>CM062816.1:1472773964-1473165376 GCA_031772625.1 Pinus tabuliformis
CAGATGCTTTTGCGAGGTCTTTTAACGGCCAGGAGGTGGAAATTGGGGACCTTAAGTTTACAATCACCGAGGCGTCCATAGGAGCTGCTACAGAACTTCTCCAGGAAGGTGAAAGCTGGTTCAAGAACAAGAGATTTGATGAGAATGCTTGGAGGGTCATACTACGTAACCCAGGTATGGACATAACTATATTCAAACGAGGAATTCCTGGAGTGGGCCAACTTATTGTTAATTATTCAAAAGTTTATTACTTGTGAGGGTCGTTTTGGGGCAATGTATATGTATCATACTCGGTTGTTGACGAACTTTTCAGAAAACCAAACCCTCAATCTGCCTTACTTTTTATTGCTGAGCTTGAAAAAGATGTGCACAACAGTCCAAAAGAATATAGAAGACATAGAACTCCATTTGTATCATCATGGACTTCTGAGAATTCTAATTGAAGACCAATTAAAGAAAAATAGGGACACCTGGGAACGGTTTTTGGTGAGAAAATATTTCCAAGATCCACCCGAAATTCCTGAGAGAAGTACAACAAAAAGGAGTAGGAGAAAGGAAACCAATGTGAGAATTCAAGACACTCCTAAAGAAATTAACCAAGAAGATAAACAGTTTGAAAAAAGGGAGAAAAGAACCAAGGATAAAAACCAGAGAAAATTGAAAGGGAAAATAAGCATAGAGGATGTCTACCAACCACCAGAACTTCTTTAGAAGAAGACCATCAAGTATTGTCTAAAAGACTAGTGCATCTTAGAAACAGTCAGCTGCAGCCAAGAAGAAAGAAAAAGGAAAACAAAGTATGGAAGAAGAGAGCACTAGCCCACAACATTTATGAAGAAGCAACAGGCTTAGAGGAAAGTGGAGCAAAGCACAAATAAAAGGACCCCACCTTATTGACTTGGGTGGGGAAACACCGAAGAAACCTCCAGCTGGTTGTAGCCCACCTCATTTTCAGCCAAATATTGAAACCAGTCCTCCAGATGTTGACATAAGTCCTTCTCGGCCATACTTTGAAATCAGCTCTCTTCAACAAGACTTTGGGACAGCCCAAGGAAAATTTCACCCGAGATAGATCCAAATCAACAAGAGATGTATGACTATGTAGAATCCTTAGAGAAGACAGCTGCAAGTCCAAGCACGTCATCCATCCAGCCTCATTCAGCACAGGACATTCAAATCCAATCATTGAATCAGGAAATTTTTGAGCACGAGGTCCTCAATAGACACATTAAATATGAAAATGAAACATTAAAGGAACAAATTAGACTAGACAAGATCATTCATGACAACACTATGTTACATCTGGGACTGTGGCAGAAAAAGAACAAGAAATTAAAGAAAAAGTGCAGGACGTTGAGTAGGGAATTGATCAGTCTCAAATTCAGATGCTTGATGAGGAAGCCCAGGATGGTAGTAGTACTAAGGAAGAGGAGAAGAGTACTGGATGTACTGGTAGAAGCTTCAGAGGACATGGACTAAAGGGAGGGTGATCAAATTTTGGTTGCATGGGGACATGCAACACTTTCATAGTGGGGGTATGTTGAACCCCAAACTTGCATCATTTCTATACAACTTTCTAAACTTTTTCCATTTACCTGGACCTCCTAAGCTGTCAACATCATTGCATATTAGTTAAAAGAGCATATAAAGTGGTTTCATAACTATGTTTTGTGTCTGTTGTTTGAATTAGATGTTTGCTCATTGAGCTGCAGAATCTTGTCACTTTCTGCAACCAGTTCAACTTTCCACAGCCTTTTTGTTAAATTCTATATTGCAGGTGTCTTCAGAAAATCGAGCCACATGGGCAAGTTGCAAATGACGTGGACATGGACCGAGTCCTATTGGCTCAGTCGAATTCATCAAAGGGGCCATGGTCAAAGGTGGTCAAGAGATGGTCAAATGTAGAGTCCTTCAGCAACAGGACTCTGGTTTTCAACCACATGAAGACTTTCGTGGCCGTTCCTAGATCTCTGGGGACGTATCGACACTTGTGGACTGCTCCATAAGGCGAATCCAACAGCCACCCTCAATAGATTTAATCATCACGCAGCCATGATGCTAGATCCGTGGACGTTGTTGTTCACGTGTCCCCTATAAATAATGCGTTCCTATACGCATAGAGTTAGTCTTGGTAATGTAATTTTTTTGTTAAGAAAGACATTGTGCTGTGACATTATTTCTTTGTTATGACTGCGTTTTGAATACATGAGAAGACTCTGTTCATAAGCAAAATTCATGGTTGATAGCTGTTGCCTGAGGTTGTGCAGAGGGCCCCTGCACACGCTGAAGTTTTGTTTATTATTGTATAGTTTCATGCTTTATTTCCTTACATTCATTATGCCATAGTTATTCATGTGTATATATTGCATTTCTTATGGCATTAATGTTTTATTTATATCCATAATTTTTCATGTTTCATACTTCTGTTAACTGATCAGTGTCTTTGTTCCAGATTACAGTAGGCCGTCCGGGCATTTGCACATAGTTTTACAATGACTAATTACATGAAAACAGTCTTATCTTTCTGCTGATTTATTCTTCTTAGTTTTTAATTCCAGCACTATTTTGTTTATTTCAGTTCTATTCATTGGCTTTATTAGTAGCTTAGATATTGAATTGCTCATGTCATTTTCAGTTACCTCCGAAAGCCATAGCAAGACTAATGGTGAGGGATTGAAGTATGAGTGTGTAGTTTGATATTAGTTTATTTTTCTGCAAGTTAGTTATTGAATTGCTCATGTCATTTTCAGTTACCTCCGAAAGCCATAGTGAGACTAATGGTGATGGATTGAAGTATGAGTGTGTAGTTTGATATTAGTTTATTTTTCTGCAAGTTAGTTATTGAACTGCTCATGTCATTTTTAGTTACCTCTAAAATCCATAGAGAGACTAATGGTGAGGGATTGAAGTATGAGTGTGTAATTTGATATTAGTTTTATTTTTGCAAATTGGATATCAGATTGCTTAAGCTGTTTATGATTACCTCCGAAAGCCATAGCGAGACTAATGTTGAGGGGTCAGAAGATGAGTTGATGTAATTTGATTTTAGCTTTACTTTGCTTGGAATTTTTTGGATTTCTTTGAGTGCAGTTTCTTTTATTTAGACATCAGCAAGGATAATGGTTTCATGATCAATAGTTCACTGTTTGTTTGATTAGAATAGTGGCACTTTTTCATTCTCTTTTCGGAATTAATTTCATGATTGCATGTTTTAAAATCTTTTTGAAAAGTTTGAAGTTTTGGAAATCATTTTAGAGGACTTCATTGACTTGAACATTTATATATATATATATATACTTGTCTTTTAGAATTTCCATCTCACATTAGGAAATCAACAGAGATAAACCCAAAACGAAATAAAAATAAAAAAAACACAGAGTAAGAAATATGTTATCTTGCACATATAGTGCGCCACACTTCAATAGTTTACGACTCCCGGATTGACAATTAATATAGAAATATAGGACACTCTAAATTGACCAAACAGTGACATGGTATGCTAGGAAAAACTACATCATGATAGAGTGCCATGGTGGCATGCGTCTAAGATGTGTCAAGTGCCAGGGTGTACCAACATGTGCTAGGAAGTGTTAGGGAATGTTGTTGGGTGCCAAATATTCATAATTTTTCCCTCCATTTTCACTCTCTCTCTCACTCCTTTGTATCATTTATATTCACTAATTGATCTAAATGCACAAGGTAAACCACCGCAGCCCTAGTCAGAGAGTTGGGCCCACTCTTCTGATCAGGTGTTGCATTATTTATGTGTGTTGTTATTTAATTTTTGCTGGTTTATTTCGATTGTTGTTACAATACCTTAATAATTGTTGTGAATGTCTTTTTACAGTAATGCAATTTATTCTTGTAAATTGTCACAATGGTTCTTTAGTTAACTCAGTTATTGAATCTTAGATTGGTGATTGGATTGTGTCCTTGCTACCTACATATATTTTGTGTGTTACCTTGAAATAATGTATGCATATGGATTGATAAATTAAATGTGGAAAATGGTTTAGTAGGTATTCACACTTGGACACTAACATTTTGGTACCGTTGCCGGGGAGGCTAACAAGGTGCAAGAACACGATCTACACTGATCTATGGATCAATATCTCGTCTTAGGGAAGGAATTTGTTACCCAGCTCTAAGTCCTGAACGTAGTGTTATGTTTTCTTTTCTTTTCAATTACTTTCTGTTTTGTTGATTTCCTAGAAACCAATCTCTTGTTCTGGGGAGGGAATTGTTACCCTGCTCCAGATCCTAAGCCTTAGTTGTTTTCTTTAGTTTTTCTTTTGTTTTCTTTTTGATTTTTTACATAGGGTCCACTCTCTCGTCTTAGGGAGGGAAAGAGTTTTCTCACCCTACTCCAGTTCTCGAGCTTTAGTTTTCTTTGTGATAATTTATTGTTTTCAAATCATCCTCTTGTCCTGGGGAGGGAAAATAATTTTTCGTCGTGCTCCAAGTCTTCAGCTGTGAAATTTTTAATGTTTTCTTTCCAATAAATGTATGAAAATGGGTTCAAATAAAAGGGGTAGAGGAGTTCCCCAAAAGCAAGGAAGGAAGGATTTGGGGAGGAATACTTATATCCATGAAATTATCACAAAAGCTGCATCAGAAGCCTCTTTGTGAGCTGTTTCTAGGGTCAAAGTTCACACAAGATCCGAAGGAGATTTTGTGGAACAACCTATACAGCCTCTAGAGGTGGAAGTATCCCTTTCAATAATTGCAGGGGAAGTAGGAAGCAGGGCATCAGAGAAAGCAAAAACACTTCCTCTGGTATCAGATAGGGAGAAGGTGGCAAACAAAGCGTTAGAAGAAGAGATCCACTCAAGGACTTAAGAAGGAAACCTCAGAGGATTTTCTTCACCTCGCGATCTGGGAGTGCTATTAAACTATCACAACCATGAGTTGTTACACAATAGGAACTTGTTGAAGTTCCAAGTGAGTATTGGAGGATATTTATGGCACCCGCGACATCTTCAATTGAATTCCAAATTGGGGAAATTATGGGTGATGCACCATTGAAACCTATTCCACTGACCGCACTACCAAACTTCGATGGGATTTCCACAGAGGATCCAGACACTTTCCTATTCAAGTTTGATATCGTTTGCAGAGGGTATGACTATGTCAATGATGCTCAGAAGCTGAAAATTTTTCCTACTACATTAAAAGGGAAAACATTGAGATTGTTTATGGGTCTAGGAGGAAAGACCATTTCTACCTGGGATGACATGAATAAGGCTTTCTTGGAAAAATATCAGGATTACTGTAAATCCCGAGACATTAAGGAAGAAATTTTCAAATTCATGTAGAGGATGAAAATATGGAGGATTGTGTGGAGCGTTTTAAGTATACTCTCCAAAGATTTGGCCATAGCGGCCTGGATAAGGATATTTTGAAACTTATTTTTCTCCGAGCCCTGAGGGAAGAATATTTGGAGCTGTTGAACATAGTAGGTAAAGGGGATATATATAAGGAAGAATTTGACACCATATATGAACTCTGTATTCAATGTTCAAGGGGAGCTGTAAGGAATAAACAAGGAATCTGAACTTTCAAAGCATCAAGTGGGGGAATCACAAAAGAAGAAAATGGGAATGTGCTAGATAATTTGAAAACTAACATCCTAAGTACATTATCCTACCAAATGGACACATTACAGGCAAAACAGAAACAGATGGAGTTGGAAAGAAGTATGGCTATCTTCTGCCCACAGTGTAGAAAGAAACACTCACTGAAGGAGTGCCCACTAGACACTTTTTGGCTTAATGGGCCTTGACCCAAGTTCAACGTTAAGCAGCCAAACAATTCCCTACACTACTAGCCCTTTCGGTGTCAATCCGCGGAGCACGGACTAAAGTCTCACCTGAAGCAGTATGGGGGGATGCAAGAACCAAGTTTCTACACCCTGAGATGGTCTTGATGTCGATCTTA
This sequence comes from Pinus tabuliformis, assembly GCA_031772625.1. NCBI lineage: Eukaryota > Viridiplantae > Streptophyta > Pinopsida > Pinales > Pinaceae > Pinus > Pinus tabuliformis. Next base: position 1,472,779,902 of record CM062816.1, read on the forward strand.
TATCCTAACCCCTATCTTCAGGCAGATCGATAAAACCTTTGGGCTTATCGGTGTTCCTTCTTTCCCGACCTTCAGAACCTTCGTGAAGGTATATGTCTAACCTTCGCGCATCCCTAACCAATGATACAGGCACTTTCACGCCTCTGTAACTATGTACGGTTATAAGTACTTGAGTTACCTTAAGTGTTCACCAATTTTACCATGCAATTAAGGTTATCTTTGCGTAAACATATATTCTTACTTGTGTTCAAATAACAGATAGAAACAAATACATTCGTGCATCAAATTAGCATTATAATGTAAACCCAGAACTTAACATAACATAATTGGATGCAATAATTAGAGATAAAATACACAACAATTTCAAAATACTTATCTTTATTGATGATTCAAGTTCCCGGTACAGACTCTATCCGCCCTGCGCACACAGCTACAGGGGTTCGCAAACTCAGTTGCAGACTTCTAGCCTAGGCCTTTGCGCACTCAGCTACTGAGCCTCTACCTACGCTAAGACTCTCGCTCTTATCTCTCCTATGACCCAAAGCACTTAGAACTCTACTTCCTTTTTCCCTCTTTAGACTTACTTAGCTTCTTTTTATACAATCCCATGGTCTGTAGACCATGGGTGGATCTTTACAGCCGACATGATGCTTTAAAAAATAAGGGTGGGCAAACCTTAATGACTCTTGACATCTTCATGCTCCGTGATCACAAAATGCGAAGACTTTACATTCTTTATACAAAATTTGGGCTTTCTACCCCAAAACATAGGCTTTTAGTCCCAAAATTGACCCACAGGGACACGTTCCCAATAGGCCCCCAATACAAACATGGTGAGTCGCCCTCGATTCACTCGGCTGACATGGAGATATTGTCGTGAAGACCTCCCAGCTCGACCTGGACAACTGCTATCTCGGCAGCGCACTGCGCAGCCGCTTGCTTCACCTCCTTGACCAACTGCTCGGTCGCTAGTCCTGCGGTATTAGCCTGGAGCTTCTACTGAGTCTCCTGCAGACTAGCCAACTTGCCTTCAATGGAGGCCATGATCAAGTAGGCCTCATCCAACCAAGGCTTCAAGTAGGCCTTCAACACTGCTTCCTTGTGCTGAGCTGTATCGACTTGTTCTTTCAATGCCTTGGCCTCTTGCAGCTTCACAAGTCTATGCGTGATGGTGACAGTGCGCGCTGTCGCTTTAACCTCGTCGTAGTGCTATTGTAGTTCTTGTGCTTCTGTCTCCAGCCTCTGCACATTGGGGTCTTCTTTCAGGCTGGTGAGTACCTCGAGCGACTGTTCAAAAAGCATTGTGCAGTCTGTCACTGCACTCGCTACTTCTACTATCACATCTGTCACGACAGTCACGTGCTGCTCCCTGACTTCCGGTGGAATCAAAGGTTGGGCCTTCAACTGTAACTCTGAAATTTTGAGGTTCAACTCTAGTTAAACCTTTTCCAACACTGTGCATGCATCGCAAACTCCCGCAGAGAGTGTTCGAACCCGCACATCTACTAGCTCAACCTCAGGAATGGCCAGCTTCGGGACAGTGCTACATGTCTCATCCACAACCTTGATTATGTGTTGATTCCTGTCTGTCAGTTCTATCACAAGGTTAGCAATGGAGTATCTCTGCACAATTATCTGAGCATTGCTGAAATTTTTCTCACTGATCACCTGCAAATCATGTTGTTCGCACGAAGTTCCACAATCACACCATCCTATAGAAGGTGAAACACCCCGCTAGGAAGCGCTACCAAGTTAAGTCCCACTCACTTGAAGGCACTGACAGTGGGCTTGTAGCTTCAGTCTCTGTCGTCAATGCTCCATCTGGAAGCACTATGGCTTGGGGGTCCCTTGCACGTAGCATCCCTGCAGCTTCTAAGGTGCCAAGGGCCAAACTCGTGGAAGCCACGCTGGTCTGAATTTGTGATGCATGGATCTGCAGCTCATACAGACCCGTCCGAATAGTCGCCAACGCTTTCTGCTATTGTTGCTCATACTGTTGCAGCAGTTCCACGATGGCATCACACACCATATCCCCTATATCATTCAGATCCCCCTTTGTTAGTGTGATCAAATCCAGATATGTCTTGGTAGCCTTTGACGTCTTCTATGGCCTTACTTTTTTTGGTCCTCTGGTGCACTTGATACGAACAGAGTCGTCTCCAGATCTACTCCTCCCTACTCCATCTGTTCTTCCTCTTCTTCCTCTGTTTCTAGTGAAGGTGGCTTCTAACCTCCGTTAGAGTCGCGCTCCTGTTCTCCTGTCTGCCCACCCGACTGCTGCGCAACAATGCGCTCTACCTTGGCCTTATCGTTAGCCTCCTTTCTCCTTTTCACAGCTAGTTGATCCACCTTAAGCTTGGCTTCTTCCTTCTTCCACTATGTGGCAGTCTTGCTAGATCCCATAGCCAAGTCTGAGGTAGTGTGCCACTCTGCCATCCAACGGTCAAGGACCACGTCGATCGCATCATCTGTTGCCAAGTAGGGCAAGTCGTGCCACTTCTGCTCAGGGTCCTTCCATGCCCGTATTGAGACGTGGTGGAAGTTAGCCTTGAATTCCACGTAATCCTGCAATCTGTCAAAATTAGTAGGCGACAACTGCGGCTTGCCTTTGATGACCATATGCACGTTCATCTCCATCAAGATCCAAAAGATATTGTTGTCCTTTATCTGCTAAGGATCCTTAATCACCCACAGTGAAGAGTACCTTGCTGCCTCTAGTAGGTCTGGCACAACTAGAGGAAACTGAATGTCTTCTGGTAGCTCCCATGCTACTAGCACTATGAACAACAAGAGCCATGCATAGTGGAATGGCTTGCTGAGATCCCGCGCCTCGCGGCAGTTCACGAGGAACTCACCGCAAAGGTAGCATGCCCAATTAAATTGAACTCCCTTTGCTCATTGGGCCGCTAAAGCTACGACTCGTGTTGGCACTTCATCTGCACGACACTTCGGCATGACCTTCCCTACCAATATTTGTGTTGCGACTTTAACTGCAGGGTCAGTGATACTCGTAATGGCATAACCTTGTGACTTCTTTACTAACTTGAAATTTTCCTTCATGGCCTCCACGAGGGCATCCTTGCCATCTTTTCTGTCGAACATCATGGCTAGATTTTCCCCTGTGTACGATAGCTGCGTGATCCTATGGATCATCATATCAGTGATGGGTATCGGCTCCTCCAGCCATAGACACCCATCGTGCACCAAGCACAATAGATGCTTGATTACCACCATTGTGATGGGCACGCGGTTGTAATGTGGCACCCATAGCAAGTTGAGCAGTCCTACCTTATCCACACCTTTCAGCCACTTCCTCAGCTCCAATGCAGTTACTCCAATAGTTTTTTGGAAAATGCAGTAAATGAGTTGGTCCGTTGCTAAATGAGGGAATCGCTTTGCGTTTGCTAAATCCCAATATTCTAATTTCAAAAGGGGGACACACCCCAAGCGTGGCCCTTCAAACATAATTTGGTCTAGCAAGAGGGGTGTGTGCAGGGTGACCTTACTTTCATCAATATCTTTGGGCACCTTTATCTTGCCCCTGTGTGGAGGAACATACTCACGCAGCTTAGTGATGGGGTCAGACCCCTCAATTTCAACATCCTTTGTTTCCAACCCAACATCCTCATCATCCATTGGGATATCCTCAATCTCTTCTTCTTCCAGCTCTAGGTTAATCATCTTGCCCTCTTCCTGTGCAGTAGGGCTTATCCTTCTGTGGGTATGTTCAAGGAGATGTGCGCACCAGCCGTGGTGTGGTGGTCTGCTTGCCCTTCTTGTTCATCGGACCCTCCTTGGTCAGGGTAGGCCTTGGTCTAGGCGTCAGTGGAGACTTCGGTACTTTAGCTAGTACCTTTGCAGGCACAACCTCCGGGGCAACTCCTTCTACTGCCATAGCGACCTCCAGAACATCTCCCTCAGCAGTCATTGCTTTAGCGTCCATGGCTATTGCTCTTAGAATAATGTCACAGATGATTTTGCGGTCATTTTCCGGAAATCGATCGAACACTGGGAAATCAGGTAGCTCTTTGAAAAATGTGTGGTTCGTGCACAACACACAGCACAACTCACAATTTCTCAATATGCAAAGTGTTTTCTGTTGGGTGTCCATATGTAATTTATAGGCCGTTTTTAATTCAAATCTGAAAGTTCTCCTCCAGTTCATTAATGCTAGATTGGCGCAAAATTTTCAAAGATCTTGCCCATAAATTCTGACTTAAATGCCACCCCTCTCTCCATTTGGTCTTTTTGTCATCATTAAATCATGAATAGTGACTTTAACGGTCACTTTCCGGCTACCCTATGCGGTTGCTCCCCTGGTTGCGCAACGCTCTAGTGAGTGCTAGTATTGTAGCAAGAATGCTACAACTCCTGGGCTTCCAACTTTACTTTTATCAACCCAGTAGTTCGTAACAAACTTGGAAGCATCAGTGCTGTATGCACAAGTACTAGTTCTCATTGCAGGTTGTCACTTAGTCACTTGGCGCAAGATCACTGGGAGCTCAAGCCAACTTCTATATATTTCAGAAGAAGCTCTATGTGTGATAAAAGGAAAGAAATATTACTCTACAAATGCTATTCTCACTGCAGAAAGGAGAAAGACTGGAATGTAAAGAAAAACCTAGTAAAACCTAATTAACAAGCCAATTCTACTTCTGCCAAAAACACTATGAAAACCATGAAAGAAATGCCATTACCTACTCAAGGAAGTAAACAACATATAACCACTATTTTTTTGGAAGTAAATATGCAGAAAAACATATTTTTGGATTTTTATGTGCCTTTATGTGAATTTAATCATGCATCTAATTTATTGTGTGTGAGTGTGGCAACAATCAGGTGGCTTTAGAGAGTGATTTCCGAGATTGGGAGGATGTAGGATGGCGTGGATGGGTCCTAGGAGGTCTTAGGTGGTCTTCGGGAGGCTTTTCCCACACTTAGTCTTCAGAAGAAATCCTATAGGAAAAACTACAGGAGGACACAGGGAAACTACAGGAGGAAAACAGGAAAACTACAGGAGGCCTACAGGAGGAGGCCGAGAGCAATTTTCACTATTTTGAGGGTGTGAGAGTGGGTAGAAAAGGTGGATGAAGGTTGGGATGAGGTGTTAGGGCACCTAAGGTCTACCATGAACCACCAGGAGAGAGAAAGATGATTGGGTTTGCTCAAGGAGAGAGGAAGAAGTTCTATGGAAAATAAAGGAAACTAGGGCAGAATTGAGGTGAGGTTTGGGAGACCTGTAGGGCATGGGTCAGATGGAGGGTGTGATTGCTGGTAAGCTAGCCTATTGCTGGAAGATATCTGCTGCATATAAACTGACAGTCAACCAAGAAAATCAAGCAACAAATGAAATGAGTGCATCCTAAGAAAACAGAGTTTTGCATAAAAATGGTCTAAACTATGATGTATGAAAGGAAATGTTGAGAAATGCTGCAAGAAAGGAAAGAATGAAAGAGTACTATTTCAAATTAGGAAGTGAACATGATAAAGGAGATCTAAAGCAAAGCAAAACTGGACTATCAACCTACTAAAGAGCTGCAAACACTAGAAGTCCTAGGAATGAGAAAAATATGTGTTTTTGGGGCAGCAAGAGAGTCTTTGCCTCAAATCATGGTCCCAGAGGGAGAAAAAGAGGCCAAGGCACTATTTCTAGCCTTTTGAATCTTTTCTGATCACTGCTTAACCTGCTACAAAAAGCACAAATGGAAGCAAACAACTAAATCATCAAAAACAACCTATTCTTAACCATAAGGAAAATACATCTAACAATAAACTAATCTACCAACTGAAGTAAAGCATAAAAATACAGGTAAAGAGAAGCTTGGCTGCTTGGATTGGGCCCTAACCCAAGAGTTTCAGCCCTTTGAGGTAACTCAGTGCTAGCTCAAAAAGGATTCCATCTTCATTATAAAAAAAATAGCAAGATTACATGAAACTGTCACAAAATAATAAGTTCGAAATTTGAGCAGATTTTACATAAGCAAAAAAAATCCGACCCTAGTGAGGCCCTAGGCCTCTCTACTTATACATCTGAAGCTACCAATATCTTCCTTAAAATCAAGGAGGCTTGGCTCCCAAAACTCGATATAACTATCAATCATCTTCCACTTGCTCGACTGCCTTCTAGTGCATGATTCTGCTGCTTGTACTCCGAGTTGAATGAAGGGGAATTCGAGGTGAGGAGCAATAAATGAGGGGGATTCCCTCCTATAAGTCCTCTCCTCCTTCTACTTTGAGTTATTGTTGCAGTTTGGCCACTAGATCCTTGATTTTGAGCTCGAAATCCATCAATAATCTGCATTAAATACATGTTAGACCACATGGCATAATAACTAACTCAACTCACCCTATAAGCATAAATATAATCAGAAAATCATACAATAAGCTAAGAGAATGGTTGATTTTACTAGGTTAGGAGGTAAAATGAGCCTGTATAATTACCCATTTATGAGGCTCATCATTAGTCCCCCTACTGAAGGTGTTGCTCATCCTCTGAGCAACCTACTCAATCTCTTCATCTTTTATGGCTCTGGTGCCCTCCCTAGCATTCCAGGCTTCTGATGTGGTCTAACTTCATTCCAGGGATATGGTATACTAGCCCTCCTAATTCCATTTTTGTCTTCAACAGGGGTTTCATTATCTTGGAAAAATTTCTTCTTAGCAGCCTAGCCAATTGGTTTCTCATCTTTGCTCCAAGGCAGCCCAAGAGGAAGGGTAGTGACCCTACTAATGAATTCAGGGGTTATTTCAATGGAGAGGCCTCTAATGGTTATAGTAGCATGAGTTCTTGTGTGACGGACCAGAGAGAGAGAGAACATTCTTTGGCAATTTCATCATCAAACCCTCTAAACTTCTCAAGCAAATTCATCCAGTTTTCCTTGTAAATATGTCCACCACTTGAGGATGTGCATGGAGCCTAGTAGAGTTAGTAGGCTCTTTTCTCATAAACCCCCCCTATCATACTGCTTGTGCTTCTATTGAAAAACCAAATATGGAGGTGGAGACAAAGAATTTTGAGAAAACAGAGAAATAGAGGAGACTGTGTTTAAAAACAAAAATTCCTTTTATGTATTTTTACCCTCCTAAAGACTTATTTCATCCTCAAATTGAGACCACTTCCTTCATATATTGATATTCAAGAGGGGCATTCATGAACCCTACCTCTTCAAACTGAAATTCATGCCAAAAATCGTGGTTTCTCCCTTCAAAATGACTCACTGCCCCTCCTGTAGAAGCTCACTATCCCTCCTGTAGATTTCCTGTAGGTGCTCTTGTAGATTTCCTATAGGTGCTCCTGTAGAAAATGCTAAGAGCAAGAATATGGAGGAAATTGATGGAGGATGGTGGTTACGAGGCTGTGGGGGCACAAGAAGACTATTGTGTGGCTGAGTTACGAGGAGAAAATGAATAAAAGGTGGTGAGAATGCATGGGGAGGAGTGCTCATTACCTTTTATGGATATTTTCGGTTATGAGTGCTGAGCTGGCAAGGTGTACGTTGCCTGAATTAGGACCGTTGGTCCCCACCTGCTTGGTCATCATGGCCCCTCCTTGTAATCATCCCTCATTATTGCATTGGATTTAACTCTTCCTCCCACTACCTGTCCTTGGCATCTTTTGCTTGAGTTGACTGTGTGCACATGTGGGTGACATCTCGAATAAGTGGAGTCAACTAAATGAAGGTGGCCAAGTTAACTGGCCACCTTTCCCTCGTTCGATCTCAACCATCTCGTTGCCTTCGTATGACTCCCTACTTACACAAATTCAAATAGAGGAGTGACTTAGTTACTTACCTGTGATCCAAGTGTATTTGTTGTGAGGTGCTGTGGCTTTCTCTGTTGCATGCCTTCATTTTCCTTTATGCATGCTATCTCTACTTGTTGATGTGTTGTTGTGTGTTTTTTCAGGTTCTTCTTTTGCTGGAGCTGAGTTGCATGTGCCTTTTCAACCTGTAGATGTGCACTCTTTTGCTGCTGGTGCTAGACTTCTATGGGATCAGCTGCTATAGGAATTCCTACAGGAGCTCCTGTAGCTGCTTCTCCCCTTGAAACTTCAGCTTTTTCCTGTGTTTGGAGCTCAAGAATGATGCCAGAGGTGTAGATAAAGATGGAGGGATAGTAGGTAAGCTTTAGGTGAAGTTGATGGTGCCTTTTCTCCTTTAATTTTTTGTTTTTTTTTTTGAAACTAAAAAACTATTTTTCTGTGTTTTTCTTGGACAGGGGAAAAAAAATAATGATTCTTGGAGTGTGATGCAGGCTTGGAAATGATGGCAAGGAGGCTTGAAGGTGGTAAGAGGGATGATAAGTTCCTCATGAAGCTATTCTTGTCCCTCAAACTGCCTCCTGTAGACACTTTTGGCTCTCTATAATTCCTACAGGAGCCTCCTGTAGAAAACACAAAGCCTCTTGTAGAAAACATAGTTTTGAAAGAAAAGGTATAGTGGGGTGAAAGAGATGCCAAAAATGATGGAGGAAGGTGTGGAGGAGATGAGATGGATGCTGGTGTGAATGTCAGGGTCCCCTTGGCACCTTCTTCTGCTCCCTATAGTCCTCCTGCAAACCTACAATGCAATAAAAATTCATTTTTTTCCTCTTTTTTTTTTTGAAAACAACTAGGGCGCCTCAAAGAGGTTTTCACCCTAATTGCCTACCCTGGGCACCCCAAGGGAGGTTTTCACCCAGGGATCTTATTCTTTCCCTTTTTTTCTCTTTTTCTCTTTTTTTTGACATCACTGGGCCGCCTCAGGAGAGGTTTTCAACCCAATGATGGGACTCAAGCGCCTCATGGAGGTTTTCACTTGAGTCCTTATTTTTCTCTTTTTCTTTAGTGAGTGGGTGAAGTGGGAGCTAGGACATGCTCCACTACCATCACTGTTTTATTCAAATCTTCAATAAACTCTCTCTTGGAGAGGGGTTTCTTGTAGACTTTCAACCGATGTCCATTGACAAGCATGGGGATGGCTTCATCATCAATGGTTCTGATTAGAACTAAACCATTTTCATTGCATTTCTCCACAGTGTAGGGTCCCAGCCATCTTGTGCTCAAATTTCCTTTGAAATCCTTGTATCTTGAATCATAGAGTAATGCCCAATCTCCCTCTTGGAATTGATTCTCCCTGATATTTTTGTCATGCCATATCTTTCTTTGAAGCTGAACTACCTCTGTATGGAGAAGGGCTTTCAATCTGTATTCATCCAATCCATTGAGCTGAAGTAATCTCTCCTTCTGTGCATGGTTAAGGTCTAGGTCTAGTTGAGATGCCATCCTTAGGGTATTGAATTCAAACTATATTGACAGCAAAGCCTTCTTCCCATAGATCAGTTCATAGGGTTTGAACCCAGTGGTGGGCTTCCATGTTGTGTTGTAGGCCCAAGTGGCCTCAACTAATCTGTCCGCCCAGTCTTTTCTGCTGCTGCTCACTACCTTAGTTAGGATCCCTTCCAATGCTCTGTTAGTGACCTCCACTTGCCCATTGGATTGTGGATGGTAAGGGGTGGAAGTCCTGTGCTTGATCTTATGATGTGTGAGCAGGTCTTCAATCAGGCTGGAAGTGAACTGACTGCCTTGGTCTGTGACCAACTCTCTCGGATACCCAAACTTGTAGAATATGTTTTCCCTAAAAAACTCAGCTACTTTTTCCTCTGTCGCTGCTTTGATTTCTTTTGTCTCCACCCACTTTGTCAGGTAGTCGGTGCACACAATGATGTACTGCTTCTACTTTGAAGGGGGGTTGTTTTGGGTTTCTCTTACTATGTCTTCTGATGGTGATACACTGGGAGGGGATTCTGAATCAAATTTTCAATCATATCATCCTCATCTTGTGGTGTTCCCCCCATGATGATTTCTAATGCACAAAGCGGTGCTCAATAAACTTCATCCTCATCCTCCTCCTCCAACCAGAGAGGTAGATCATGTTCTAGCAAGGGTTGGGCAGGAGGATATAGGGTTAATTACTTGGAAATGTGCCCGTTCTTTATGGTCATGTTCCCAGCTCGACAGCTGATGTAGGCATCGGATGTAACCAACTAGGATCTTCCTAGGATGAGAGGACACCCAGTGAGCTTTGCCTTTGGCTGGAGAACTAAGAAATCAACATCGTACTCCCAAGAATCAATGGAGACCATCACATCTTCCACAATCCCCTCAGGGGTCACTGTGGAGTGGTTTGCTAGCTGCAGCACTGTCGTGGTCTTCCTCAAGGAGCCTTGGAGGTTAAGTTTGAGCATTGTGTCCTTTGTCATCACATTAATGGCAGCTCCTAGATCAATCAAGGTATGTGGGACCATTGTGCCATTGATGTGGACATCAACTACTGGGCTTCCAAGATCTAGATATTTTGGACAAATTATCTACCCCAACATCAGGTCGGACAGTTGTCCTATGACATTGATGGTTGGGGCATCTCTCTTGCGCCTTCCTGGATGCCTAAAGCACTTCTCTTTGATCAACCTATTGTAGATAGGCACATCTTTTATGGCTTGGAGAAGTGGTATCTTCACACATAAGTGTTTCAATTCTCCCAGGAGTTCAGTCTCTTCTAGGGTAGGCTAGATTGTCATGGATAGTCTCTTAGGAAAGGGTGGATTTTCTTTAGGTTCACTTTCCTCTTTATCTTCCTCAACCTCCCTGGGTGGAGGCTAGCTATATGGGAGAACTTTCCCGAATTGCAAGTTAATTTCTTGAATCTCCACAACATAAGTTGGGCATGATGGTTCCCCACTATACACTTGTTGAGCCTGTATGTTGTTCGGGTTCAGATTTGGCTGGGCAGGCATTTGGGGTTGCCTTGGTGGAGCAGAAGGTAACGGTTGTGGTTGGACAGGTGGTGGAGGCAGAAGAGTGGGAGGAGAGTTGTATTGGGGCCTACACCTCTGATGAGATGCATTCCACTAAGGTTGCGGCTGAGCATAGGATTGAAATGAATGGGTGTCTAGTTGGGCGTGATATTGAGATGTGAAGGACCAAGGATGAGGCGTGGACCAGGAAGGATGAGCAGGGGGTCCCCAAGAAGGTATGGATGGGACTTGGTTGGGTTTGTAGTATGCCTGAGATGTCCCTGGCATCCCCTGCTGGTATGGTCTAGGTCCATGCGGCCTCCTTTGGTTTATGTAATAGATATATTCAGTGACTACTTCGGCCCCTTGGTACATAGCTTTAAGTCCGGGCAAGGAAGGGTACTTATCTGTAGAATGATTTTCTTCACAGACTGAACAAACCTCTATAGAGTAATGGGCATTCATTCCTAGGATGCCTCCTGGTGCATCTAGGACAAAAGATGGCCAAAGTCTTCCAGCATGTTTCCAATTTCATCTTTAATGGACGAATTGGAGGAAGAGGTACTGGCTATGGGTTGACTTCCCCTACCTTTCTTTCTGGTTGCTTTAGAATGGTTTCTAAAAAAGGTCTTTATGTCTTCATAGGATAGTTGGTAGAGGTCTCCCCCAGCCAGTAGATGGAGGGTGTCTAAAAGGTCTTCCTGAATTCCCCTGAGCAGGACCAACTTCAGAGACTCAGGGTCAAGTGTACACCCGACCCTTTTGTAATTGAGCTGGAACGTCTCGTCATAGTCTTCCAGGGACTCATCACTTCCCATGGTCATTCAGAAGATTTCTTCTTTATTATCTTTTGACCTACAATAGTCTCGATACTTGTTGTTAAAGGCCTGCTGCATCTGATCCCAAGTTGTGATGCTATTGCCAGGTAATCCCATGAACCACCGCAGTCCTGCATCCTTGAGAGTAGAAGGGAACAGTTTCAATTTTTGATCGTCTTCTGCATAGTCATAAGTTCAACAGATGACAACAAACTCAAACAAGAAGGTGTCAACATCTTCTGTAGTCAGACCATGGAAGTGAGGTAGGGCTGAAGGGCTTATATTATTCATTTTGGTGTCCCCATTGGTCTCCCGAATGGGGAAGGTACCCTCTATTCTCTCTCCATTTACCCTAGCATTTCCCTTTTCAGCCATTGGCTCCAAAGGAATGTTTTCTTCTTCTTCTTCCCCTATAGGTTCTTCAAATATGTCTGGCTATTCACCTAAGGGTTCTTCTTGATTGCAGACACCGAAGAAGAGAGAAGGTTGGTTGTGTGAAGCAGTGGGGGTGATGGGCAAAAATTTTCTTGAGTTATCTCTATTCCTACGAGGCATGAAAGGAAATATTTTTGGTTGGTTTTTGTTTCCTTTTCCTCACACTGATAGTACCTACAGAAGCTGAAATTGTGATTGAACAAAACAAATTGCAACTAGCTAAAATGAACTTGTTGAATGGAAATTTGTAGAATTGAAAAGAAAAGTGAGGAAATGCAGAACTGAAAGAAAAGAAATGATGAGTCTACTTTTGTTGAAATAAACTATTAGCAGAATGTTGTAATAGAAAATAGAAGAAAGCAGTAATCACAGAATACTCTGACGCTTCCCCGGCAACAACACCAAAAAGTGGTGAGCGCCAGTATTGCAACAAGGAATGCTGCAACTCCTGGGCTTCCAACTTTACTTTTATCAACCTGGTAGTTCGTAACAAACTTGGAAGCATAGGTGCTGTATGCACAAGTACTAGTTCTCACTGTAGGTTGTCACTTGGTCAGCTGGCGCAAGATCACCAGGAGCTCAAGCCAACTTCTATAGATTTCAAAAGAAGCTCTATGTGTGATGAAAGGAAAGAAAGATTACTCTACAGATGCTATTCTAACTGCATAAAGGAGAAAGACTGGAATATAAAGCAAAACCTAGTAAAGCCTAATTAACAAGCCAATTCTACTTCTGCCAAAAACACTATGAAAACCATGAAAGAAATGCCATAACCTACTAAAGGAAGTAAAAAACATCTAACCATGCTATTTCTGGAAGTAAATAAGCAGAAAAACATATTTTTGGATTTTTATGTGTTTTTATGTGAATTTAATCATGCATCTAATTTATTGTGTGTGAGTGTGGTAGCGAACATGTGTCATTAGAGGGAAATTTTGGAGCTTGGGAGGATGTAGGATGGTGTGGATGGGTCCTATGAGGTCTTAGGTGGCCTTCTGTAGGCTTTCCCCACACTCGGCCTTCAAAAGAAAGCCTACAAGAAAAACTACAGGAGGACACAGGGAAACTATAGGAGGAAAATAAGAAAACTACAGGAGGCCTACAGGAGGAGGCCGAGATCAATTTTCGTTGTTTTGAGGGTGTGAGAGTGGGTGGAAAGGTGGATGAAGGCTGGCATGAGGTTTTAGGTTGCCTAAGGTCTACCATGAACCACCAGGAGAGAGAAAGATGATTGGATTTTCTCAAGGAGAGAGGAAGAAGTTCTATGGAAAATAAAGGAAACTAGAGAAGAATTGAGGTGAGGTTTGGGAGACCTGTAGGGCATGGATCAGATGGAGGGTGTGATTGCTAGTAAGTTGGCCTATTGCTAGAAGATATATGCTGCATAGAAACTGATAGTCAACTAAGAAATCAAGCAGCAAATGAAATGAGTGCATCCTAGGAAAACAGAGTTTTGCTTAAAAATTGTCTAAACTATTATGTATGAAAGGAAATGCTGAGAAATTCTGCAAGAAAGGAAAGCATGAAAGAGGACTATTGCAAATCAAGAATCGAACATGATAAAGGATATCTAAAGCAAATAAAAACTAGACTATCAACCTAATAAAGAGCTGCAAACACTAGAAGTCCTAGGAATGAGGAAAATCTGTGTTTTTGGGGCAACAAGAGAGTCTTTGCCTCAAATCATGGTCCCAGAGGGAGGAAGAGAAGCCAAGTCACTATTACAAGCCTTTCGAATCTTTTCTAATCGCCGCTTAATCCACTACAGAAAGCACAAAATGAAGAAAACTGCTAAATCATCAAAAGCAACCTATTCTTAACCATAGGGAAAATACATCTAACAACAAACTAATCTACCAACTGAAGTAAGGAATACAAATACAAGTAAAGATAAGCTTGGCTACTTGGATTGGGCCCTAACCCAAGAGCTTCAGCCCTCTGAGGTAACTCAGTGCTAGCTCAAAAAGTATTCCATATTCATTATAAAAAAAATAGCAAGATTACATGAAACTGTCACAAAATAATAAGCTCGAAATTTGAGCAGAGTTTACACAAGAAAAAAAATCTGACCCTAGTGAGGCCCTAGGCCTCTCTACTTTTACATCTAAAGCTACCAAAAGCTTCCTTAAAATCAGGGAGGCTTGTCTCCCAAAACTCGAGATAACTGTCAATCATCTTCCACTTGCTTAGCTGCCTTCTAGTGCATGATTCGGCTGCTTGTACTTTGAGCTGAATGATTGGGAATCCAAAGTGAGGAGCAATTAATGAGGGGGATTGCCTCCTATAAGTCCTTTCATCTGTCTACTTCGTGTTATTGTTGCAGTTTTGCCACTAGATCCTTGATTTTGACCTTGAAATCCATCAATAATCTGCATTAAATACATGTTAGACCACATGGCATAATAACTAACTCAACTCACCCTATAAGCATAAACATAATAAGAAAATCATACAATAAGCTAAGAGAATGTTTGATTTGACTAGGTTAGGAGGTAAAATGAGCCCATATAATTACCCATTTATGAGGCTCATCACACTCTCTGCGATGTTATGGACTATGTGACATTCCCTCGTTCTGCGCAGCTCTCTCCTCACGCAGCTCTCCAACCCGGGCAGTTTAGTTTCTAGTCTCGTCCCTCCTCTCAGCTTCCTGGAGTGCTAAGATTGTGCTTCCCTCATATAGTAACCTAGCTAGATCATTAGTGTATGGCTTCAACCGACTGCCATTCACCTTCCCTGGGAAGGGTTCTCCATTCAATTTAACCAGCTGAACTTCTGCACCATCGGTAATCTCCTTGATGACATATGGCCCTAGCTAGTGCATCCTAAATTCCTTGGAAATTTATCAAATTTACTGTCATATAACAAGACTAGATCATTTACCTTGAAGGTGTGCAATTTGATGTGTCGATTGTGCCATGCCTTCTCACGCTCCTTTTGAACATGTTGATGAAATCCAACTAGAAATCGCTTCTCCTCAAGCTCTGATAGCTACATGAGCCTCTCTTCCAGGGCTCTGTGGTCTGCCATTCCTGTGAGTGCTGCTATGCATAGACTAAGTAAAATGTATTCCATTGGCATCACAACTTCCATGCCATACAAGAGTCTGAAAGACGTTTTCCCATTCAACTTCTTGCAAGTCGTTCTGTAGGCCCATAGTACCGCGGGTACGTGCACATTCCAGTCATTTCTATGAGCATTGTAGACCTTCATCAGTGCACTCTCCAGTATCTTATTGAATTCTTCCACCATCCCATTGGCCTGCGGATGATAAGGTATACTTTTCTGATGATACACCTGAAATTCTTTTGTCAACACGCTGATTGTTTCGTTAAGAAAGTGCGTACCACGATTGCTCATCAAGATCTTTGGACAACCAAATCTTGTCAACACATATTCAAAAATAAACTTTGTTGCTATCACGCCTATATAGTCCTTCACAGGTTGTGCCTCCACCCACCTGGTCAAGTACTCAGTCGTGGTGATGATGTACCGCGCACCTGTCTTCTTTCCTTGAGGCTGAATTGGACCCACAAAGTCAATCACCAATTTCTCGAATGGTTGTAATGTCACCTGCGGCATCAAAGGTATTTCATCCCTCCATGATGGCCTGCCAATCCTTTGACATGCGTCACATGCCCTACAATATGCTTTCGAATCCTTATTCAGGGTTGGCCACCACAACCTAGCACGTAGAACCTTATGCACTGTTGCTTTCCCTGCATAATGTCCTCCTGCAACTCCTCCATGAGCCTCAATGAGGATGCTGCTTCATTCAAGTCAGGTACATAATGTCACAATATTTTGTCTGACCCCATTTTGTATAAGTGTCCTGCAATGACAGAGAAGTCTTCCGCGTACACCACTAACTCATTTTGGTAGCTCGTAAACACTATTGGAGAAGTTCCCGTCACCAAGAGGTGTATGATATCTTCAAACTGGCTGTCCGTGATGCACACTGCAAAGAGCTGCACATCAGGCATACCCTCCTCCAAATTAGTTGGTTCCTCTCCCATTTCAATGCGCGATAGATGATTAGGTCTCGTGTTCAGTCGTCCTGGCTTCACAATAACTTCAAAGTCATACTCCTGGAACAACAGTAGCCACCTACATATCCCCCCCCCAACACAGGCTTGTTGACCAGGTACTTCAACACGGAATGATCTGTATACATCTTAATTTATCCACCCAACAAATAGTTCCTAAACTTTTGGAGCGCATACACCATGGCTAGTCCTTCGCACTCTATGGTGGAATAGTTCTTCTCACCCTTGGACAACTTCTTACTCGCGAATGCTATAGGAACGTCCAATTCTCCCTCGCTAGCCCGAGTAAGTATTTCTCCCAGCACAATACATGACATGTCTACATGTACATGAAACTCCTTATTCCAGTCTGGGAAGACTAAGATTAGCACGGTGACCATTTTATCTCTCAACACGTCCAAGCTCTTTTGACATTCATCATTCCAATAGAACGTAGCATCCTTTTTCAACGATTTCTCCATAGGCACGATTATCTGGGCATAACTCTTGATGAACTTCCTATAGTATCCAGTATGCCTTAGAGTTGCACACAGCTGGTTCACATTCCTCGGCGCCTCCAAGTTGATTATCATCGCGATATTCGCGGGGTCTACCATCAATCCTTGTTTGCATACCACATGACCCAGCAGGATCCCAAAAAGTACACAGAACAGACACTTCTTTAGATTGAGCACGATCTGGTATCTCCGACATGTATCCAGCATCAAGCGCATACTTTCCACATGGCGCTTGACTAATCCAAACATTGTCCAATCGTCAAAGTATTCCTCCAAAAATTTATGAATGAAGTCTTTGAATGCTGCAATGACTGCGCACGAAAAGATTGTTGACACATTCTTCAGCCCAAAAGGAATTACGGTGTACTCAAAACATCCCCTTTCAATCACGAAGGTTTTCTTGCTTCTATCCTCAAGAACGATTTTGATCTAATGGTACCCAGACAACCCATCAGTGAAAGAGTACACTTCTTGGCCGCCTACATTCTCCAGGACCTCGTCAGTGAACGGGGTCGAGAAAGGATCATGCACACAAGCGTCATTCAATTTTTAGAGATCCATGCATATCCATATTTCTTCTTTTTGTTTCTTTTCATCAACCACTATCGGGCTTACCCAATCAGATTCTTCTACTGGTTCAATAATTCCTGCCGTGAGCATCTTATCTAACTCAGCGCGGACCCTTTCCTTATACTTCGGATTAATGCAGTAAGGTCTTTGTTTTACAAGTTTCAAGTCTGGTTTCAGGGTGATCTTCATCACACCCAGGTCTCCAATGATTCCCTCCATATTAGGAAACTTCGTGGGGAACAAATCCCAATATTCACGGAGGAGATCAACAACCTTGTCTACTGTCACATCATCCCAATAATCCCCAATATTTGCAAATTTCGGCTCCGCCTCTATGCCAATGTTGACCTGCCTAGTTTTCAATGGCGCGGTTATGTCTGGATCCTCTATCCACGAACCTTCAACCTCGCGATGACCCTCGGCTTCCGGAATATTAATATTTCTAGGATCCTTGTCTTCTTCTTCAGCGATCACATTATAGCATTCCAACATGTGGTTCATCTAGGTAGTCCAATCAGGTTGAATCAGGTCCAAAGGATCTTATGATATCCTAAAGATCACTTCTTTAACCTCCTGTAGCGGCGCGTCAATATAGTCAAACCCATCCTCAAAGTTGAATGTCATTATAAACCCCTAGCACAAGATGTCCCATTATTTAGTGCCATGGTGGAGCTCTGTTTCCAAGTACCAATTCAGTGGTATGACATCCAGGGTATGACAAAACAGGTGCACCCATTCAGGTTGGGGCTCCACTCCATAAGCCTTCATCCATTTGGCTAGGTGATCACGTAGATCATCCCTTCCATCAATCACACTTTTTCCTGTCCAAAATGTATTATCATCATCCTCCTATAGTCACGTAAATCACCGAAATTATCCTTGTTCGTACCCCACCATCTTATGTGCGTAGCGCGCAGTACCTAGTCCAAGGCCTAGAAGTGATGCTTCTCTGACACTTCTCTCTCAAATGTATCCAAAAAGTGATCAACATCAGTTAGCCCATCATAGTGAGGCAAACTCCTTACTTCCGATGACACGTAGCGCAATGACTTAGTCATCAGATTACAACGCAGCGTAGATACTTCGTCCAGCCAGTTCTACGAGTAATCTAATTCTTCGTCCAAATATGATGTGCAGGAGCTCTCATGGTCTAATGCAATACATCAGCCTGCTGTCGGATTTACCAAATCCTGGTCTTGCACCATTATATTATAAATTTTGTCCAAGTCGTCATCACTTTCGTAATCATGAACTGGTTCTGTATAGTGTGATCCTTCTACAGGATCTAGCGACAACACTACACGGAGTGACTTCTTTTCAAATATCATATTTCTCTTCTTCAGGTTGATTACCCCATTCATGTGAGTGGCCTAATGGATTCCAAGGAGCGCAGGGTAGGGATTGTTATCATCCACAATCTCTATTACCTCAAAATCTGCTAGTGTGCTCGTGCCTTCGATGTCAACTGTCACCCCTTGTAGCCTCCCCATCGAGATAATTTTCTATTGATTCTCCATCCTTAACTAGATCAAAGACCATTGGAGCGCAGGTCTCCCCATTCTTTCCCATGTTTGCTTTGGCAAAAAATTCGCATCGGACCCCAAATCCAAGATAACTTGGTTCCTTTCATATTCCCCTATATGCGCGGTGAGTTTCATTTCACGCCCAGTCCTTGCCTTATTCTTGCCAAGCTTTTCAACTACATGCGGTTCTCTAGTAGTGTCGTCCTTGCTAGCGCACCGATTGATCAGTTCCTGCAGGCCCTTCACAGCCTTATTATCGCGGAGCTGTTTCATGTAGGTCTCCAAGAACGTGGTAATCATGGATGGGTCCATTTCCTCAACTGGTTTATCCTCACTTCATGAGGTAGAGGCCTCAGTGAAGCTTTTCTTTTATTCCATAAACGTTTCTTTTGTGCGCTCCAAATCAAACTCAGTCTCCGTTTTTGGTGCTTTACGGACCCATTCACCTTTTGCAGGTTGCTTCCCTTTATCCTCCCTAGACGTGGTTCCACTTTTCAGCATAATGTTTACTTTAGGGTCTTCCTCGCATGGCTCATCCCTCATAATCTGGAGGTTCTACGTCGGCTACGCACCTTTTTCTTGAACCCTAGCCAACAATATAGGGCAATCCTCAGTCGCATGGTCAAACTGAGCATAGTAGCGGCATGACAGTCGCGTCATATTCAGACAGTCCCTTGTGTAGTGTCCTAGTCCTCCACAATTATAACAAATAAGTTTCCCTCGGCCTCTACCAGGCCCCCCTCCACCTTGGCCTCGATTGCGCCCCTGATACTCACCTCACGTTCCCCCAATGCCTTGGTCCAGAGGTCGCGTTTCTGCCTGCACCCTGTATGTAGGTGTCCTGTCCATCATTAATTCATAACTACGGCAATTGCACTCATCATGACCTATTGATTGACAAAAATTGTAGAAGAGTTTTTGTGGTGTCTGTACAAATTTCTGCAGCAAATGTCAATTTTCGATCGCATGTTTCCCAACCACCTAGCATATAGCACACCATAGTGCGAGCCCTACACTTGGCCCTGCTGTAGCCTCCGGCCGTAGAGGCATTGGTCCCCTTGCTGCAACATAGTTCGAAAATATTGGATGATGATCCTTGTCATGCCTCTAGCCTTTACATTTTAGGCACCAAACTTCTTCAAGCGCCTCTCACCGAGTTGTTCTATCCTTTTTCATACTTTTCATTTCGAGGCAACGGTTCTACAACCGCGCATGAATATGCCGAACCCCCAGATTAACATCCTACATTGGTGTCTGATGCAGTCTCATCGTGATTTCTAGAGCTTTTGCCTGGATCCCAATCTTCAATTGTGATAGCGCAACCCTTAGGTGGGGCAGGAGCGAGGCCATGAACCATTCGTGGTGCTTCCCATCAGTTAGGTTCATGTTGGCTTCACGAATCGTACACTTCAATATTTGATCCAAATCCTAGGGCGTCTCCCCAGGCTTCATCATGATCTCCTTGAATCCCACAATTGATTGTGCTTGAGACTTAGGTCTACTGAATTCTTTATTCAGTGCAACCTAGATATTGCCAAAGCGGACATTGGGTTATAAGTACTATAGTTAATGTACCACGTTAGTGCGCAATCTTGCAAAGCACTAACCAGCATGGATTTCTTCATTTGGTTGTCCATGATAAATTGAGCTTCCCATACAACCTTCATGACGAACCAAAATTGGTCTGGATCTTCATTTCCTATGCCCTTGAATATAGGTAGCTTTAAGGAGTTCGGCATGTTGAACAATGGTGGAGGTGGCGGTGGTGTAGGTGATGGAGTGAGTGGTTGAGGTGAGGATGGAGGCGGTGTGGATGGATGTAATGAGGATGGGGGCAGTGTAGATATTCACGGGAACCCTTGTCTTATTAGTTGAACAGTGCTTAGTGGAGAAGACTGCACTGCTCCTTCCTCGTCACTCAAAGGAGGCTCGATCAACGAGCCATACTCAGGACCTTTTCTTCCTTTGTCCCTAAAATACCTTCCACTTCTCGTAGCTCCAAACATCAAGGTAACCGCATGACCCGCTTTTCACACAAGAGCACCTTAATGCAAATATTTAGTGACTTCAAATACTTACCTCGAGGTCCTTTAAAGAAGTGGTGCTCTGCTTCACTGTAACAGACATAGGTATCAACCGCGAACTCTCTCACAAATCCTCCTATGATGTAGTTGAGCCAATGGTCAACAACACGCGTGATCTTATATTCAGAGGCTTCCAATCTCCTTACTAACTCCGGTGTCCAAATAATAAGATAGTTAAGCCTCCACCTTCTTGGGCCGTCTACCAACTTTGCGTTTCACTCGTATAGCTCAACCGGGAAGGAACAAAAGAATATTTCATGTATTTTTGTATATGGATATCTGTCTAATCACTGTTCTTTCGTCAATTGCGGATTCTTGTTTTCTTGCACTGTGAATTCATGTATCTTTTTGTCCAACTAGTTTTCGATCTCTTTCTTAGTTGGATTCCAATGATATGGAATCACACATCTCATTATGCGGATCCCGTTCCCGATAACATAACCATTTGTTGGCTTGATGGGCCCTGACCTAGGTTTAGTGTTAAGTAGCCAAACAAATCCCTACACTATTGGCCCTTTCGGCCTCAATTCATGAAGTGCGGACTGAAGTCTCACCCGAAGCAGTATGGGGGGATGCAGGAACCAAGTTTCTGCACCCTGAGATGGTCCTGATGTTGATCTTATCCTAACCCCTATCTTCAAACAGATCGATAAGACCGTAGGTCTTATTGGTGTTCCTTCTTTTCTAACCTTCAGAACCTTCGTGAAGGTATATGACTGACCTTCACCGCATCCCTAACCAGCGATCCAGGTATGCTTGCGCCTCTGTAACTATGTACAATTACAAGTTCCCGAGTTCCCTTAAGTGTTTGATAATTTTACCATGCAATTAAGGTTATCTTCGCGTAAACATATATTCTTACTTGCGTTCAAATAACAGATATAAACAAATACATTGGCGCATCAAATTATCATTATAATGTAAACCTGGAAATTAACATAACATAACTGGATGCAATAATCCGAGATAAACTACAGAGAAATTTCAGAATACTTCTCTTTATTGATGATTCAAGTTCCTAGTATAGACTCTATCTGCCCTATGCACACAGCTGCAGGGGTCTGCGCACTCAGCTGCGGACTTCTACCCTAAGCCTCTGCACACTCAGCCGCAGAGCCTCTACCTACGCTAAGACTCTTTCTTTTAGCTCTCCTATGACCCAAAGCACTAAGAACTCTACCTCCTTTTTCCCTCTTTAGACTTACTTAGCTTCTTTTTATATAATCCCATGGTCCGCGGACCATGGGTGGATCTTTACAACCGACATGATGCTTTACAAAACAAGGGCGGACAACCCTTAATGACTCTTGACATCTTCGCACTTTGTGACCACAAAATGCAGAAACTTTACATTCTTTATACAAAACATGGGCTTTCTTCCCCAAAACATAGGCTTTTAGCCCCAAAATTGACCCCCAGGGGACCCGTTCCCAACAACACTATAGAGACATGTGCTATTTGTGAACATAGTCACTCCATCGGGGCATGTCTATCTCTTCTAGCACTAAAGGAAGTATTTCAGGGGGCGAATGAAGAACCATATCAGCTATGCTTTAGGGGTCTAAGAAAACATGGCAGCCACGGTTATCAGGCTTAAACCCAGGTACGTCTCAGGATCCTTTTCAATATTATAATATGAATCCTCAGTCAGTTTGTTTTTGGCCTCAATATTATCAATACCCACCTTGGCAACCATGGTGTCCTCAACCTAATTCAAGTTCTTCATGGTCTCAAGGCTAGCGTAATCATGTTCCCCCCTTCTGCTCAATTTCCTCAACCTACACACCAACAAGAGTTATAGCTGCCCTCCAATGTTCCCTTCAATAATCCTCCTCTTCAGCCTCAACTTCATATTCACCCAAACCCAAATCCAAATAATAAGGGTGCTCAAAAATCAGACACCTTCAACCTTCTTTTGTACAACATTTCTACCGCAGGATTTAATGAGATAAATCTGCGATCTAGCCAGGTAGTAAATGCTCCTACATTTCCCATTATTGTTGAACATCTTGACAATGAGAATCCAGAATCTCAAGCAGTCAGGGATGAGACAACCCAACCATTTGTGGAACATTCTCCTTCTCATTTGACTATTACTTAGGCATGTCAAACCAATCCTCCTTATCCAGAACGATTAGCCTTCAGTAAACGGGTCCCTCAACCGGCATTTGATCTTTTAGGAGAATTGCAAAATTTGTTTGTGAAAATCCCCCTGCTTCAAGCCATGAAAGATGTACCTATTTACGCTAAAACTATTAGAGAATATTGTTCTAAGAGACCTGGGAAGAAAACAAAAGATCCTCTTACAATTCACATTATGGGGAGATTATCCGACATTATGCTGGGAAAGGCTATGCCTGTAAAATATGGGGATCCTGGGAACCCAATTCTGACAGTTTAGATTAACGGGGTAGATATTCCAAATGTGCTGGTAGACTTGGGCGCTACAATTAATGTAATTACTTCTAAAACCATGCTTACAATGCAATTGCGTGATCTTAAGCCAACCCCTACAGTGTTAGAACTAGCTAACAGATCTATAATCAGACTGATAGGGAAATTGGAAGACATAACGATTTCAATGGATTCTTGGCGTTATCCTGTTGATCTCCTTGTCTTACATACACAATCCCCAGCTAGTGGTCATCCCCTTATTTTAGGATGGCTGTGGCTTGCAACTGCTGATGCCTATATCAGATTTCGGTCAGGAAACATGATAATTTCTAATGGGGAAAATATGAAAAACCTTATTGTCTATCCCCCTAATGAACCAATTTGCAGAAAAATCGAAAGCATAACTCTTTTTCTTTGGATGGGATCGAAACTAAACAACAGGAACTCTATCCAGTGCTTACCATGGGGCAAGCCCTCTGCTTTAAGAATGAGATAGAGGATGATACTATCAACACTTTTATTAGCAGCCCTCATGCTATTGCAGATCCAACTCGGTAGTTTTTGGAATCAATCATGAGTTGTGAAACACAGGAAACTATCAGATCAAAAACCAAAGGTGAAGACATTCCTATAACAACACTTTCTAACAGCATACCGGTTGTGATTGAGCCAGGGAAGACATTGAATATCAAATGGAATCTTTTGCTAGCCCAAACTGAACAGCTCCTGAAGATCCTTTGAGAATAGAAAGAAGATTTCGCCTGGGATTATATTAATATGAAAGGTATCCTTGCTGATCTGTATACTCATCATATCTACATTAAAGAAGATTGTCGACCTGTGAAACAACCCAAAAGAAGGATGAACCCTGCCTTGAAGAGCATTGTGAAAGAGGAGCTCCAGAAGTTATTAGAAGCAGGATTTATTTACCCAATCTCAGACAACCAATGGGTATCCCCACTGGTCATCATTCCTAAAAAGAATGGTAAATGTTGGATTTGTGTAGACTATAGGGAGTTGAATAAAAAAACCTTGAAAGATCATTTTCCTCTGCCATTGATCGACCAAGTCCTCGATACCCTAGCCGGGAAGAAGTTTTTCTCTTTCCTAGATGGGTTTAGAGGGTATAACCAAATCCAAATATCTCCTGAGGATCAATACAAGACTACCTTTACATGCGTTTGGGAACATTCGCTTACCGAGTCATTTCATTTGGTCTTTGTAATGCGCCTGCTATCTTTCAGAGGGAAATATTGGGGATTTTCTTTGATTTACTCAATGAAAGTGTTGAAATTTATATGGATGACTTCACACCATATGGGGGGTCATTCGAAGAAGGGTTGGAAAATTTGGAGAAATTCCTTAAAAGGTGTAAACAAATGCATGTTTCTCTGAGTACAATGAAATGTCATATGATGAGAGAAGAGGGAGTAGTGCTAGGACAATTGCTTTCGGATGCTGGAATACAAGTTGATCCTGCCAAGGTAAAGGTAATTTTTCATTTTCCTATTCCCAAGTCACTGACTCAAGTACGTATTTTTATTGGTTGCACTGGTTACTATAGGCATTTTATAGAAAACTTTTCCAGGATCGCATTTCCACTTTTTCAGCTATTAACTAAAGATGCATAGTTTTTAAGGATAGATGATTGTGAAGTAGCTTTTGAAAAGATCAAGGAACTAATCTGCCAAGCTCCAGTCTTATGTGGTCCCAACTGGGAACTTCCATTTCATATCCATGCAGATGCTTCTCAAATGGTTGTAGGGGTAGCGTTGGGACAACAAGAAGATAAGAAGTCGTATGTGGTCTATTATGTCAGCAAGAATTTAACATCTGCTGAGCTAAACTATATGGTAACGAAGAAGGAGTTCTTGGTTGTCATCTATGTTGTTAATAAATTTCGACACTATATTACTGGGTTTCTTACTTTTTTACACATTGATCACACAACAATCAGGTATTTGATGAAAAAACCTGTAACTCCTAGGCGTATAACAAGGTGGTTGTTATTACTTCAAGAATTTGATATCACCATTATAGATAAACCAGGCAAGGATAACGTAGTTGTTGATTTTCTGTCTAGATTAAATGCTGATAATGAAGGAGAACCTGTAGAAGATAGCTTTTTAGATGAACATTTATTTGCAATTTCTACTAATACCCCTTGGTATGCAGACATTGCTAACTATTTGGATACAGGAAAAGTACCTCGGCATTTGTCATACAGGGAACAGTGGAGGATTATTCATCACAGTGCTCGTTACTCATGGATAACAGGATATCTCTTTTATATAGGGGGTGATCAATAGATCCGTCATTGTGTAGCAGAAAGTGACATCTATGAGGTTTTGAAAGCTTCTCATGATGGCCCTTGTGGGGGGCATTTTGCGGACAAGCGAACTAGCCACAAGGTGTTACAGATGGGATATTATTGGCCCTCTATCTTCAATGATGCATGAAAATATGTTCGAAGATGTGATAGCTGCCAATAGATGGGTCAACCTAGTCACTCAGATGAAATTCCATTGCAGCCACGAGTAGTTCTTGAGCCCTTCGAAAGATGGGATATTTATTTTGTGGGTACATTTAACCCACCTTCACATCAGAAAGTCCACATTTTAGTCTGCACAGATTATGTGACGAAGTGGGTAGAAGCCAAGGCTGTAACAAAAGCAATAGAGCAGGTTGTCTTAGACTTTTTATTTGAAGAAATATTTGCTAGATATGGTACTCTGAGAGAGAAAATGTTAGATGGAGGAGCACAGTCCACGTCACACATGGTAGCAAAGCTTATGGAAAAATATGGGATCAAGCATAGGATAACAACCCCATATCATCCTCAGGCAAACGTCAAGTGGAGAGAACAAAAAAAGTATTGGAAAACATTCTCACCAATGTCGTGGAAAATCATCACCGGGATTCAGCTGAAAAACTCCCTGAAGCTCTTTGGGCATATAGAACAACATGGTGGAACACAACATGATTCTCACAATTTGAACTTGTCTATGGAAAATCCCCATTGTTCCCGATGGAATTTTAAATCAGTATGCTCAGAACAGTTCTGGAAGTAGGATTGGACCTCTCAAAAGCCCAGAAACACTAGATGGAACAACTAAATGAGCTGGATGAAATTCATTTAATGGTTGTCTAGAGGACTTCTGCCATACAGCAACAGAGAGAAAAATGGCATGATAAATCTATTAAAAATAAGGTGTTTCATAGAGGGGATTGGGCATTATTGTATGAATCTCATTTTAAGGATTTTAAGGGAAAGCTTCACTTGTGATGGTTGGGACCATATGAGGTTGATTCGATATTTGACAATGGGACTGTCAAATTGGTTACAATCAATGATTCCCATGTTTCTTTTATTGTAAATGGGCATCAACTTAGACCCTACCATCACCTACCCTCGAGAGAAGCCTTCATCAAACATCTCTTTGAAAAATATGGATTGAAGGTTGTTGGTGTAAAATATACCTCCTCTGCACCCTTGAAATATATATATAGATAGTGTTGTTACTACTCACTTGTTTGTCTTTTTGTAGGAGCTACTATTGAGGCGTAATAATTGAGGAGCTGAAAATTTCTTGAGTAATTGGGACAATCACTCCACTAACACTGATCTTCTTGGAAAATTTTCTAAGTAATTCTTGTTGTTACTCCAAGAAATTTTTGAAGTATCCGATGTTGTTACTCCTAGGGTGTTGTTACTCCACTGCTACTGTTACTCCCAAAAATTTTCTAAGTATCGGATGTTGTTACTCCTAGGGTGTTGTTATTCCACTGCTGTTGTTACTCCCAGAAATTTTCTAAGTATCGAATGTTGTTACTCATAGGCTATTGTTACTCCTCGGATGCTATTAATCCTTAGATGATGTTACTCCTTGGATGTTGTTACTCCTCGAATGCTTTTACTCCTTGGGTGTTACTACTCCTCGGATGTTGTTACTCCTCGGATGTTGTTACTCCTTGGATGTTGTTACTCCTCAAATGTTGTTACTCCATCGATGTTATTACTCAGTTGTTGTTACTCCACCAATGCTACTACTCCTCGGTTGTTGTTACTCCACCGATCTTGTTACTCCGTCGTTACTATACCAATTGTCACTTCTCTCAAGTAGGTCGCCAGGTACGTTTCCGTTGACTTTTATGAATTTAATTAAATATTCCATGGATAAGATATTGCATGCCATGGACGACTATTTATAAGTTGGGGAGGGTGCCGTCATAATGAAATGATGGCGTAATTAAACCACACTAATGATTAATCCATCACCATCATTAAAACTTGTGCGATGGTACACTCCACGATCTTCATCATTATTTCGCATAATCATTGGCATGCATTGGGATTTGAAACATGTACCTTCTCATTTAATGTGGAATAATTACCACACAATTCACCGTACTCACCATAATTCACCATGATTCTCTTTGTTTCCTGAGCAATCACCTACCGTTTTATCGTCGTTCCACCTCATTCATTTTTTACCATGTTGTTACTACAAGAAGTTGGTCGTTCTCACTCCTCCCAATGATCTGCTGTGTCCAAAGTGTTGTTACAGTTTCTGCAAGATGGGTACTGGTTGTGCATCATGAACCTAAGGATACAACCCTGGTCCGCAGCGATGTAGATGTATGGCGGGTCTTTGTAAAGGCAAGATGGGATATTTATTTCAACAGATTGCAGGGGTTGAACGAGGGGATCACGGTAGGATTCACGATGAATCTGGACGAGAATTGCTCGTGAATTAAAGGATTAGAAATTCCTGTCATAGAAGAGGCCATTGCAGAAGTCAGTGGGTTAACACAGCAGGGACAAAAGTGGTTCTCAAGGAAGGCTTCGCTGCCTGAATTCCTAGAATTATTTTTGCAGGTTGGAGAAAGCGTTGTTCTAAAGGGAAGGGGGTATGACTGTAAGTCCTTGCCACATCCATGGGGTGAGGTAGCAGGCTTTGTCATGAAATATATAACCTGCGAAGGGCGGTTTACCACCCTGTTCAAATACTACTTCAAAATTCTAGCCCATCTTTGATTTCTGCAGGCACAAGTTCATTCTCTGAACATGCCTTTCTTCTTGATGAAGAGTCTTCAACTTATGGTGTAGTCTACTCGATGCTCATGCCAAGTGTTGGAGGTCCTCACAAACCATGGACTGGTTTGACTGTTGGTCATGCATGCATTGACCCAATTACAAGTACCTTGGGCACAATTCCTTGAGATGACAGAGGAGGAAGTAGCAGCTATTATAACTGCTAGAGAGGAAGAGCCCGAGGAATTGGAGGAGAAAGAACCAACATCTCCTGCTGGTACAGTAGGAGAGGAAGAAGAGCGCGAGGAATTGAGAGAGGAAGAACCAACATCTCCTGCTGGTACAACAGGAGGAGAGGAAGAACCAAAAGGATCAGAGGAAGGACCGGCATCCCCTACTGGTACAACAGGAGAAGAAGAAGAGCCCGAGGAAATGGAGAAAGAAGAAGAGGAACCAGAAGAGATGGAAGTGGAAGTAGAGGAAATGGTTGGTGACATAGTCGAGGCTGCCACACAAGAACCAGCCCCATCTGTGGAACCTGTTAATGCAGAGATGGAAGTGGAAGTAGAGGAAACGGTTGGTGACACAGTCGAGGCTGCCACACAAGAACTAGCCCCGTCTATGGAACCTGTTAATGCAAAGATGGAAGTGGAAGTGGAAAAAACAATTAGAAACACAAGTGAGGCTGCCACACAAGAACCGGCCCCATCTGTGGAACCTGTTCATGAAGAGATGGAAGTGGAGGAAATGATTGGCGATGCAGACGAGGCTGTCACACAAGAACTAGCCTCACCTGTGGAACCTATCGATGAAGAAATGAAGATAATGGATGGAGTTGATATTGTTCTACAGGAATCAACTTTGATTAATGAAGCACAAGGAGAAGAAATTCTGGTCAAGGAGTTGGCAAGTGATGTTATTACACCAGGACCAACATCACTTGCCCAAACAGATGTGGATGTTGAAATGAGTAGGGGTGCCACACAAGAACCACCACCAACTCAGTCAGGGCAGGAAAATGTGGAAGAGACAAACCCTGAGGTTGATGTTGTTCCACAAGAACAGCGTCGACCGTAGGACAAGAGGCACCACATGAAGAAGGCTCGGCCCAATTGAGGAATGAAGGCGAGGAAGAAAAAGAATTAGAGGTAGTAGACAAGACCAGTATAGATCAGGTGGAGGACATTCCCCTCTCTCCGTTTCAAGCCACAATGGCAAGAGGAGCGAGGAAGGTCTGTTCCTCCCATATTGAA
Organism: Pinus tabuliformis; assembly: GCA_031772625.1. NCBI lineage: Eukaryota > Viridiplantae > Streptophyta > Pinopsida > Pinales > Pinaceae > Pinus > Pinus tabuliformis. The sequence continues at coordinate 1,472,809,330 of CM062816.1, forward strand.
GTACATTGCCTTGAAGGAGGGCGCAACCAATGTTGGCTCATTACTTGCAGATTCCTAGCAAGGGCTTCCTGAAGAACAGGCTGAGAAAGAAATTTTTGCAGCAGGATTGGAGTGGAGGGCGATCGAAGAATGCACTGTCCAGGCGAAATATGTTCCTAAATTGAGACAATTTGAGGAAGAAAGTGCTCCCAAGGATAGAAAACCAAGTAAGGAAGAACTGGTAAAGGATTCAGTCGATGCCTTTAAAGGAAATACACCACTTCCTGAACTAGCTGCGGGGCTGGGAAATGAATTTATTGTTAAACAAGAGTGGGTAGAATAGTGTGAGAGAAGGAGACTACCTCTCAAGGAGAGGTATCAACTTCAATTCGGAGAAACCATGCGGCTAAAGAGGGAGGTTCAGAAGCTGAGAAAGTAGGTATCTTAGCTGTAGAAGAAGGCAAAGAAATATAAATGGAAGGATGTAAGGCCCAAGGTCGAGGTCTCCTCAGCAGATGTACAAACGGAAGATGTTTCCACAACTTTTTCTGCTACACAGACTAGTCCTGTAGAACATTTGTTCGAGGCCTAAGAATTATTCCTAGCGGCTGAAATTCAAATATGGAAATCTACTGTGAATGAAGAAAAGAAGGAGACGGTGAGGGTTTGAGAGCAGGCCACTGAGATTGTCACTAAGTATGTAGATCAGTTGGACAGACCAAGGTAGAGGGAGGAGAAACAACAGAAAAAGATAAAGGATTTAGAAGGGTAGGTACAGGTGTTGAAGGCAGATAAGGAACAGATGTTTACCCTACCACAGTAGGTAATGGCTTGTCAGCCTCCTGCCCATAGTTACGCTTTGTTTCTTCTTGCCCATAGTTATGCTTTGTTTCTTCCTGCCCATAGTTACGCTTTGTTTCTTCATGATTATTTCTTTTTCTTCTCCCTAGAAAGCATCTACAACGGGATAAGCCATGAGATTGAAGACCCGATACAATTCCTTCATATTATAAGAATCCATGATATCGTGAACCAACACTTGATATGCGAGCTCTACATGCATGGTTATTTCTTGAGGGATGATGAGAGCGTTAACTCGACTCCATTTGTGGGAGATGTTCACTTGAGAGCCTTCACCTCCTACACCATTAACCAAGTTAAATGGAGGAAGGCTTGTGATACTTTTGAAGGGAATCAAGCTACAAAGCCATTGATGATAAGGAGGGAGAATGGTCAGTCAGTGACTATTTATAACAAGCACTCCACCTTTCCATAAATTAAGGGATCCAAGGAACGAATGCTAACAACACAGAGATGGTGTACTGACCTCTGTGTCAGACAAATAGTCACTTTTCAGGATGAAGCCCTTGATAGTTGTCAAAGGAGATGGATGATGTCATCCTCAGCTGTCAGAAACCGGGAACCTTTTGGAGCACCCAATTTTGCATGAGCATTAGAAAGGGTGCCACATTTTGTTGCATGCATTCAGACCTGTGGGGTCCAGTGGATGGGGTTGAGGTTTCAATTTCCCCTCATTTGGTTGCCAGCAGAACATTACACTCCAACATACAACGTGAGAAATGATTGGTGGAAGGATGTCCTTATGACAAAAGGATATAAACTTCCAGGGATAGAGATGGCTAAGGAATACGACCTTGCTCAGCTTCATGCTAACCATAGCCAGTCCAACCCAGATCTGAAGAGACGACGAGCTACATGAGGGCATGCAGAAAGACTAGTTGGGGGGAGATGTTGGGTGCCAAATCTGCATACTTTTTCCCTCCATTTTCACTCTCTCTCTCACTCCTTTGTATCATTTATATTCACTAATTGCTCTAAATGCACAAGGTAAACCCTCTTCCATTGTCTTCCTAGAATATTTAATTAATGAAGTAATAGTCATGGAGATTTTACCTATGCGAGTTACTAATTTTGACATTTCCGCAGATTCGGTGGTAAAGGTGATATCTCTAAATCATAGAAGTGATTATGAGCTTCCAACACCATATTAGCAAGCGTTTTAACAACATAACGGATTCAAGGCCTATTCCGTATCTTTCTTGTCTTTATCACGACAACTAGTTGGTCATTTCAATGATTATATATTGATAGACATTAGCTACCATATCGAGAGACAATTTTCTCTGCATATTGTATAAGAACGGTTTCAATGCTGTGAATCAGGGTTAGTCATGTAAGATATTGAGATTGTAACATAAGACTGTTTAATTAATTGAATGCAAGTTATTTTTTTGTTCTCTCTATAAGTTGTTAATCCATCGTAGCCCTGGTCAGAGAGTAGGGCCCACTTTTCTGATCAGGTGTTGTGTTATTTCTGTGTGTTGATATTTTAATTGTGTTGGTTTATTTCGATTGTTGTTACAGTACTTTAATTAATTGTTGTGAATGCTTTTTTTTACAATTCTACAATTTATTCTTGTTTACTGTCACAATGGTTCTTTAGTTAACTAAGTTATTGAATCTAATATTGATGATTGGATTGTGTCCTTGCTACCTGCATATATTTTGCGTGTTACCTTGAAATAATGTACGCACCTGGATTAATAAATTAAATGTGGAAAAGGGTTGAATAGGTATCCACACTCAGACACCAACAAGTGCCAGGGAAACACAAGGGAGCACTAGGTCAAAATGCATAAAAATGAATGAATAAGAGTGTGTGACAGAGAGTGTCAGCGAGTTTCAGGTGTTCTAAGGAGGGCGTGACATGGTATGCTAGGCATTGCTAAGTCATGTTAGAGTGACAGGGTGGCATGCGACCAAGTTGTGCTAGGTTCTAGGGTGTGCCAACATATACTAGGAAGTGTTAGGGAGCGCCAAGGAAACACAAGGGAGCGCCAAGGAAACACAAGGGAGCACTAGGTCAGATTAATGCATGTAAATGAATGAATACGAGTTTGTGACATGAAGTATCTATGAGTTATAGGTGTGCTAAGGAGGGAGCGACAAGGTATGCTAGGCAGTGCTAAGGAATTCTAGAGGTCGGGGCAACATGCAAAGATGTTCTAGGTGCTAGGGTGTGCCAATGCATGCCAAGGAGTGTTATAGAGTTCCAGGGAAACACAAGGGAGCGATAGTTTCAAATGCATGGAAATGAAGGAATAAGAGTGTGTGACAGGGAGTTTGAACGATTTCTAGGCGTGCTAAGGAGGGATTGACAAGGTATGCTTTATAGTGCCAAGGAATGTTAAAGTAACAGGGCGACATGCCAAGATGTCCTAGGTGCCACAGTGTGTCAATGTGTGCCAAGGAGTGTTAGGGAGTGCCACAAAAACACAAGGGAGAAGTAGTTAAAAATGCATGGAAATGAACAAATAAGAGTGTGTGATAGGGAGTGTCACCGAGTTCCAAGTGTGTTAAGGAGGAAGTGACAAGGTTATATGCCAAGTAGTGCCAAGGCATGCTAGAGTGCTAGGGCATGTCAGACAGTGCTAGGGTGTGCTAGGGAGTGCCACAGCATGCCAAGGAATGCACGGGATGCTAACATGTGCCACATAGTGCTAAGGGATTGTTAGACGTGCCAAGTGTTATGGCATGTCAATATGTGAACTATGTTGCTTAGTTGTGTTATGGTCGTGGTTGAGAGTGAGCCTTGACTTGGTAACTTTTTAAGTGGGATGAGTTGAGATTAGAAATGAGTAGCATAATATTAGTTATAGGCAGTTCTTAGGTGAGCAAGGCATAGTCTAGTTGTAGTATCTATAACTTGGTCAAGTTGTTGTAGTCGACGCAGGACTTGGTTGAGTTCCCAAGTCTCAAAAAAGTAAGGGTAGTTGTGAGGGTATGATACCTAAGGAGTGCCAGGGAATGAAAAGGAATGGAAAACAATTCTAACACATGCCATACATTGTCAACACATACTGAGGAGTGTTAGGGAGTGACAAAGCATCACAAGGGAGAACTAGGCCAAAATGCATGGAAATGAACAAATAAGAGTGTGCGCTAAGGAGTGTTAGCAAATTCCAAGTGTCCCAAGGATGAAGTGTATTAGGAGAAGTTCAAATTAGGAGTTGCAAGAGGCAAGCCTATGGTTGCAATAAGGTGTGGACAAATAAGTTTTAGACAAATGGAGACTTTGGGTTGGGTACAACATTATTTTTCCAATGACTTGGTTGGGTTCCCAAGTCGGAAAAAAAGTAAGGCTATCTATGAGGGCATGACAACTAGGGAGTGACAAGGTGTTCCAAGGAATGCCAGGAAGTACTAACACATGCTAGAGGGTTCCAAGGAATTTTAGGTATGCCAAGACATCCCAAGTACTAAGGCATGCCATGATATTCCAGGCACCAAGGTATGGCGCCAACACATGCTAGTGAGTGTTAGGGCCAAGTGCTAGGGAAACACAAGGGAGCACTAGTTTCAAATGCAAGGAAATGAATGATTAAGAGCTTGACAGAGAGTGTTAGCGAGTAATAGGTATTCTAGGTGTTAGGGAGTGATATGATGTGCTAAGGAGTGCTAAAGCATGCCAATGAATGCAACGGATGATAACACGTGTGACATAGTGCCAAGGGATTGTCAGATGTGCCAGGCGTTATAGCATGTCAAGATGTAAACTATGTTGTTTAGTTGTTTTATGACCATGGTTGGATGTGAGCCTTGTATTCGTAACATGTTAGGTTGTATGAGTTGAGATTCAACATGAGTAGCCTAAGAGGAGTTATAGGAAGTTCGTAGGTGCACAAGGCATAGTCTAATTGTAGTAATTGTAACTTGGTCAAGTTGTTGTAGTCGAGGCAGGATTTGGTTGGGTTCCCATGTTGGAAAAAAAGTAAGGGTATTTGTGAGGGCATGATAGCTAAGGAGTGCCAGGGCATGGTTAGGAATGAAAAGGTGTGCTAAAATATGCCAAACAATGTGAATGTATGCTGAGGAGTGTTAATGGGGAGTGTTAGGGAATCACAAGGGATAAATAGGTCAAAATGCATGGAAATGAATGAATAGGAGTGTGTGTTAGTGAATTTCAAATGGCCCAAGGAGGAAGTATGTTAGGAGAATTTTAGAATAGGACTTGTAGGAGGTAAGCCTACGATTGTGATAAGGGGATGGGCAAAGCAGTTTCAAACAAAGGGAGACTTTGGGCTAGGCACAACATTATTTTTTCAATCACTTGGTTGGTTTACCAAATCGCAAAAAAAGTAAGGCTGTCTATAAGGGCATAATAACTAGGGAGTGCCAACGTGTGCTAGGGAATTCCAAGAAGTGCTAACACTTGCTATACAATCAGAGGCATGTTAGGCATGCCAAGACATGCCAAGTGCTAAGGCATGGCAAGTTGTGCTAGGTGTTAGGGTGTCGTGCCAATACATTTAGGGAGTGTCAGGAAACACAAGGGAGCACTAGTTTCAATTGCATGGAAATGAATGAACAAGAGTGTGTGATAGGGAGTGTTAGCGAGTTCCAAGTGTACTAAGGAGGGAGTCATAAGGTATGATAGGGAGTGCCAAGGCATGATAGAGTGCTAGGGAATCATGCCAATATGTACCAAGTGCAAATTTGTGCCAATGCATGCTAAGTAGTGTTAGTGAGTGCTAGGGAAACACAAAGGAGAACCACATCAAAATGCATGGAAGTGAATGAATAAGAGTGTGTGGCAGAGTTTCAACTAGTTCTAGGTGTGCTAAGGAGGGAGTGACATGGTATGCTAGGCAATGCTAAGGCATGCTAAGGTGACAGGGAAACATGCATCCAAGATGTATCAGGTGCTAGGGTGTGCCAACACGTGCTAGGAAGTGTGACAAAGTGCCAGGGAAACATAAGGGTGCACTAGGTCAAAATTATGCATGGAAATGAATGAATAAGATTTTGTTACAGAAAGTGCCAGTGAGTTCCAAGTGTGCTAAGGAGGGAGCGACAAGATATTCTAGGTAGTTATAAGGCATGTTAAAGGCTAGGGAAACATGCCAAGATGTTCTAGGTGTTAGGGCATGCCAATGCATGCTAGGGAGTGTTAGGGAGTGCCACGTAAACACAAGGGAGAACTAGTTTAAAATGCATGTAAATGAATGAATAAGAGTGTGTGACAAGGACTATCAGTGAGTTCTAGGTGTGTTAAGGAAGGAGTGACTAGGTGTGCTAGGTAGTGCCAAGTAACGCTCAAGTTCCAGGACGACATGCTAAGATGTGCCAGGTGTCAGGCTGTCTCAATACGTGCCAGGGACTGTTAGTGAGTTCCATGGAAACACAAGAGAGAACTAGTTCAAAAATCATGGAAATGAAGGTCGAATAAGAGTGTGTGATAGGGATTGTCAGTGAGTTTTAGGTGTGTTAAGGAGGGAGTGACAAGGTTATATGCTAGGCAATGCCAAGGCATGTCAGGGAGTGGTAGGGTGTGCTAGGGAGTGTCAAAACATACCAAGGAATGAAAGGGGTGCTAACACATGCCACATAGTGCCAAAGGATTGTTATACATGCCAAGTGTTATGGCATGTCAAGATGTAAACTGTGTTGCTCAGTTGTTTTATGGCCACGGTTGGACATGAGCCTTGACTTGGTAACTTGTAACTTGTTAAGTGGGATAAGTTGAAATTGTACATGAGTAGCCTAAGATGATTTATAGTCAATTCTTAGGTGAGAAAGGCATAGTCTAGTTGTAGTAACTATAACTTGGTCAAGTTGTTGTAGTCAAGGAAAGACTTGGTTGGGTTCCCAAGTCCCAAAAAAAGTAAGGGTAGTTGTGAGGCCATGATAGCTAAGGAGTGTCAAGGTGTGCCAAGGAATGAAAAGGCATGCTAACACATGTAGGACATTATCAATGCATGTTGAGGAGTGTTAGGGAGTGCCAAGGCATCACAAGGGATAAAGAGGTAAAAATGCATGGAAATGAACAAATAAGAGTGTGTGCCAAGGAGTGTCAATGAATTCCATGTGTCTCAAGGACAAAGTGTGTTAGGAGAAGGTTAGAATAGGAATGTAGGAGGAAAGCCTATGGTTACAATTATAAGGGGTTGGTCAAAGTAGTTTCAGACAAAGGGAGACTTTAGGTTGGGCACAACATGTTTTGCCAATGACTTGGTTGGGTTCCCAAGTCACAAAAATAGTAAATCTATCTATGAGGGCATGACAATTAGGGAGTGCCAAGGTGCCAGGGAATGCCAGGAAGTACTAACACATGCTAGACAGTTCCAAGGCATGTTAAGCATGCTAAGACAAGCCAACTCCTAAGGCATGCCAAGATGTGTCAGGTGCGAAGGTGTGGCACTAATGCATGCTAGGGAGTGTTAGGGCCAAGTGCCAAGGAAACACAAGGGAACACTAGTTTCAAATGCATGGAAATGAAGTGTCAGCAAGTTCTAGGTGTGTTAAGGAGGGAGTGACAAGGTATGATATGCAGTGTCAAGGCATGCTAGAGTGTTAGGGAAGCATACCAAGATGTTCCAAGTGTCGAGGTGAGCTTATGCACACTAAGGAGTGTTAGGGAGTGCTAGGGAAATATAAGTGAGCACTAGGTTAACATGCATGGAAATGAATGAATAAGTGTGTGTGACATGGAGTGTCAGCAAGTTCCAAGTGTGCTAAGGAGAGTGTGACATATTGGTATGCTAGGCTGCACTAAGTCATGCTATATTGCTAGGGTGACATGCGGGCAAGATGTGCTAAGTTGCAGGGTGTTTCAGCATGTGCTAGGAACTATTAAGGAGTGACAGGGAAACACAAGGCAACACTAGGTAGAATTAATGCATGCAAATGAATAGATAAGAGTTTTTGATAGGAAGTGTGTTACACTAAAATTTGTCACCATGACTATTTGCAGTTAGTATGGCTCCATCAACTGTCATACTATCCTCCTTGGCAAGTCTTATACCTCTGCTCTCCATGTCAAACTCCAAGAAAGAGAGAAAGTCTTTAAAAATCTATATATCTCTGGGTACGCAGTTTCTCTTAGCCTTACCTGCGTGTACGCACCCCAAGTTCACAATACCTGCGTACTTGTACGCTCTGTCTGTAAAGTAATGGGTGCGTACTCCTGTAAAGGTCAAAAGGCGCAAGTTTCACTCCAAAAAGTTACTTGTAGTCATTTCTAGAGCATTCTAGAAGCTTGTTTGACGTGTATGGAGCGCCTCCAGATGGTTCATCTATCCCTATCAAAGAGGAACTTATCCCATCAAGAGGGGAGCTATCCCATCCAAAGAGGGGCTTATCCCATTGATGGTGGACCTGAATAACTTCCTCTAGAGCACTATAAATACAAGCATTGGGCCAAAGGGAGGGGAGGTTGAAAGCTGAACATTCCTAAGGGTAGATGCTGCTGGAATTAGGACTCCCTTGTAAAGCTTGAGAGGAGAGATTCCCATCCTTTCCTAGCCTTATTTGAGAGTGGGTGAGCTTATCAAAGTAAAGGAAAACTCTTGCTGGACCCTAGGAGGGACCTGCACAACACCAAGGCTCAGGTTGTAATGGTTTCTTTTGTTTCCACTTAATACAAATGAACTCATTTTTCTCAACAGATTGTTATTCATGATTTGTTTCATATATTCCTTGGTCTGTATGATGGATATGTATTGTTTTATGAGTTTATCAGGTGCTATTTAATCTTTTGGCTTGTTAGTGAATGCAGGTTTCGAAGAGAAGGAGGAGCTCATCCGGATCGGCGAGGCTGGACTACTACAAAGCGTTGGACTAAAGGTATGTTAAAATCACCCGATTACTTGTATTCTCAATGCATGTTTAGAGAAAGGTAGTGTTTATTTGTCTTGTTTGTCACTAGAAAGCCTTTGCTTCTAGGGAGGTCGGTTTTGTCTGCATTATCGACTCTTTCCGCATGACAAAATGGCGACTCCGCTGGGGACTCCATTGATGTGAATGTGTTTTCCTTTGTATGAAATTTTGATCTGAGAAAAGTCGTTTGTTTTCTGGTTTTTGGTTGTCTGACTGTGTTTTTAGGTGGGCTAGCTTAGGGTTAAATTAGATTTTAGTTTTTCTTTGTTTTGCTAGAAGTACGCAGCCTCTGCGTTGAGCACAGTGCGTACCTGTACGCACTGCAGCTTTGTGCACAGAGTGTACCCGCACCTATGCAAACAGGTCGCCTGCGTACCCTGTCAAAATGAAGAAAATTTCAATTTTCTCCTTTTTGCTTTTTAGATTTTGTTTTAATTTGTTTTTTCTGCCCAGATCCACTGGTTTTCTGCCATCAATATTCACCTAAGCTTGTTTCGTCAATGTCGAGAGTTTTAGTGAAATTGATAGGGATTTTTCCCTAGGGTTTGATTTTTAACTGGTCCTGTAGTGACTTTGGCATTAGAGGTTGTCAAACTTTGGATCTCCCTGGTTTTTTTCAGTCCTCTTAGGAGTCGGGCCTTTCATAGAATCCACCCTTGTGAGAAACCTACCTTTGTGTCTTCTCTTTGCCAAATCTCGAAAAAGTTTGTTGATTGAACTTTGAATTTTATTCTTGAGAAAAAGAACAAAAGATTTTGATTTTTGTTTTTGACTGGTTTTTGGTTCTGCATTAACTAGTCCTTAGTTACATTTTGACTGAGTAAAACATCCAGGAATCATCTTTAGTAGGCTTTTGCCTCGTTAGATTTACATTTAGATTTATTTCTCTTAGTTTTGCTTTTGAGTGAAATTGAGTTGATTTGATTGCCATAGATTTTTTAACTTTGATTTTTGTTAAAGTAAGTTTTACATGCTTTATTAATTAGGAAAAAATACAAAAATATCTTTTGAAGGAAAGTTTGCTTTGGTAGCATTTGAGTCTTTGAAAAGAAAGGAATTTTCGTGAAGTAATTAGTGGTCATGTGTTGTATGTTTTGGAAAAGATAAAGAGTTTGTTTCTTTGATTTTCATTGCCAAGAAAGTTGTCTTTTTATCAATTTTGCATTCTCCAACTCTCTTAGCTAGGGAATTCATTGAAAAAGAAAAAAATAGTATAAATCATCCTAAGTGCATCTTTTTAGTGGATTTCGGTCGAGTCTACACACCATCAGTTTCATCTCCACTACCTTTTGTCTTAAAGAAAAGCCATAAAATTAACGCTTAAAGTAAAATCAACTTAGTATTTTTTTATTTACTAGGGCTCTGAAACACCAATATAGATCAGGCTAGTGTCTTGGAGTAGGAGAGTAATTAACTCTCCAAGACAGCAAAACCAAACAAGTAGCTCATCTTGTGGTAGGATAAATCCAACTGTTTCATTTGTACTCTGGGAAAGCTCCTCTTAAAGGAGAAGCACGAGACCGTGAGTGAGGGGATCAATCCTCCTTCATTGGGAAAGACGCCAGATACGCACGTACTACAAATGGTAAACCTCGGATTATTGTCGAGGAGCCTGGGGTCACTTGTCGGTAAACCTTGGATTATTGTCAAGGAGCCGGCAAGGGGATTGAGCTTGTTACTCTGCCCTTGCGTGCTATTGGGTCGTAGACTGTTCCCCCAGGTATATTTGTTGCTGTTGGTAACCTTAGTGACCGTTATCTTTAGGATTCTACTGAGGTGACGGTGGAAGGAAGATCCCACTGTACCTGGAGCAGACGTCGGCTAGACTCACTTGGATTTTCCGGGGGGTTCACTTCACTCGAGACGGTTAAAGTGGAGGAACTTGTGCCGGTCTATTCATTAAGCAGGTTGCCGGGGTAACTGTTCCGCCCACCACTTCTGTACTGAATTCGGCGATGTTGGGTTTCATCTCCAACTAGTGTTTTCGGTCCGGAAGGCTACTGTTTGTGTATGGTTTGACGCCCTAGATTCTTTAGGCGTGTGATTCAAATTTGTTTGGTTCTTTAGAGACTTTAGGTGGTTTTCTTTGAGATTTTACTTTGTTTGCGTGTGCAGTAGTTAAATTTTTTTAACTGTGGCTGAATTACCGAGACAGTCCCGTAGACTTCGGGGCAAGTCTCCTGAGATTGTTACCGTGGCCGATTTGCTGAGGAAGTCCCGTAGACTTCGAGGCGAACCTTTTGAAGAGGTTCCGGGTCATTACGAAGGTTTGAAAGTCCTTGTAACTCCTAGTTGCAGTAAAGTAGGTTCACCTGAAGAAGGAGAATCGTCGTTGGTAGTCCATCCAGATTACCAAGGTCTAGAAACAGGTTATAATCCCGAAGCTGTTGCAGTTTCCGAGCTTGCTGGTAGTTTTTCATCTACTAGTGATATAGGCGAAGAACCTGAAGTATCTGAACCTGTTACTCCAACTTCTAGTGCTCCTGATTCACCTAGGGTAGAAAGAGTCATCACCGAAAATCTTCCTGCTGGTTTGATAGCTATTGAAGAACTTGCTCCAGAGGAAGAATTTGGCGTATCTATCCTTGAAGATCAACCTACTATTGATCTAAGAGAGCGTGAATCCATCTTTTACAGTCCTCCTAGAAGTACTACTTGGTACCTTTCGTTAACTAATTATTTAGACAACTCAGGGATAAGTTTTTCTCCACCTCTTACTCCTTTTCCACCTGGAGGTATATATACTCCTGTAAATATGTCTGGTCAGTCGTCCGTGTTCACTCAATCTCCTGAATCATTCTTGTACGGCGGTCCTTCTGTTCCCTCCGGGTATCAGTCACTTTCTGGTACTTTTGCGGGAGCATCTCCTCAACCCATTGAACATGGGTTATTAGCTGGAAACAATGGTAACAAACCGTTGGGTGTAGGAGACATTTACATGATGTCAGGTTCAGTTCCCGGTTCTCAACCTCAAGGTGGCCAATTACCGCCTGGGGGGTAGCCTCAATTAACGCCTGGGGGGCAACCTCAAGGACAGTATGTACCCATAGTACAATACGTTCCTCAAGGTCAACCCCAGCCTCAATATGTACCCCAAGGTCAACCTCAGTATCAATTTATAGCTCAAGGTCAACCCCAGTATCAATATTTACCTCAAGGTTATCAACCTCAAGGTCAATACTCGAGTCAAGGTTATCAACCACCTCAAGGTCAATCTTATGTTCAAGGTACGGGAAATGTACCTTTCAATTATCAATCCTACCCTCAATCCGGTTACGGATCTCAGTATCCTCAACCTGTCATGGGTCAATACCCCGGAATGAACATAGTGTGGGATCCATCGCAAGTTCAACAGGTATTGCAGCCAAGCGTACAGTTGTCATCTCAAGTTGGACAAACCTTAGTTGCTGGTCCATCCCAACAACCAGTCCAGTCTAATGTTCAAACTTCTGTACCCTCGGTAGTTACTCAGTCGCGAATTGCACCTAGTACTCCATCTCAAACGACTGCTGCAACTACCGCAACATCTGTTCCTTCCACCACACTTGCTTCTGGAGTATCGACAGCTCCGGTTTCTACTGTCTCTGCAACTACTCCTCAGACATCTTTACCATTGTCTGGATCTACGATTCAAACTACGGTTCAGATGCGTGTAGGACAACCTGGTTTAAGTACGGTTGTCACTAGTCAACGACAATTCACTTATCAACCGTACCAGGGACAGTACCAATACGGGCCTGCTGTCCAACAACCGGTTTACCAGTATCAACCGTATCCTGGGTACACTTATCAACAACCTCAGCAACCCCAGTACGGTCCGGTTAATCCTGGTTTTCCAGGAGGATATAATATCCCGAATGCGATTCCTATTCCAAGTTATCCTAGATATCCTCCTCCTGGGACTGGTCTTGTGACCCAGAGTTTTAGGGATCCTAATCGGCAGTTACCGTTTATTGCAAATTTGGATTTACTAGACTTGTCGCGCCTCACGAACGATCCAATAAATTATCTTCCGTTCTGGCCGCCAATGCAAAATAAGTTGCCCAGTGATATACCCAAGTTCGAAGGTAAGTCTGGAGAGGATCCGTCCAATCATGTGATGACTTACCACCTCTGGTGTGCTTCAAATTCCATCTCGGATGATTCGATCCGCTTATGTCGTTTCCAGCGTACGCTCATTGGTCTCGCGGCCAAGTGGTACATTGAGTTACCACGGGCCTCTTTTTACAATTTTAGTCAGTTAGCTACCTCGTTCCTAACTCATTTTCAGTTGCCGGTCAGATATGATAATGGCACGGAGCTACTAACTTCCCTAAAGTAGTCAACGTCCACTTATATTTCCGATCATATCCATGAATGGAGACGTCGACGGCGATTAGTGAAAGTTTTTATCCCGGACCAAATCTTAGCTGAATGGTTTGTTAAATCATTATTACCGAAGATTACTGAAGATGTAGCTAAGGCCGGAGTAGTTACTGAAGAGCAAGTAATTGCTCAAGCGCAGTACCTTGACTTAGTTTACACTCAGTCAGGTACGTTACATGAAAAGATCCCAGATCTTCCAAAGTCAAATCAAATCGCTGCTGCTCCTTCGGGATCTCATGCTGCTGATGGCATGATTGGTACAGTAAATACTAAAAGCAAGAAGAAGTCTTCAAAGAATTCTTCGCCCATTATAACCTTACCAGATTCCCCGACATGAGAGTCTTCTCCTGAAATTTCCACTGATATTCACGCTGTAGAGTCATCTACGGCTAAATCAAAAAACGGTGGAAAGAAGAAAGGTAACAAGAAGGGTAAAGCAGACAAGACTCCAAATTAGAAAACAGAAAAGTCGGAAACCAATGACGAAATCGCAAACCTCGATATCCTTGTCTAATTTGTGAAGAGGATCATTTTACAAGAGATTGCCCCCATCGGGCCGAGGTTGTGAAAATCGTCAAAGGTTCCTCAACTCCTGCTGTTTTGAAAGATCCATTTCCAAAGCAGGAGAGTAAGATGATAGGTTCTTCCTCGAGTGCCACTGAAGAACCCATATTGATGATGTCTCATGTAAGGATTGCGACTCGATCGCAAGATTATGGTAGTAAGAGTCCTGTTGACGGATCGAAAGAAGCAGAATCTTCTCATTCAAATCCATCAACCTCAGCTCCCAGTTCTGATCCACTACAGATCGAGAAACCTAACCCTGACTTAGTAATCAAACCGCCCGCCAAGGGTGTACTTCGAAGGTCTGCTTTCAATCCACATGCGAGAGCGGCCCAGAATTACAACATTGTTGAGGATTTAGCTGTTTCACCCTCAGCAATGTCGGCTTTAGAAGTGCTGCAATCGTGCCCAGCACAGCGAAAATTACTTTTGTCGGCTATAGGAGCTGTTGATGTTCAGGACCCGAACCTAATAATCTTTGATCTAGAAAATAGTACACCGCTTTTACCTCATCAGATGGCTTTCCAGATCCCAGTGATAGTAAGAAACAGGCCTATTCATCGGACTGTAATTGATGAGGGAGCTTCCACGTGTATTATGTCGATACAGTGTTGGAGATCGCTTGGTTCTCCTTCACTAAATCAATCCCCGACAATTCTTAAGGCCTTTGATGGCCGTGGGTTCCATCCGTTTGGCATTCTCCAGGATTTGCCTATAGGGGTTGAAGGAAAAATCGTTAGTCTAGATGTGGAGGTGGTTGATGCCCCTCTAGACTACAACCTTCTTTTGGGTCGAAGTTGGTCTTACGCTATGACAGCGATCGTTTCATCGGTCTTCAGAGTAATAAAGTTTCCACACAATGGCAAGATCGTAACCATAGACCATGGGGCTTACTTTTCGTCTGACCCAGCCTCTTCAGATAGTATCCAGCATGTCGGTAAAACGACTATCCCTTACAAGGATGTTGGTGTAGGATTAGTTAAAGATGTCGGGTTACTGGGAACTTTTCCTTTTCCTCCAATCAACGCCGTATCTTCATTTGCATCTATTCATATGATTACTTCAGACACTATTATTTATGACGATCCTTGGATCGTTCCATCTGAATCTGAGATAGACTCATTTGGCGATGCAATGCCTTTGAGTCCATATGAAATTTCTTATGAAGCCGTGCAGTCTTTTTCCGACCCAAGTTCAACCCAAATCGACCAAATGAATGTGGTCCGTGAGGAATCCCTTTTCGCGTCAACCTCAGAGTTAATAACGTTTCCCGAAGTTGTGTCATCTGACGAACAACTTTGTGAAGTCCTGTGTGTAGACGATTTACCATGGGAAGATCTCCATCATAGATCTTCGTTTTTACCTGAGGATGATCGTTTTGAAAACGATTTCTCATCAATCTTTACAGCTGAATATGTCAAAGACGCTCAGAGTCCAATGAAACATCCTGATTCAGAGCTGAACTTGGGAAACATTTCTCGTACTATTCCCCTTGACATTTCAGTGAAGCCCGGAATTGTTGAACACATTCATATAGGTGCCTCGTGTTCAGATGACGAAATTCAAACATACAAGGCCCTATTTCAAGAATTCCGCGATGTGTTTGCCTGGTCTTACGAGGAAATGCGAGGAATTGATCCCGCTATTGTTGTCCATGAAATCAAGACTTACCCGGACGCTAAACCTGTCCGGCAACGTCTGCGTCAGATTCACCCACGAAAAGCAACTGCGATTAAAGCAGAAGTTGAGAAGCTTTTGAAAGCAGGTTTCATTTATCCGATCCCGTTAACGGATTGGGTATCGAATATTGTTCCAGTTAACAAGAAACAGGGAACAATAAGAATATGTATCGACTATAGGGATATTAATCGTGCTTGTCCTAAGGACAACTATCCCACACCCTATATCGATCAAATAATTGATGATTGTGCCGGCAGTGAAATATTTTCCTTTATGGATGGTTTTTCCGGTTACAACCAAATCAATATTCTACCTGCCGATCAACCAAAAACGGCTTTCATTTGTCCATGGGGGACATTTGCTTATTGCAAATTACCTTTTGGGCTTAAGAATGCTGGAGCCACTTTTCAAAGGGCGATGTCTTATGCCTTTCATGACATCAAGCACATTGTGCAACCGTATCTCGATGATTTACCCGCTCACTCCTTACATCGAGCTGATCACCTTGTCCATTTACGAGCAATTTTTATGAGGTGTAGGCATTATCGTATACGGTTGAACCCACACAAATGTGTCTTCTGCATAGAAGTGGGACGATTGCTGGGATTTGTAGTTTCAAAATCCAGCATTCGCGTCGATCCCTCAAAGGTAGAAGCTATCATCAAATTTCCTTCTCCTTCGAGTTTGCGCCAACTCCAAAGTTTGCAGGGGAAAGCAAACTTTTTACGCCGATTCATTCCGAACTACGCCGAGATTACCAAGGGTTTTACCTGGTTGTTGAAACAAAACGCTCAATTTTCTTGGGATGAGATAGCTCAGAAATCTTTTGATGCGCTTAAGCACGCGTTGACCCATGCACCGTTGTTGCATCCTCCCAACTACAACCAGGATTACTTTTTGTATCTCGCCGCCGCTCATTCCACCATTGGAATGGTCTTAGTCCAGGAAGACAAATTCGGAACAGAACATGTGATATATTATCTTAGTCGGACGTTAAATCCCACTGAGCTCAAATATTCACATGTGGAGAAATTGGCCTTGGCAGCTATTCAAGCTATCCAACGTTTTCGTCACTACATTCTTCTCCGTAAAACTATAGTCATTTCGGATTGCAACCCTATGATATACATTTTGACTAAGCAATTGCTAGGGGGCAAGTACTCTAAATGGATCGTTATCCTGTAGGAGTTCGACCTGGAATTTGAAAAGTCTAAGTCTAAGAAATCTTTAGTTTTTGCGGAATTGATGTGTGATTTCCCGCGTGCTGACATAGAAACTGTGGTAGAGGAACCCATTGCAGACGAATCTTTGTTTCTCATCAGCACTCTAGATCCATGGTATGGAGATATAATTGTCTATCTCCAAACCCAATCCTTTCGGCCCGAAGTTTCAAAGTTGGAACGTCGGAAAATTAGATTCCAGTCCCAACAGTACAAAATTATTGGAGATACTCTTTATCGTCGTGGGGCGGACTTGATTTTTCATCGTTGCTTAACTCATGAGGAAGCTGAAAGGGTTTTGAATGACTGTCATTCTGGAGCGTGTGGCGGTCATATGTCTGGGTATGCCACAGCCCAGAAGGTGTTGCGTGCTGGCTACTTCTGGCCGTCCATGTTTAAAGATTGTATCATTGCGGTCCGAAAATGCCACAACTGTCAAGTGTTTGATCGCAAGATGCGCACACCACCTGCTCCTCTCCACCCTATAATTGCCGTTGGTCCTTTTGCTAAATGGGGTATCGATTTTATTACATGTAACCCTCACTCGGCCGGGGGGCATGCGTATATCATCCTTGCGGTTGACTATTTTACTAAGTGGGCCGAGGCGATGCCTACATTCGAGGCAGATAGCAAGACAGCTGCGATTTTCGTATTCAATCACATTATTGCTAGATTTGGTGTCCCACAAGCGATAATCACTGACCATGGGTGCCATTTTTGAAACATTATGATGACAGAACTTACAGGCCATCTTGGTTTGCGTCACGATAGCTCAACTCCTTATTATCCACAAGCCAATGGCCTGGTTGAGTCTATCAACAAAGTTTTGGTTATTATGATCCGACGAATCATTGGTATTCATCGGTCGAATTGGCACAACATGTTATTTTCCGCGCTTTGGGCATACCGAACCTCAGTGAAAACATCAACAAGGTTCACTCCTTTCCAACTAGTTTATGGTTTGGAAGCAGTGCTGCCCATTGAATGCGAAATCATGTCACTTCAAATGGCTGTCGAATTACTTCCAGCTACTTCCGAAGAGGAGAAGCGTCTATTATACTTAGCTCAATTAGATGAGACTCGACGTGATGCTGCCTTAGCAATCGAGACTCACGCAAAACGGATGAAAGCTCAATATGATCGCAACGTGACCCCTCGAAATTTTTCGGAAGGAGACCTAGTGCTATTATATGATCAAGCTAACGATAAATTAGGTGCTGGAAAATTCGTTCCTATGTGGCATGGGCCCTACATTGTCAAGCGAAAGCTAGCAAAAGGGGCCTATGAGCTGGTAGATTTTGATGGGGACTCTTTGGGTAAGCCCAGAAATGGACTTTACTTAAAGAGGTATTATGCTTAAATGATGGGTATGGAGATTTAGTTAGGTTAGTTTTTTCTTTCTAGCTGGTGTGTTTTTTAGTATAGACAGTGTGCTTAGCTTAGAGAGTGTGTTTTTCGTCGTTATTCTGGCTTATCTTGGTTTTACTCTTGATATTGCAGATGTCGACGCCTCTCGAAACGTACATTGGATTCACTGATGGTGCTTGTCGTAGTACACGGAATATCTCTTCCGCAGCTTGGGTTATCTATTCGCCCTCTGACGAGTTAGTTTCTATGCATGGGGTGAGCCTCGGTCAAACAACAAACAACATTGCAGAATACAGTGCAGTGATTGAATTATTGTCTGAATCTATTTCGTTTGGGATTCGGAGTTTGATAGTGAGGTTAGATTCTGAACTCGTTGTATTACAGCTTAATAGAGTATATGCCATTAGAAATCTAGTGTTATTAAGATTATTTTTGAGAGTGCGCCTCTTGGAACGTGAATTTGATTACATTGAATATCAGCATATTCCAAGGTCTTTAAATACATTAGCAGATGCAATTGCTTCTCGAATGTTAGACAGACATTTGCGATAATCATGCATGTAAATTTAAAAACATTTCATCACATATGTTTAACAAGATAAGCCGGTAATAATGATATATATAGATAGGAGTGTGTCAAAATATACATCGTCTTCGATCATAGGTTGAAAAACACCTTATGATCGGCAAAAATGATAAGTACAAAAAACCAAAATGTCACATGTGTCTACAAAAGTGACTAGCCAATCACTCGTGGTGCTCTCTATACGACACCACTGCCCGTACTACCCTACACAAGAACCTCCTAAAAGGTCCTGGGACTACAACCACATAGCGCTGAAGTCGGATAGGAATATCATCTATAGTCGTCTCTGGTATGTCCGCCGTAAGACGCTCTAGATCCTGTTCCAACTCGGCTAAGGTCTCTGCGGCCGCATCCTGTGGGGCCGGTGCTGGTGCAACTGGTACTCTTCTTTCGAAAGGCCGGAGATTGGCTAGACGCTGTGGAACTACATCTGCATTTTGAAAATTGTCACTGTCAGTTTTGAGACGATATAAAAAACAAAAAATGTAAATAATTTAAAAACTTGTGAAAAATGAAGTACCTCTGTCGTCCCATTGTTCTCCCTGTGGAAGAACCATGTCCAGATCACCGCGAAAATCCACTCTGGCATAAGGAAAATCCTGGATCGCAAAGACCTGGTCCTCCAACCAGTGAAAGTAACCCGCAGGAAATCGGACAACTCCCGCTCCCTCATCAGGATGCCGGGCCATCACCGCAACCCATCGCATCAACTTTGGCTCCCGAGGAGGCCCAACTGCAACAGTGAGATGCTGCGGGATCAACATCGGAACTCTCTCTAGGGCAAAGCTCACAACTAAAGGCCCATACCCAAAGGTATTTAATTGCCCGTTCTTTGCCCTAGTCAGTTGGCCCTTCATATTGGCCAACACAGCGTCACACCAGTTGAAAATGGTGCCTCGGAAGCAATCAATCGCCATCCGCATTTGGGACCCGGTGGCAATGTGCAAAGCGGCTGCGCCGCAGAGTCTAGTAACTGTAAAGGCAATTACCATAAGTTCAGGTCGGGATATGTATTTGATTTCTATCCCCTTCTCCTGGTGCTGATTATTGCACCACTCTAGCCGGAGACTAGCAAGGGATTGGCCACCCGGCCTAGTCTCGAACAGAGACAGTTGCTCGCCCCTATTAGGCAAACCAGTGAGAAAGTATATGTCTGAGGGCTCTATCTCGAGCTGGTGCCCTCCGATGTAAAAACATTGATCCTGAACGTTCCACCTTTCAACCAGCCACTCTAAGAATCGCACCTGGGCCCTCATGCCAGGTATGGCCCAGTATTTGTAGAGACCGCATGCCTTCAAAGCATCAATGGAAGGTTGATGATCTATTGCGGCCAAATCGACATCTTCGTGTTCTCTTTCGCGCCAATCAAGCATGGTGGGCAATCTACACACCAGAAGACATCCATTAGAATTCACTAAATCAAAAATTAATGGTTCAAATTTGAGATTTGGGGGTTTAAAAATGCTTTGCGCGGAGTACGCACCCCACGTTCAGAAACAGAGCATGGGTACGCAACTGCTCTGAAGGTAGGTCGCGTACACCTGCCATTTTCCAAATGGAGAAAATGTCGGGGTACGCAGGTCGCCCATGGGGCACCTGCGTACCCCGAAAAGCGGATCTTGAAACCCTAAAGCCCCCAAAAAATCAAACTAGGGCCTAAAATGAAATTCTAAACGGATGAAAACAAAGAGGAGGATGTTGTGAAATACCTGAAAGAGACGGCGCTCGATTCCGACGGTCGGATTCTCCGCAAAGTCCATGGGAAGTTTCTTGCCAAAAGCCCTTTTCTCTCCCTCAACAGTAAAATGGTAAAAATGACATGGTAAAAGGTCTTTTTATAGGTTTTTTGGATAAATGAATGCTAAGTTTGTTTATTTTTCACCATGGAAGGATATTTTTCGATGTATTTTTGCCTATCTTAAACAGGTATGAGTAATGTGTCGTTTTTGTGCAGGACAAAAGGACTTTCAAGGATAATTATCATTTTTCACAAACCAAAACATCAGAGTCATCTTTTAAGCCCTTTTCTGACTCTTAAAACATGAAAAGATTGCCGAGCGTTTCTTTTACACTCGTTAAAACGAAATTAAAAGATGGTCCCCTTATAGCCCTTTTCTGATCGTAAAAATAGGAAAAGATTGCAAGGGTTTTTGTCGTTTCAAACTCGATACTAGAAATAAAATGACGTGTCCTTGATCGCTTTTTACTTTTCAGGTTAGAGGCACTAATCATGAAAGTACTCCTTGGTCGCAAGATCAAGCGGTTCTCTCAAGTATTATTTTATACTTTTTCGGGCTTGGGAGACACAACTTTACGAAAAAGTTCAACCTGGAGTCTTCTTAAGTTTTTTCAGACTCTCTAAAAATGAAAAACGCCGAGTTTCTCCTATACTGGACTCGTTAAAATTTCACAGTAAAGGACCTGTTCGATTACAAATAGGAACGGACCACTCCTTCTTAGGGTTCGAATCAAAACTAAGTTGGACTCATCCGAAGGATGAGCTTATAATCAAGCATATGTTATCCTCCTCAAGCTTGTAAAAAATAAAGAGGTACTTGCCAGAAATGGTGGGGGAAAAGAGAGAAAAATGAGCCTATTTGTTATCCTTTGTCTCAGAAGAAGCCTTATTACCACTCTTGAACACGACACTTTGCATTCACCTGGGTTGGGAAATCCTTTGCCTCACAGTTGATCAAACCACATTGAAAGTCTTCAGCCGGGTATTAACTTTGGGTCAAATGTCACCAAGCCATCTGTTGTGTCGTTATGTGTTCAAGAGGTCTCTGCAATAAAACATTCATCTGCAAAATACCCGTCATCCATCTTGACCATCCCTGAGTCAGTCCTTACAGCTACATTTCTTCAACTTGATCTATGATTTCGTGTTGTGGGCTTGCCTGCAACGGGTCTCTTTCTATCGACATCAGCACATTATCTAGAAAGATGACCTAGGAATCATCAGTACCTTGAAGTCTGCATGCATCAATGGCAGGTTTCTCGCCTTTGACGACGGTTTACATCATTGACTTTCGATCGAAGGATTCCGTGAAATGTTCGACGTCAACTCATTCATTCACATCTCATGGATTGTACTGGGTACTTTGAGAACCATTGACATCACTGGTGGTCTCTCTCACGCTTGTTAACAGTTTACATCATTGACTGGTAATCAAGTGGTTTCTACCATGTTCGACATCAACTCATTTATTCGCATGGATAGAATCGTAACTGTTCGGGAAGTAGAAATGAAGACCCTGGATCTAGTTTCCACCATCCAGGCTGCGAGGAGTTTTGTATTCATTATACGGTAGACTAACTATAAACAGATGGCTGCGTCCATATTGTGTCTACGCAAAGTCTATGATTATGATGTACTGCAAAATCATTCCTGTATCAGAGCAGTAGATAGTTAATTAGTTAAAGTTTTCAATCTGAGTATGGGAATTCCTACCTCAGCGACGATATGATCTTATATATGTATTTTGTGTTGAATAATTGCAGGTTCCGACTGGGCTCTCCACAAGATAATCCTTGAAATGATAAAGTACTTCACCCTTCCTAGATGATATGAAACCCTTATCTACTACAGGCTTCGCACTTTAGGGGGCAATCTGTTACACTAAAATTTGTCACCATGACTATTTGTAGTTAGTATGGCTCCATCAACTGTCATACTATCCTCCTTGGCAAGTCTTATACCTCTGCTCTCCATGTCAAACTCCAAGAAAGAGAGAAAGTCTTTAAAAATCTATATATCTCTGGGTACACAGTTTCTCTTAGCCTTACCTGCGTGTACGCACCCCAAGTTCACAATACCTGCGTACTTGTACGCTCTGTCTGTAAAGCAATGGGTGCGTACTCCTGTAAAGGTCAAAAGGCACAAGTTTCACTCCAAAAAGTTACTTGTAGTCATTTCTAGAGCATTCTAGAAGCTTGTTTGACGTGTATGGAGCACCTCCAGATGGTTCATGTATCCCTATCAAAGAGGAACTTATCCCATCAAGAGGGGAGCTATCCCATCCAAAGAGGGGCTTATCCCATTGATGGTGGACCTGAATAACTTCCTCTAGACCACTATAAATACAAGCATTGGGCCAAAGGGAGGGGAGGTTGAAAGCTGAACATTCCTAAGGGTAGATGCTGCTGGAATTAGGACTCCCTTGTAAAGCTTGAGAGGAGAGATTCCCATCCTTTCCTAGCCTTATTTGAGAGTGGGTGAGCTGATCAAAGTAAAGGAAAACTCTTGCTGGACCCTAGGAGGGACCTGAACAACACCAAGGCTCAGGTTGTAATGGTTTCTTTTGTTTCCACTTAATACAAATGAACTCATTTTTCTCAACAGATTGTTATTCATGATTTGTTTCATATATTCCTTGATCTGTATGATGGATATGTATTGTTTTATGAGTTTATCAAGTGCTATTTAATCTTTTGGCTTGTTAGTGAATGCAGGTTTTGAAGAGAAGGAGGAGCTCATCCGGATCGACGAGGCTGGACTACTACAAAACGTTGGACTAAAGGTATGTTAAAATCACCGGATTACTTGTATTCTCAATGCATGTTTAGAGAAAGGTAGTGTTTATTTGTCTTGTTTGTCACTAGAAAGCCTTTGCTTCTAGGGAGGTCGGTTTTGTCCGCATTATCGACTCTTTCCGCATGACAAAGTGTCAGTGAGTTATAGGTGTGATGAGGGAGTAACAAGGTATGGTAGGAGGTGCTAATTCATGCTAGAGGCCAAGGGAACATGCCAAGATGTGCTAGGTGCTAGGGTGTGCCAATGCATGCCAGGTAGTGTTATGGAGTGCAAAGGAAATAAAAGGGATCACTAGTTTTAAATACATGGAAATGAATGAATAAGAGTGTGTGACAGGGAGTGTTAGTGAGTTCGAGGTGTGGTAATGAGGGAGTGACAAGATATGTTGGGTAGTGACAAGGAATTATAGAGTGCCATGGAAACATGCCAAGATGTGCCAGGTGCTAGGGTGTGCTAATGCATGCAAACGAGTGTTAGGGAGTTCCATAGAAACACAAGGGAGAACTAGTTCAAAATGCATGGAAATGAACATATAAGAGTGTGTGATATGGAGTGTCAGCGAGTTCCAAGTGTTCTAAGAAGGGAGTGACAAGTTTATATGCAAGGCAACGCCGAGGCATGCTAGAGTGCTAGGGCATGTTAGGTAGTGCTAGGGTGTGCTAGGCAGTGAAAAGCATGCCAAGAAATGCAGGGGATGCTAACACGTGCCACATAGTGCTAAGGGATTGTTAGACGTGCCAAGTGCTATGGCATGTCAAGATGTAAAGTGTGTTGCTTAGTTTTTTTATGGACATGGTTGAACGTGAGCCTTGACTTGGTAACTTGTTAAGTGGGATGAGTTGAGATTGTATATGAGTAGCCTAAGATGTGTTATAGGCAATTCTGAGGTGAACAAGGCATAGTCTAGTTGTAGTAACTATAACTTGGTTATGTTGTTGTAGTCGAGGTGGGAGTTCTAGTTTGGGTTCCCAAGTCTAAAAAAAAGTAAGGGTAGTTATGAGGGCATGATAGCTAAGGAGTGCCAGGGCATGCCAGGGAATGAAAATGTGTGCTAACATATGGCAGACGGTGTCAATGGATGTTGAGGAGTGTTAGGGAGTGTCAGGGAAAAACAAGGGAGTGCTAGGTCAAAATACTTGGAAATAAATGAATAAGAGTGTGTACCAAGGAGTGTTAGTGAATTCCAGGTGTCCCAAGGATTTTAGGAGAAGTTCAAAATAGGACTTGCAAGAGGCAATCCTATGGTTGTGATAAGGAATGGACAAAAGAATTTCAGAGAAAGGGAGACTTTGGGTTGGGCACAATATTGTTTTTCTAATGAATTGGTTGGGTTCCAAAGTCGCAAGAAAAATTAAGGCTATCTATGAGGGCATGGCAACTAGGGAGTGCCAAGGTGTTCTAGGGAATGTAAGGTTACCAAGTTGTGGAAAAATGTAATCCTAGCTATGATGGCATGACTGCCAAAGTTTGTTATGGAATGCTAGGGCATGCTAACATGTGTCAGATAGTGTGAAGGCATGCCAAACATGCTAAGATGTGCCAAGTGCTAAGGCATGTCAAGATGTGCAAGGGTGTGACAATGCATGCCATGGAATGCCAAGGAAACAAAATGGAGAAACAAGTTACACTATAAGGAAATTAAAACACAGTAGGGTTAATAAGTCATTAATTTACCTTTTCCATGAGGGGCATTCTAGGCACATCAACACAAGGTGCCATTAGGTTCCAAGTGCCAAGTGTCAGTTCATTCTAAGTGCCAAATATTCCTTTGCTACTTCTCATCTACTTTCCAATAATTGATCTCAAATAAATTTAATATTAAACCATGCCAAAGCATACAGAGTAATCTCAACACATTCCAAACATGCTAAGACTTTCCAAGTGCCAACATGTCCCAAGTGCCAATGTGTGTCAGGGAATGTGATGCATGCTATGAAGTGGCAAAGCATGTCAAAGAGTGCTAAGGTGTGCTAGAGAGTGTCAATGCATGTTGAGGAGTGTTAGGGAGTACTAGGACAACACAGGGGAACACTAGGTCAAAATGCATGGAAGCGAAAGAATATGAGGGTGTGTCAGGGAGTGTCAATGAGTGCTAACTATCATGCCAAGGAGGTAGTGATAAGGTATGATAAGAATCACTAAGGCATGCCAGGGAATATTAAGGCATGTCAAGGAGTTCTAGAGTGTGCTAGGTAGTTTTAGGGTGTGCTAACATTTTCCAAATAATGCCAAGGCATGCCGAGACATGCCAGGTGCTAAGACATGTTAGGATCTGCAGGGTGCCAGAGTATGCCAATATACGTCAAGGAGTTTCAAGGAAGCAAAAGGAATAACTAAGCTAAAATTCAAGTAAATGAACAAATAAGAGGGTTAATAAGTCGGGATTTTATCTTTTTCAAAAGGGGTATGCTAGGAACACTAATAATAGGTTCCAATACATGCCAAGTGTCAAAGTGTGCCAAGTGCTAATGTATGTCAATGCAATATTATGCCAAGGTGTTCCAGGGCATGCTAAGGACTACAGGGCATGCCAAAACATGCTAGGAGAGTTATATGCTATGCTATGGCATTCCAGCATATGCTTGGGAATCCTACTCATGGCAAGATGTTCTAGGTATAAATATGTTCCAGGTACAAAGATGTTCCAAGACATGCGAAGTGCCAAGGAATGTTAGTGTGTGTCAAATCATGTTAAGGTGTGTCATGGGTGTTGATGAGTGTTAGGTATCTCTCATTAATAGAATTAACAGATATTGATTATGTATTAAATAATATAGTTCCTACACACACTAGTGGAACTTTATCTAAAGGGAATTTTTTAGATAATAAACCTAATAGAGACGAATTATGTGTTGACTCATAAGAAAAATATATTCTTATTACTTAAGGGAAATGATACACACTAATTACTTCTTAACAATTTGATTGACTCTAACCACTATGGCCTTGGATACATAATGAAAAGTACTACATAACAATGGTCTTAAATTGTTGTCTTTTGAAAAAAAATATAGTAACAGGTATATAGCGTCATCAAAAACTCATTGGAATGATCAATGATGAAGAACATTTTTTTAGCATTACCAAAAGTAACCAAAAAGAGCATTGGTGAGGGTCAATAAAATATCGTCACTATAAGTGTAACCAAAGAGAGAATTAGTGATGGGCCTTTAACGACCCTCACCAAAAGTGCCACCAAAGAGAGAATTAGTGACGGGCATTTAAAAACCCTCACAAAAAGTGTCATTGAAAATGGCTTGGTGACAAACCTTAAAGGACCATCACTATATACACTTACAACAACGCTTTTTAAGGACTGTCACCATATGCGAAATTGGTGACGGGCCTTAAAGGTCTGTCATATCCATGACCCTCACCAATAACCTTTTTTTCTTGTAGTGCCACCTATTTCAAGGAAATCTCATATAATAGAAGATAATTACATTGGAAGATAAAAATAAATAAAATCCAATTCCTCTATAAGATAATAATTGTCCTAAAATTACTAAAATTTTCTTCTAATTACACAATAAGAAAAAAACATGATTTCCAATAAGTTAATAACACAAGTGGAGAAATATCTTATTTCTAATTATGCAAAAAATCACAGCAAGTATTTACATATCCTACTCTTATATGTTTGTTTATATATTTTCATTTGAATGTTGGGCATGTGGTAAGAATGTGCACTAGAGAAGGTAATTAGTGGAGAAAATTATGCATGAATTATCATGAATATAGACATATAACTCAAAATAAACATACATATTTATGACTAATTTCCAAAACCATGAATTCCTTACCTACCTACCTCTCTCAACTTCATGTTTTCCTAAACCTTGGGAGCACCACACACACATTTAGGAACATGTGTGTGTTTTTGTGACATTACCTGTTTCCCTTTTCTTGGAATGCTCCTCCTTACGTCTATCTTTGTTTCTCTCCCACTTCCATCTATGTCCCTATCTCCTTCCCTCTCTCACTTCCTCATTCCCTAAGTCTCTCTCTCTTCCCCCATCACACAAAAACTCTCTCTATCTCACTCACTTCTTCTATATATAGTTATCCTTGTCTCTCCACTCTTCAAGTCTATCTATATCTCCCTCCCTCTCTCCTCTCTCAATCTCCCTCCCCTCATTCCTTATCTCCTCTATCTATCTCTCCTTCTATCACTCTTTATTCCCCCCTACAACCTCTCTTTGCTTCCATTTATATTTATTTCATTGTATCTCTCCCTCTTCTTCCTTATCTATATTTATCTCCCTACATGTCTCATTCCCTCTCTATCCCTCACTTCCTCACTATACCTCTCTCCATCTCTCCCTTTCCCCTACCCCGACTCTTTCCCCCTCACCACTCTTCTCTCTCTTTATCCTTCTCTCCTTATTGATTTCCTTCTACTCTCTCTCTTCCCTCCCTCATTGTCTCACTCTCTTTGTATGTATCTCATCCCATGACACACACTCTCTCTCTTCTTCCATCTCTATCACTCTCTTCTTCCCTCTCTCCCCCTCTATCTATATCCCTATCTTCCCCCCACTTCTCTCCTTATCTCTCTCCACCCCTCACTCTCTCTATCTCCCCCCACATCCCACTCTATCTACCTTTATCATCCCCCCTAGCTCTATCTTTTTCTCCCTTCCATCCCTATCTCCTTCTCTCTCTGTCTCTCCCCCCTACTATCTCTAGCTCAAAATCTATTATTTTCTCTATATCTATCTCTCCCCCCTACTATCTCTAGCTCCAAATCTATATTTTTCTCTATATCTATATCTCCCCCCTCCATATATATCTCAATATCCCTCCCTATTTACTTCTCTCACTCTCTCCCTCGATTCCTCATTGTATCTTTCCCTTTCTCCCCCAAAACTCTCTCTCTCTCTCTCTCTCTCTCTCTCTCTCTCATTTTCCTTTATCTCACTCTCTATCTCTCTATTTCGCCCTCCCTTTTTCTTCCCCCTCTATATCCATCTCTATCTCCCTCCCCTTACCATTTTATACTCTCCCCCTCTCTCTAGTTCTCTCTCCCCCACCATCCACCCCCCTATTATCTCTATCACCCTCCCTCTCTCTTTCTCTATCCCCCCTTTCTCTGTCTCCCCCCATGCACCAAACCCTCCCTTTATTTTTCTATCCTTCCATTAGTGTTTGCTTCACAATAAACCTCCTTCAACTCTCTCTTTCTCTTTCTCTCTCTTCCCTCAAGCTCCATATCTATCTATCTCCCTCTATCAATATTGATCCCTTCCTTTGTCACACTCTTTCTCACTCACTCCCCTTATCTCATTCCCTATTTCCTACCCCACTGTGTCATAACTCTATCTCTCACTCTTCCTCTCTATTCCCCCTCCACTCTCTCCCTCTCTCTCTATTTCTCCCCCCCCATAACTCTCACTTACACACTATCTCTTTCTTCTCCCTCTCTCCCCCTAGTTTGTCCTTCACAACAACCCCGCTCCCCAACTTAGTCTCTCGCTTCCTATTCAAAGTTATTAAGGGAAAAATATATGATTATGGTAAAGTAAGGGGGGTATAAATATGATAGGAACTCAAAGATGGAAGGTAAGTATGAAGTGTCATAAATAAAATTTATATTCCCTCACAACTAAACCTTGTACATATGTATTATCTACTTTGTTTTAAGGGTTCTATATATAATATAAATACTATGGTAAAACACATACCATAATTAGAGTCTATTAATATGAGCATAGATAGAATTTCCTTTGTGAATACTAGTGAATCAAGTCCTCATAATAAAATCCCTCCCATAGTGACTAGACATCCCTTGACCTTTCTTTCTACTTTGAGTAAGTTGGGTGAACATTATACCTTGAAATTTTATGCTAATATTAAAAGCCAAAGGGTCCTTTCTGGGTTGATCCTAGTAGTCCATTGAAAATTATCTATAATAAATAAAATAATTATATGGATTTCCTTCTAGAGATATTGTATTGCCTTCCCATGAAGATTCTAGGTGTAAACATATTTAATGTGTAGGTATGGTGTATAACATGAAACTATGTGTGGAATAGTACATCTTCAAATATGAATTTTATGTTTTTATAATCACCATAGGCATGAATTGTAGCTTCCTTTGATTTTAAGTAAATGTTTATTAAACACTATGGATATTGTGGTTAGGTACGTAACAATATAAATGAAAATTAAGATCAATATGAATAGGAGAATACTAGATATCATGTTTTTTTATAGTCTATTTGTAGATAAATCAAATCCTTGTAAAAAACAAGACACATGAATAAAGAAAGATTGCAATAGATTATGGCCCATAATTAATAACCTTGGTGGACATAGAGAAAACACCCAAAGGAACCATAATCTACATGTATATTTACGTCACATTTGGTAATATTATCACTCAATGAATAAATAGTTGACAGTGTTCAACCACATAAAAGATGCTACGTAGAGACATATAATGTTGTATAAAACATCCCAAAAACATCCCCTTGAGTTCATTAAGTAAATGGAGTTTAGTGAATGACATGTAAAAGTTTTGATTGATCAAACAATTGGATTTTGTTTTCAAAATTTTGGTTCCATTTAAATATAGGAGATATCTTTGTCATAATCATTCCATCGTTTATAAAAAAAATATTATGATGGAATCTAATCATATCAAAGCTTCCCACTAGTTTCAAGTCATACTTGTTACTAGAAAGAAAGTGTATTTTCTACAACATTAGCTTTGTTTGTGTTATTACATATCATGCATTAAACATAAATGATAATATGTGAAAGCATTGGAATTAATGTCACGTATTCAATTATGCGACTTTTTGAAAGAGGACCCCATACAAGTTGATATTAAAATGAGACAAAAAGGAGTATTGTTTACACCCCACCAAAAACAATTAAATGATGGATGAAATAGAATAATGAATGAAGTTGGGAATATATCCAAGGATCCGCCTAAATATTATTTTTAGAGAATTTCTATGAAATATGAGAATTAAGCGGAAGTCAAATAATGTAATGTTATGAACTCAACTATCGTAGTTGGAAATCATCTACTCCAATAATTGATTGAAAATATGTCACCCCCATTTGCAATTTCAATAAGTTGTGTTTAGGAATAGAATGTGACTATTAGATGATTTCATTTATATGTTATGGAGGTTATAATTGGTCCTAAAATAATGATACATTATGATATGAAATTTCATTAACAAGATAAACTAATGGAATATTGACAAGATTAAAACTAATTTTCTTTCAATCCAACTTATTCTACATGACAGTTAGTTGTTCTTGACATGCACTACCAATAACCTTATTCATTAGTTATCATATTTCCTAATATGTAAATTATCAATCGGCAAGGTTGCATATAATCAAGTTAATGATAATGGTAGTTGACTAAATTGCAATTCACAAGTTTGGCAACCAAATCACAAAAAAGGTAGATCAATGACTAAAAAGTTATCCTCTTCGAGGGTGGAACCTAATTAACATTACCTAAATGAAAAATCCTTGGATGATACAAATGACAAGACATACTTTCTATATATAGGAGTCTAAGGGGTCACAATATAATCATAGCCTAAATAACAATAATAATGTAAGGGTACAACAATAAAATAGTGGGCTTCTATGGGACAAAATAATAACAACATGGAGACTACATGGGCACAACAATCACAATAAGGGGACTACACTAACAATAACAATAAGGAGATACACTATTATTATAGGGACCTAACATGCCCCTATCCTTCCAAAAAATGTTGTCCTCAACACTTGAGTAGTTATGGATTCTTCTGTAAAAATTCTCATCCTCCCATGTCGAATATTCAATGGGTAAGTTCTTCCACTTGATGAGATAATATAAAATTGTTTGATTTCATAGCTTTTGGTTTCTTATTTCTATGACTGCTTCAAGTTCCAATATGATTTTTCCTTCCTCGTCAAGTTCTGGAAACATTTTTTGAACTGGGAGCTTATCACCTATAACCTTATTTAAGCATGAAACATGGAAAATTGGGTGCACTCAGGAAGATGCAGGAAGCTCCAATTTGTATGACATAGTACCAATCTTTTAAAACACCTTGTAAGGACCATATTACTTTGGTGATAATTTCTTATCCTTCTTAGATTGCTTGAGGTACATTTGTTTGTATGGTTGTAACCATAAAAATACCCAGTCGCCTACATGAAAACTTCTTTCGCTGTGATGTTGATCTTCTTGTTGTTTAATTCGATTATGCACCAAAGTGAGATTATCCCTCAAGAGTTGGAGAACTTGTTGTTGATGCTTGATGTGATATTCCACTACTTTAACCTTAAAATTTTCTCTTAAAGATGACGTGATGGATGATGGATGATATCCATAAAGTGTTGTAAATGGGGTTATTGTTTCTCTAGTGTGGAAGGAAGTGTTATACCACCATTCAGCCAGAGGTAACCACTTGACCCATTGTGTTTGTTTATCATATATAAAGTAGCGAAGATATCCTTCCAAATTTTTTTTCACTAACTCAGTTTTCCCATTAGATTAAGGATGATAAGGTGAGCTATGAGTTAATTGAGTACCCAACCATAAAATAATTTCTTCCAAAACTATCCAGTGAAAATGGGATCTCTGTCAGTTACAATAATATTTGGGTTTTCATGTAGCTTTTGAATTGTTTCCATAAATGCAATAGAAATTGTACTTTCTTCAAATGGATGAGATAATGCACAAAAGTGTGCATACTTGGTAATTCTATCAACTACCACCATGATGACACTTTTTCCTTTGGACTTGCGTAAACATGTGATAAAATCCATTGAGACCTCCTCCCATTGTTGACATGGAATGGCTAAAGTTTGCAATAGACCCAGGGTCTTTTTGTCTCAACTTTATTTTGTTAGCAAACCAAACATCCTGCCACAAACTTTTGAATATCAGATTTAAGGCCATCCCAAAAAAAATCCTTCTTGACCCTGCAATAATTTTTTAAAAATCCTTAGTGCCCTCCTAAGGGAGATGTGTTCAGTTCCAAAAGAATATTTTGTTTGAGTTTGGAATTATTACAAAGATAATCGCCATTGCTTTAGTGCATGTAGTATTTCAAACATTTCCTTCTCATAATAGGTTTTTGTAAATACGTTTCTTTGATTGGACGACTTTCAAAATAAATAGGTCTTCCTTCTTGCATTAAAACAACACCAATTCCATTTTATCAGGCATCACATTCCATAATAAAGGTTTATGTGAAGTTTGACTAAATAAGATCGGTGCTTGGCACATTGCCTCTTTAAGATGTTCAAAGGCCTTAGTTGCTTATGGAGTCTAATAAAATGCATATTTCTTCAGTAATGTTGTTAGAGTTGATTCTATTCCCCCATAATTATCAAGAAACTTTTGATAATACACTATCAACCCCATAAATCCTTGAAGATGCTTTACGGTTGTGGGGATTTTCCTTTCCTTAATGGATTTAATTTTGTTAGCATCTACCTTAACACCCTCAAGAGATACAATATGACCCAAATATTCCACCTCCTATACTCCAAAGAAACATTTGGAGGTTTTTGAAAATAATTATTTCTCCTCCAATAGTTTGAGCATCCTGTCAACATGTTGAACATGATCCTTCCAAGACTTGTTATAGATTAGTATTTCATCAAAAAATACTAACACAAATTTTCTAAGGAACGGTTCGAAAATGGAATTTATTAAACCTTGAAATGTGGAAGGTGGATTGGTAAGGCCAAAAGGCATGAAAAAAAATTCGTAATGACCCTCATGAGTTCTAAATGTTGTTTTTGGTATGTCTTTAGTCTTCATTCTAATTTGATGATATACCAATCAAATATCTAACTTGGTGAAGTAAATTGCTCCATGTAATTCATCCAACAATTGATCAATGACAATAATGGGGAATTTGTCCTTAATAGTGAGCTTGTTGAGCTCCCTATAATTTGGACACATGTGTCGTGATCCATACTTCTTGTGCACTAATACTACTCGAGCAAAGAAATAACTTTGACAATGTTGAATTATACCGGCCTCTAGAATTTCTACAACCATAAATTCAATTTCACTCTTTTGGGCATAGGGATATCTGTAAG
Organism: Pinus tabuliformis; assembly: GCA_031772625.1. Lineage (NCBI taxonomy): Eukaryota > Viridiplantae > Streptophyta > Pinopsida > Pinales > Pinaceae > Pinus > Pinus tabuliformis. Next base: position 1,472,842,385 of record CM062816.1, read on the forward strand.
GCCAGATGTTTGGGGGAACACTTCTTGGAATCAAATGAATAGCATGATAATGATAAAGAATAGGTGGGATGCCTTTGGGAGTCTCAAATACCTTGGAATGAATTTTCAAGACTTTTTGGAGATCTGAAAAAATAGATGATTTCGATGTTTGAAACTCTAGTGAGCATAATTGTCCAATTACACCCTGTTGTTCTTTCTATAGAAGCTTTTTCATGCCACTAGTTCTGATTATCTTTCTTGGCTTCCTTGTGATACCCCTTAAATCCACTTCCTTTTCTTTCCAAAAAAAATTCAAGAAAAATTCTTGAAAATTAAAAGATATCGTACCCAAAGGTTGTAACCATTGGACTCCTAGTACAACATCAACACCACCGATTGGAATGGAAAGCATTGGACTATTCAATACATATTCCCCCATGGTTAGCTTGATATTATGGCACTTTTTAGATAAATTTATAGTTCCTCCATTTGCACCCATCACTTGACACTCTGACGTTGGATATAGGAAGCAATTCAATTCCTTAGCTATCTTGCAATGGATAAAATTATGGGTACTACCCAAATCAATCAGCACTATTACCTTTTTCTTCTTGATATGTCCTTCTATATTGAGAGTTTGAGGCATGGTGATTCCTGCCAATGCATTACAAGATATGGTCAGATTCATTTCTTCTTTATCTTGGGTTGGTTCGTAGTGTATATCCTCTTCTTTTGACATTTCTTGTTCCCTTTCTTCCTCCTCTTCACAATCTATATAAAATAATTTCTTCTTAACAAACTTATGACCTTTAGTGTATTTGTTATCGCAACTGTAACAAATCCTTTTTGATCTTTTTTCCTCCAATTATTATGGTGTCAACCTTGCAGGTTGTTGAAGGCTAGGATCAACAACACATACACTTTTATATTTGTGAGTGGTAGACTTCCTTATTGCCATAATTTTTCTTTCAACTTTTCTTGCCAACCTGAATTCCTTCTCCAATGAATCAGGTTCCCAAAGGAGAACCTCATTCTAGATGCTATGATTTAAAGTCCCTATGAACACATCAATCCTATGCTCCTCTAGAATATTATTTACCCTTATATTTAATTTTTGTAAGTCCCTAGTGTGCTCCACCATTGAACCCTTTTGTTTGAGTTTTATCAATTGGCTAAAGAAGGTGTTGTTCTTTGTATCCTCCTAATGTTCTATGATTTCGTCTGTAAAAATTGACCAAGTGATAAGTGGTTTACGAGAAAAAATCCATCGATACCATACAAATTGATTCTGTTCTAAATATAAAGATGCAATGGGTACCTTTTTTGTGTTCAACACATCATGTAGATCAAAGAATTGCTCCATTTGTAGTATCCATGTCATCGGATCCTTTCAATCAAACTTACTTATATCAATATTTGGAATGTGTTCAATATTCAACCCACTACTCAAGTCTCTAAAATCATAGTTTGTATTCCTTTCATCCTTGTCATGACCTTTGTGGAGTACCTTGTCACCATTAGGAATCATTTCTTGTAGCAATTTTGTCAAACCTTCCTTCAAACCTTCCAGGTCCCTTTTCAAATTTGTTTTTAAACCATCCTTCAATCCTTCCATATTAAAACCCATCAGTTCTTCCATGTCAGATTTCAAACCATCCATCTTAGCTTCTAGTTCATTTTCAGTTACTCTTTGTGAGAGTGAAATTTGTTGCACTTGATCTAAAACTTTCGATATATCATGCTACACTTCGTCCTCTTCTTCATGGGTCATAGAAGAGCTTTTTGGTTTCTTACTAGGTGTGTCTATTTTTTTGTATCGAGCAATTTTTAAATTAAACAATGATATCTATGCTTCACTGTTCCCTTTAAATCACTTCAAACTGATGTTTCAAACAAATTTTATGCAAAATTAAAAAAATACACACATTTTTCTTGATTTTTAGGAGCTCGATATTGAAGCTATTGTATCTCTCTAATTTTTAATCTCGAAGGTCTAAAATTTCATCTTGTAGTACCCTATAAGTCTTCTTTCCAACCCCACAAGTCAGACTGAGATTCTTCAAGAAATAGTTATGCCCGATCTCCCACGATGACCTAATTATATACTGGTTCAGTAGTGCGAACTTGTAGAGAATTTTGTCACTTTTTTTACCTTTGGAACTGAAAATGATACATGAAAAATGAAATTCCATGCACATTTCGTCACTTTTTATGAAAGTCAAATCTGATGTTCAAAGAGAAATCTATGACGATTTTCCCTAGGTCACCTGTTTGAAACTGAATTCTCGAGCCTACAAAAACCCTAAATTCCTTTGATCATATCTCTTAAACTATGAGAACCAAGATATTAAATTTGTACATGAAATTCACAAAGATTTCATCTCTATGTGGTCCAAAGTTTAGCTTCAGAAGCCTCGTAGAAAAAATGTTATAGCGAAAATTCCAAGATGGCTTGTTTGAAGAAGTGAAACCCTAGAATCCAAAGCTATGATACCAAATGTTATGGAACCAGCTCACAAAAAAGACAGATCAATGACTTAAAAATTATCCTCTTCGAGGGGGGAACCTACTTTACATTATATAAATGAAAAATTATTGGATTATACAAATGGAAATACCTATTTTCTATGTATAGGGGTCTAAGGGGTCACAATATAATGAGATCCTACATGACAATAATAATGTACGGGGACAACAATAACAATAGTGGTCTTATATTGGGCACAGTAATAACAATATGAGGACTACATGGGAACAACAATAACAATAATGGGGCTACACTAATAATAACAATAAGGGGATACACTAGTATTATAGGGACCTAACACATTAACAAGCTAAACTAATGGAAACTTGACATGATTCAAACTAGCTTTCTTTCAATGCAACTTATTCTACATGATAGTTAGTTGTTCTTGACATGCACTACCTATAACATTATTCATTAGTTATCATCTTTCCTAATATCTCAATTATCAATTGACAAGGTTGCATATAATCAAGTTAATGATAATGGTAGTTGACTAAATTATTATTCACAAGTTTTTTTGGTTCATTGATGTTTGAGATAACTAAAAAGTTATGATTAAAGTGACTCTAATTGAGAAGTAGATTTTTCTAAAAAAAATATTAAGTGATATATCTCAACTAAAGTAGAGACTTCCTGAAGGAATAAATATATGTTGATGAATATATTTCTTAAATGAAAGAAAATGAAATCAATAATTATATTCACCATTGTTGATTTTGAATATGTGAGGACCAATGATGTTGGGTAAAAAATTCATGAGATTCTATACTTTAAGTTGAATGAATTGACTACACTAAATAATACCATGCCAACATCAAAGACGAAGTTGACTAAAATGGAATATAAAATAGAAGAAGGATCAAAGTGAAAGAGTACACATTGAATGCAGTACCATAAACTTTTAGCTAAAATTCAAAAGAATGAAAAGGAAAAATTACAAAGGAAATGAAAGGAAATTCGTAATGTAAGTGATCCACAGACATTAGGAAGAAGGAATATCCAAGAGCAGTGATTTCATTCATTGTACGAAACCAATGTTGGTAGATACCCATCAAATTTAATAGGGGCTACCGTGATGATTTCTAATAAAAGTAATAACCTATAGTTAGTCATGGAAGCAGACAATTCTTTCCAACTTGTAAATACTATAGAAATTATGGATAGTATAGAATCCAACAAAGAATTAATATATCTAATATTCCTTAAGGTACAAGTCACTATCTTCATGAATTCCTCCACTGGAGATCAAATATGGACATTTAGCCATATTCATTGTGGTATAGAGTCAACTTGCAAGGAAATTTTTATGATAGAGCATTAATATGAATGCCATTATTATATCAAATATAGGTATCATAAAAAGGCAATGAGCATATCAAACTCCACAACAAGGATTTCAAGGACACATGCTTGTGGGATTCACAATCATACTGAGAGGGGAGTGAATGAATATAGTACAAATTTCTACTTACTTAAAGAATTTAGGCATAGTTAAACACCAATATCATAAACATAAAATAAAACACAAGATATATGTTGAAACTAGTTAGGGACAAATCCAAAAAAAATCTTTTAATAGATTAGTTTGTGTAGGCACCAAGATACTATTATATATTTTGTAACCACCAACCTCTAGGAGACATCAATCCCATCTAAGTTTAAGACACCGACTTGGGGGAGACATCAATCCCTTTTGGTAGTTTGTAAGCACCAACTTGCAAGAGGAACCAATCCCCTCTAATCTCTTATCTAATATATTAACCTCTATAGTCCAATATGTTCTTCTATGATTCTCTACAATCACCCCAATCCTCTCTAATATTTAATATTATCTTATTCAATTAAATACACAAAAATTATTTGCAGACACCTCAATTCTCTCTAATCTTTAATCTTCTCTTTTATGGTTCATTGTATAGTTTTAAATTATATGGTCAGCTTACTAAATATCTACTCTGCATTAGGTTATTCCTTTGGATTGAAACTAAATTTGTACTCTTTACTCTCTGATTCTCCGTTTCACCTTTGAAATTTGCATTATTTGTTCTTCCACTCTTAATAGGTGCTCAATTCATCCATTGCATTAATACAAACCTCAAAAACATAATTCATATAATGGCAAAGTCTTTAGCAAAAGCTAAGTTTTGGTGCTTCGTTTAACTACACTCATCTAGACTTAGTTTCCTTCCTTTATGGCATCTTTTTGTGTGTGTGTGTGCCTCACTAGTTTTTATGAGAAAGCATTATGCAAGTTCTTTTACTTTCCTTCAAGATCTCTTTTGTTGAATTGTATTAACCCTAGCTTATTTTGTTTATGTACCAATTCTATGATAGTTCATTAGCATACCTTATAGCTCTCTTCAATCCAAGAGTAATAAGTTTTGGTGAATATATGCATTAGCACATAACCACATGCCTAAAAAACATTACTAGGCCTTGATTCATATTAATATATCATATATATTGGATGGATAAGACTTGAACATAAAACTTCCCTATCAACATTCACTTCCACTTATATCATGACTAGGCGAATTGGACTTCCTAACAAATTTAACATTGGGAACACCTTTGAAAATGACCTTTCCATGGACCTTTAGCTCTAGGAGTTTTATCGCAACACATATGTTACCAAGCTCTGACACCGAGTGTTTTCTAGGACCTGTGATATCATATACCAACAACTTTATACCATATTACACCACCAACTTTTCAAGGTGTCGATATGCTAGGGGTTTTCAGCCATTATGACTAGTTTGACCTCCCTGAGGCCATGAGCACATCCAAGAGTAGATATATTTCCTATCACGAAAAAAAATTACCTTTGCACATTGTGGCTATAATGGTGGTGTGTTTTTATCTAGTGGGATCCAAGCTCTTGGGTGTTAGGCATTAGCACCCATGTAACCTGACATCGTAACACAAAGTTGACCTATACTAGTTATGAAAAATATAGAAAGGTTATGGTCCTTGCTAGATGACTAAAATGGTGATATATTAAGGGAACTTATCCCTCAAGTGCTACACCTCAACACCTCATGACTCAAGTTATGACCAACAACTATTCCCATATCAGATATCGAGTGATACGTGATTTTATGGATTTGTATGATTTTGATATGTGGAGATCCCAAGGGTGCTTAGTGCTCAGGAGATACACCTTAGTGGAAATTAAGAGTACCTTTTAATGTCATCAAATTATGATATAAATCTGTAATCATTGATGTGACCATTCTTATCTAATTTAAGAGGATTCTATCATTACATGTTTGAATTTCTTATGTAATATGACTATAATTTTTATTCAAAAGTGAAGTGTAGCATGGCAATATATGTGGTTTCTTGTATAATTGTAAGTGTAAGATGAAAATAGTGTAGAGGTATTGTAGAATCAAATGAACAAGCTTTAGATGTGTAGTTGGCAATGCAGATATATAAAAATCTAGTGTAAAGGGATAGTATTTTTTTTATGTTCTTCATATTCACCAGTTTGGTTCGAGGCAAGGCAATGTAAGGTGAAAGGAAATTTGAGAAAATTTTAGGGGAGAGAAAATAAAGAGGTTTTTTATATTGGCAATCAAATGGTATGTGAAAATACCACATATTAGGGAAGAAATTTAATTAAATAGATTTTTAGAGTTTTAATTTATTTAATTCTAATATATTCTTTAATGGAAAGAAATTGAAAATATAATTTAAAAGTAAGATTTTTAATGAAACATCAAGGCCTCCTCCTTTTGGTTATTTGGAAAGAAAGGAATCGTCACATATTCAAAAATTTCTTCCTCCCATAGGATATGTAATAGCCCCATGTCAAAATTTCATGTAGTAAAAGTTTATAAACAAAAAATAAGACCAAGATCATGGGACAAGTATTCCAAGCTTAATGTTGGGAAAAATATCCCAGTGGGCATCATTTGTTGCGTTTATGGCTAAGGGGAAATTGACAAAGGAAATGGAAAAGGCTTTGAAAACGCAAAGTGGCATTAATTGGCATTTTACTTATTAAAATAAAGGAAATTAGGAGAAAAAAGAGGTGAAAGGTCATAGGTTACATATGAGGAGAACAATGAAGGAAAATAATGGAAAAATGAAGAAATTAGAGGCATAAAGAATAAAAATATGTCAGAGGATCAGTTGGTAGCATTTTTTAGTTCGGTTTTGGAGTTAGTCTCAAAGAGGAGAAGAGCACCAAGAGGAGAAGGAAAAGCAAGCAAGCAAAGGAAGGACAAGGAAAACAAAGGAAGGAGAAGGAAAGAAAAGGAAGTACAATGAAGGAAAAGGAAGAAAGGATCAAACAAATAAAGGTTGGATCAGGAAATTTCACCATAAATACTTGGATGTAACAAATTGCATGTATGATCTCCTAGTTTGTTTTGGCATGAATGGCATATGCATGTGTGTATTTTGGTTTATTTGTTGTGCATGGCATGGATTTTTCCAGGTTTTGATAGTGGTTTTAGCCTTGCCCTACCATTTTTGGATAGCCATGATGTGATGGGATTCTTTCTAGGTCGAGCTTTGGATTACTCTGGTTTTAGATCTGAGTGAGGTGGTCTCGTGAAAATCCCAAGGGTTAGGGGTAGAGATGGTTTTCTCTGGGAAGCCCTCAATAGGTGGGTGGAGACAGGAAAATTCCTGTAGGGATTATGAAGGAATTATGAGGCATCCAATCTCGGTTTGGTTTTGTGATCTCAGGACTAATTTAGGTGAGATCATGATATGTGAGGGTGGAGGTGGTTTAACCTCTAGATTCCCTTGGTTGTTTATGGATTATATTATCCCATGAGATCGCACATTCTGTTGAAAATAGCAACAAGAAATGCTAAATATAGAAGTGCTAAATTTAGTATTGCTATAAATAGCATTTCAGGATACCTTCCTATTTTAGTTAGTCCTTGAACTAAAATAAAGAAGTAAAAATTCGGATTTGATCTTAGAAAACGTTTGTAAAATAATTAATTAATTCACCATGAGTTAATTAGTTGTAGAAAATCAAACATGAAGTCTATGTGGGGACATGCAACAATTTCTCCATTGACTGAAGAATTTATCCATCAGTTAAAGAGATAAGGATGAGTTGTAATATTGAGTTGTAATTAGTTGGCTTAGTTAACTGAGTCAAGTCCAGTTATATTAATTCAAACAGTTTGTTGAATTAATTGTGAGTTCAGTTAGTTAATGAATGCATGTATGTAACTACTGCACTTCAGATAACTGAATATTCTCTCATAAATAACTCATGCATGTTAGTTCAGAAAGAGACCCAGTTGAGATCAAATGGAGGGACATTATACTATTAGTTGCAGGAATATTCCATTGTGAATATCTCTTGCATGCATAAGGAATTCTTTCCTTAAGGATTGCGAAGTTACTTCTTCAATTTTTGTGAGTGTGATGAGGCCAATTCACACATGTGGCATCACTGGATCCCAACAAAAACTGTGCAAGGAAATAGGAGGCTTGGAGGGCTTGAGGAGGACATATGTTGTGTCTATTCAGTCTGTGAGCTATATTGTTTGATTGCAGAGAGAGCAGGATAGCTTGTGAGCTGATTCTTTTTGTAACTCGAACATATTTTCCACTTGTATGATAAGACAAAGATTGGGGTTTTAGGCTGAGGCTTTCACTGGGCTATTTCTTCTGTGTTATGTGTGATTGATTTCTCATTCTCAGTTATATGTGTTCTCATTGATCTTGCTCAATTCGATTAAGCTTCCGCAAAGTTTATTGTAGAAGTAGATCTTGTATTTTGCTTTAGTATATTGCATAATATGTTGATCTACAATGGGAATTTGTACATGGTATTAGAGCAAAGGCGATCAAGGTGAAGAATAGTATACAAGAAGGGATAAGTTCGAAGTTTGAGGTTCCTGAATATAGAAATCGAGTTCTTATCACATCTCAATTTCACCAATGGTGTTCAACGGTTTAAGACTCAAATATGCTCTTAATGGAAATTCAAATTATATAGCCTAGAAGGATCGCATCGAAGCAGTATTAGAGGATAACAGTCTAAAGGACTTCATTGATCAAGAAGTCCCCAAGCCGACTGATGCTACTGAATTTACGGAATGGAAAAAATGTGTGGCTAGAGCTAGGAGAATCCCTCTGGAGGGAGTTCGAGACCACATAGTCTCGAGTCTCCAATGGAAGGAGACACCATTTTCCATGTGGAAAACATTGAAAGATATATATCAGAATAACAATGATCAGAGGAAGCTAGCGTTGAAAGACAAGCTTCGGAAAATCAAGTGTGAAAAGGTCGACACAATCTCTACATATCTGAACAAGCTCAACACTTGCAGGGATGAGCTTGGAAGTGTAGGGATCATGACTGTTTATGATGACATGGTGAGTCTTACACTCCTCGGTCTTCCTAAGAGCTGGCATAGCTACCAAGACTCAGTTAATGGAAGAGAAAAACTGCCAGATTGAGAATTACTTTGGTCATATTTGATGCAGGAGGAGATAAGAAGAAGCACCAGAGATGGATCCTCATCAAAGCAAGATGATGAGGAAAATATAGCCTTAGCGAGTAAGGCGAGGAAAGGGAAAGGGAAGGTGTCCCATCCCAAATCCGGTTCTTCCCATGGTGGGAAGAAGTTTGACAAATCGAAAGTGCAATGCTTTCATTATCATGAAGTGGGCCATTATACTATGAATTGTCCACAGAAGAAATCCAAGAAGGGATCCTCAAAGGGATTTGATGGTGAGCCACTAGCCTCATAGTTTGAGTTGGATTTCTCTCTTATCGCATGCATGGTTTCATCGATGGTGGGATGTGTGTGGTGCCTGGATAGTGGAGCTTCATTCCACATGTCAGGTGACAAGAATCTTTTCAGTACCTTGGAGGAGAAGTATCTCCAGATGCGAATCGAGATGGGGATGATGGAAAGTACCATGTTTCAGGTGAAGGTACAACTGTTTTTTCGAGGGAGCATGGAGCTCCCCTCACCCTGACTGATGTAATGTATGTACCAAGTCTGAAGAAGAATCTTGTGTTTGTCTCTATGCTAGAAGATAAAGGCTATGATGTAGTCTTTAGTAAAGGAAAGGTATTCCTGAGGCATACCGATACTAGACAGACAAAGTTAATTGCGGTTTGAGTAAAGAATGTCTACAAGCTAGAGGTAGACGATTGTGGTGCATTGAGTTCCAAAGCTGAGATGGTGCAGAGCCAAGATGTTGGCGAGCAATGGCACAGAAGACTAGGCCACCTGCACCATGGAGCCCTGAAGATCATGTAGCAGATTTCTACATCCCAAGCGAAACTGGAGCAGACGAATACATGCAAAGGTTGTACCTTGGGTAAGTATGTGAAATATTCCTTTCTGGATCGAGACAGTAGAGCTGGAGCAATCCTAGAGCGAGTTCACTCAAATGTTTTAGGCTGAGGCTTTCACTGGGCTATTTCTTCTGTGTTATGTGTGATTGATTTCTCATTCTCAGTTATATGTGTTCTCATTGATCTTGCTCAATTCGATTAAGCTTCCGCAAAGTTTATTGTAGAAGTAGATCTTGTATTTTGCTTTAGTATATTGCATAATATGTTGATCTACAATGGGAATTTGTACATGGTATCAGAGCAAAGGTGATCAAGGTGAAGAATAGTATACAAGAAGGGATAAGTTCGAAGTTTGAGGTTCCTGAATATAGAAATCGAGTTCTTATCACATCTCAATTTCACCAATGGTGTTCAACGGTTTAAGACTCAAATATGCTCTTAATGGAAATTCAAATTATATAGCCTAGAAGGATCGCATCAAAGCAGTATTAGAGGATAACAGTCTAAAGGACTTCAATGATCAAGAAGTCCCCAAGCCGACTGATGCTACTGAATTGGCAGAATGGAAAAAATGTGTGGCTAGAGCTAGGAGAATCCCTCTAGAGGGAGTTCGAGACCACATAGTCTCAAGTCTCCACGGGAAGGAGACACCATTTTCCATGTGGAGAACATTGAAAGATCTATATTAGAATAACGGCGATCAGAGGAAGCTAGCGCTAAAAGACAAGCTTCGGAAAATCAAGTGTGAAAAGGGCGACACAATCTCTACATATCTGAACAAGCTCAACACTTGCAGGGATGAGCTTGGAAGTGTAGGGATCATGACTGTTTATGATGACATGGTGAGTCTTACACTCCTCGGTCTTCCTAAGAGCTGGCATAGCTACCAAGACTCGGTTAATGGAAGAGAAAAACTGCCAGATTGAGAATGACTTTGGTCATATTTGATGCAGGAGGAGATAAGAAGAAGCACCAGAGATGGATCCTCATCAAAGCAAGATGATGAGGAAAATATAGCCTTAGCGAGTAAGGCGAGGAATGGGAAAGGGAAGGTGTCCCATCCCAAATCCGGTTCTTCCCATGGTGGGAAGAAGTTTGACAAATCGAAAGTGCAATGCTTTCATTATCATGAAGTGGGCCATTATACTATGAATTGTCCACAGAAGAAATCCAAGAAGGGATCCTCAAAGGGATTTGATGGTGAGCCACTAGCCTCATAGTTTGAGTTGGATTTCTCTCTTATCACATGCATGGTTTCATCGATGGTGGGATGTGTGTGGTGCCTGGACAATGGAGCTTCATTCCACATGTCAGGTGACAAGAATCTTTTCAGTAGCTTGGAGGAGAAGGATCTCCAGATGCGAATCGAGATGGGCGATGATGGAAAGTACCATGTTTCAGGTGAAGGTACAGTTGTTTTTTTGAGGGAGCATGGAGCTCCCCTCACCCTGACTGATGTAATGTATGTACCAGGCCTGAAGAAGAATCTTGTGTTTGTCGCTATGCTAGAAGATAAAGGCTATGATGTAGTCTTTTGTAAAGGAAAGGTATTCCTGAGGCATATCGATACTAGACAGAAAAAGTTAATTGCAGTTCGAGTAAAGAATCTCTACAAGCTAGAGGTAGACGACTTTGTTGCATTGAGTTCCAAAGCTTAGATGGTACAGAGCCAAGATGTTGACGAGAAATGGCATAGAAGACTAGGCCACTTGCACCATGGAGCCCTAAAGATCATGTAGCAGATTTCTACATCCCAAGGGAAACTGGAGCAGACGAATACATGCAAAGGTTGTACCTTGGGTAAGTATGTGAAATATTCCTTTCCGGATCGAGACAGTAGAGATGGAGCAATCCTAGAGCGAGTTCACTCAAATGTTTGTGGACCTTTCTCTACAGCCTCCACCACTAAACAAAGGTACTATGTTATTTTTATTGATGATTTTTCTCGTAGATGTTGGATCTACTTTATGCAAAAGAAGGATTAGACCTTCTTGAGGTTTTGTGAGTTTAAAGCCTTGGCAGAGAAAGAATCTGGAAAGAAAATAAAATCCTTGCATAGCGACAATGGTGGAGAGTATGTCTCCCAATAGTTTAAGGACTTCTGCACTGCAGAAGGAATTAAACGGGAGTTGACGGCACCCCATAACCCACAGCAGAATGGGGTGGCCGAAAGGAAGAACATATCGATTGTGGGAGCAGCTCGAGTGATGTTGCATGACCAAAGCCTACCACTGCATTTGTGGGCTGAGGCATGCAATACAACAATATACTTGCATAACAGAAGCCTGCACCATATACTTGGGATGAAGACACCTATGGAGGCCTTTTCTGGGAAGTGACCAGATGTTAGTCACTTTCGAATATTTGGATCATCAGTTTACTGTCATGTGACCAAAGATACCCAGAAGAAGCTGGATCCAACAACTGAGTTTGGAATACTTGTGGGGTACACAGATACACCCCACAACTATCGGGTGTACCTGCTTACCAGTCAGAGGACAGTGGTATGCAGGGATCTGAAGTTTGATGAGCAGAAGGCCATGCAATTATCACTTGAGAGGGATCTCAAGTTGCATGCAGAGGAGGAACTTTCAGTTCCTAAGGAGGAGGAGCCTCAGATTGATGCGGAGCAACCGCATGCAGAGGATCCGGGAGTGGAGACATCCACTCATGCTGAGACTTCCAGAGATGGGCAGAAACGCTCAAGGGAAGCTGACAGGTTGATGCTGGATGCACGGGAGATTGTGGGACAGCCATCTTCTCAGTGTAGATAGAGGAGGTCGCCTGAGCGGTACGCTAGGTACATGGCCCTGGTTGGGGGGTGTGTAGATACCTAAACTTCTTCATTCGAGGAGGCAGCGTAGCAACCAGTGTGGGTTGATGCAATGGTAGAGGAGTATGACTTTATCATTTGGAACAGTGTGTGGGATGTTGTCCCAAGACCTCAGGGCAAGTCAGTGGTGAGTTCCAGATGGCTTTACAAGGTAAAGCAGGCAGCTAATGGCAGTGTTGAGAAACATAAGGAAAGGTTTGTTTCCTGAGGTTTCTCACAGGTCGAGGGGATCGACTACGATGAGACCTTTGCTCCTATAGCAAGGTACTCATCTATCAGATCGATGTTGGCACTATCAGCTCAGATGGGTTAGAAGATCCATCAGATGGACATGAAGACAACATTCCTCAATGGGAAGATTGAGGAGGAGGTGTACATTGAGTAGCCAAAGGGTTTCAAGGCCTTCGATCGAGAGTCGCATGTTTGCCAACTCAAGAGGGCTTTGTATGGGCTGAACCAAGCACCCCATGCTTGGTACAATAGGATCGACAACTATTTCACCATGTTGGGCTTCACCAAGAGTGAAGCAGATGTGAACCTTTACCACATCATGGTAGAATTTAAACCATTGATCATTGTTCTTTATATCGATGATCTAATTTTTACAGGTGATGATTAGATGATACAGTCTTGCAAGGAGGACCTTGCAAGAGATTTCTAAATGAAAGACATGGGTCTTATGCACTACCTTCTAGGCATGGAGGTGTGGCAAAAAGATGGTGAAGTATTTGTGTCTCAAGGCAAGTATGCCAATGACATACTCAGGCGCTTTCACATGGAGAAGTGTAAGCCTATGCAGACTCCTATAGCTGGGAACTGGAGGAAGGAGGATGCTACTTCAGGTGAGGTAGTAGCTGCTACTATTTATCGACAGCTGGTGGGTTCACTTATGTATCTGGTGAACACACGACTCAACTTATGCTTTGTGGTGAACCAACTGAATCAAGCTATGGTTCAACGTACCAAGTTGTTTTGGAAGGCAACAAAGCATGTGCTGAGATACCTTAGAGGCACATCTCAGTTCCTATTGTGGTACAGATGGATAGAGGGAGTGAAGCTTTAGGGATTCACAAATGCGGATTGGGCAGGGAGTCCATCATATCGGAAGAGCACTTTTGGAGGAATATTCAACCTTGGTTCAACTGCAGTTTCCTGGTACAGCAGGAAACAGAGATTAGTTGCACTTAGCTCAGTAGAGGCTGAATACATGGCTACTAGTCAGGCTGCATGTGAGGCCATTTGGATGCAGACAATTCTAGTGGGATTGTTTGGTCAGAGGATGGATCCAACCGTGATCTACTGCGATAATCAGAGTTGTATCAAACTCTCTGAGAATCCAAATTTTCATGACAAGTCCAAGCACATTGATATCCGATATCACCATATTCGAGACTATCCGGTCAAGAGGATCAGGTTGTTGCTGTATGTTTCAACCGAGGAACAGGATGTAGATATTTTGACGAAGGCATTGTCAAAATGAAAGTTCAAGTTCCACATATACAGGATTGGGGTTACTGATAATCCCTTTCTTGTTGAGAGGGAGTGTTGAAAATAGAAATAAGAAATGCTATATATAGAAGTGCTAAATTTAGTATTGCTATAAATAGCATTTCGGGATACCTTCCTATTTTAGTTAGTCCCTGAACTAAAATAGAGAAGTAAAAGTTCGAATTTGATCTTAGAAGCTGTTTGTAAAATAATTAATTAATTCACCATGAGTTAATTAGTTGTAGAAAATCAAACATGAAGTCTATGTGGGGACATGCAACAATTTCTCCATTGATTGAGGAATTTATCCATCAGTTAAAGAGATAAGGATGAGTTGTAATTAGTTGGCTCATTTATCTGAGTCAAGTCCAGTTAGATTAATTCAAACAGTTTGTTGAATTAATTATCAGTTCAGTTAGTTAATGCATGCATGCATGTAACTGTTGCACTTCAGATAACTGAATATTCTCTCATAAATAACTCATGCATGTTAGTTCAGATAGAGACCCAATTGATATCAGATGGAGGGACAGTGTACTATCAGTTACAGGAATATTCCATTATGAACATCTCTTGCATGTAGAAGGAATTATTTCCTTAAGGATTGCGCTGTTACTTCTTCAGTTTTTATGAGTGTGATGAGGCCAATTCACACATGTGGCATCACTGGACCCCAAGAAAAGCTGCACAAGGAAATAGGAGGCTTGGAGGGCTTGAGGAGGACATATGTTGTATCTATTCAGTCTATGAGTTGTATTGTTTGATTGCAGAGAGAGCAGGATAACTTGTGAGCTTATTCTTTTTGTAACTCAAACATATTTTCCACTTGAATGATAATACAAATATTGGGGTTTTAGGCTGAGGCTTTCCCAGGGTTATTTCTTCTGTTTTATGTGTGATTGATTTCTCATTCTCAGTTATATGTGTTCTCATTGATCTTTCTCAATTCAATTAATCTTCCATAAAGTTTGTTGTAGAAGTAGATCTTGTATTTTTCTTTAGTATATTGCATAAGGAGTAGTCTATAATGTGACTTTTCGGAGATTCCGATCATCCGAAAAGCGCATTATTCCGGCCAACCACCCAACCGGCCTTTCCCTCTCCGTCTTCGTCACCTCGCCGGAACGTGAACTCCGTTACCTCCGTCACCGTCACCTCGCACGCCGACTGCCTGTTTCAAATTCACCAACCCCGCCAATGCTTTAACGAGCGTATGGCAATCACGCCAACTCAATTTGAAAAATTCATGTGAACCAGAGCATCCCCTGCTACCCCGCCCTTTCCCAGAGCAGAACCACCGAGCGAGCAAAATGCTATCAGCGAATAAGATATCAAGCTATAGGTAGATAACCTATGGGTGGTACACCATTGAAGAGTACTTCTATTTTGGAAACGATAAATGTAGATTAACACAGGTTCGATTCCTGGAGGAAGAATTTCTGGAATTTGTATGCTCTGCCAATCCTGTGAGGAGCCATCAAATATAAACACGACATTTGCTATTTTCGAATCGTTCCTGTCTGGAACTCAACAAAATTGTTGGATCACGCTCAATGCACTCATCGCAGAGATTTCCAGAACTCAACAAAATTGAAGGATCACGCTAAATGCATTCAACGCAGGGATTGTCGGAACTCAGTAATATTGGAGGATCAGGGAGCCTGCGGGTCGGCCTGCTCAGAGGATTTAGGACCAACAATTGGGCTGCCATGGCTACAAGCAGCTTCTGCTCTATTCGAAGGATGAATTTGGAAATAATAAACTGACAGAGGATGACTCCGAATTCGGACAGAGATGATAATCACATAGCATGAGAAAAAGATTGCAGAAAGCCAAAGGAGCAATTTTTGAGAAACCTACTCAGGATTTTCTGGACTATAAAGTCCCAATAAAATTTATAAGATGTATGACGTTATGTTCATTCTAGGTGTTTTTATAATTTTTTAAGAAAAAATTATTCTTGCAACAACTCTTAAAATTATGCCTGAATTTTTATGCTAGATATGCCATATATGCCATATTTTTTATGTCAATAAATAATTTTTATTTTAAGCTCCTTTGTATCATCGCCAATGGAATATTGCAGCTGTATAATTAAGCCCTAAGCTGAACAATTAACATCAGTTCAAGGAAATTCATTTATAGGGACAAATTATGGTACTATAAGATTCATCAAGAAATACGATATATGAAATTTGTAGTATGGAATTTAGTTTCCATAAATATGAAGTTTTGGGAAATTATTTGCTAGAGAAAGGAAGTCTAGAAGGCAATTCTACTACCAGGAGTTCCGGGAGTGTTCTTAAAGACTGACTCCAAAACAGAAAATGACAACTTCAGAAATCAATTTTGTCTGAAAACTGCAAGCATGATCGACTTCCACTCGTGAAAGAAATGCCATTGATATGTTTTTTTATTGCTGCTTTAATGAATTTCAAGCAATATTTTTATCGCGCTTGCAAAGTGTACTTTCCTATACATCTTCTTTCCTAGAATGTGCATACATACTTTGAAAGTCTCATCTTATGTCTCCGCTCCAGTAACTTGAAATTATATTTTCTATTGTCCATTCTAGATATGCCAGTGAGACAACACTATTATGAAGGACAACCATGATAGTGCCCCAAATAGGTTGCTTGAAACTTTTTTTGCAATGACCTAGATCTGGTTATCTGATTGCCCCCAGGTTATCAGGTTATCTTGCGGCCTGTGGTCCATCTTGCAAATGCATACCTGGTTTGAATTTGTTACTTCATCCTAGGGTCACTAGATTAATTCTAGTTGTTTAGTTATTGACTGTTGTTCCCCCAAGAACAACACACTCTTTGATTAAAAAAAATCTACAACATATTCAATACAAAATATCTCAGCTAAAAAGGCCGTACACCAGCAGGAAGCCAACCAAATCAACATAAAACGGAGAGGACCAACCTTCAATATATGCAGTCAAACTTTCAAAAGGAGCTAAGAAGTTACACAATTTTAGGATGTCTTCAAAGTAAACATTGCCTTTACATACACAATTTAGAAAAAAAACAAATCATCAAATAATCTTTTCTTCTTTTATAATTTGAATTTTGAACTAATATGATATTCGGTGATCTATAGGCTAATGAAAGTGCAATATGAGTAGATAAACAAGCGAAAAAAAAAGTATTGTTTGAGAAATTATAATCCAATCTGCTTGTTTAAGGACCTTGGTACTGACAAAATGGGCTAAGTATTGCTTGTTTTATGCCCAAAAGCAGGGCTAATGATAACTACATAATTTAGATGTAAAAAGGAAGAAACAACGAGTTTCCCTTAGAGATCATAAATCATGATATATGATTGTGTGAAGTTAACAATGTCCTGAAGAGCAAGTTACATTTATGTTTAATCCAAACACTTTACTTAGCCTTTAGCACAGAAAAATAACCTTCTTGACAAGCATTAAAAGGCAAAATGACTGTCAAGTGATCATCCCATGCTTCTCAAGGACTCTTAAAAAATTTGCACAACTTCTTCAGAGAGGAAAGATGGTAGCAATTCAAACTCGATGCCTTGGATATTTAGAGAGTCCGAAAATGAATTCATTCAACAATAGAGCTACATAAACTTGCACAGGTAGCATTAACATTCTCAAAATATTACTGAGAATGCTTTCCATTTCAGAATACAATGGCAGCACACAAACTAGAGGAGTAAGTGATGAAATGAACATGTTTTCTTTCTCCCTCTATTTGTACTAACAATGGCACCAGCTCACTGAGCTAGGATATGAATGATGTCATTGAATGATTTATTAAAAGAACAAATGTCTCTGCATAAATAATGTTGGCAGCAAATGTAATTAAAAAATTGGAAGGAATAATATGGTGGTTTTGGCTGACAAACACATAATATATGGTGTGGACTAGATAACGTAAAATTGACTGTTCATCAATTCAGTAACATGGTCAGAGAATATGGCTACAGCATGTTAAATGAAAGTCATGCCAGCATCTAATATGACAGCTGCAACCAAAGAATACCTATTATCTGCCTGACAGAGATGTCCCTTCCCTAAAGTTCGGAAGGGTAATAAATAATGCATGACAGCTTTCATCCTCTCTAGAGTGTAGTTGATCCACTAGCTTCCCACCAATAGCTTTGATGGGGAGCTATCATTCACATTGGCTTGCTCCATCGATCCAGAAAAACTGGTGGTGTGTTCCAGCAGAGAATGGTTGTCAAAGCTTTCCAAACTTGAACATTTGCAAGTGAAATAGAAGATGCAGCTCATCATGGCATCAATAAGCACCACAAAAGTATACATGATGATCAAAAGAGGACCCTCCCACATCATGGAATACACATCACCATAATTCAAAGACTTCACTCTATATTCATAGAGGCTTTCCACAAAAGCAGTCCCAATAGCTATTCCCAGGATTATCATGAGACCCACTATTACAAGATACTTTTTTCTGTGTGGTTCATTTGCCAAGTTTTATAAGTTTGAAACACAAAAGACTCTTGTGAATTGCAGGTTCTCGCTTATTATTAAATATAATCCCTGTTTTAATGTCTGAAAAACTAGAGGTGGTTATATTCTTGGTACAGTATCTACCATATTTGGGTAAATCATTAAATTCGGAAACCATAACCTTAACTGTGTTGAGATTTTAAGATAAGCGATACAAATAAATGTAAGGATCCAATTGCTTCCTCATCCAAGGCCAACTCAAATCCAAATGATTCTCACCATGAAACTCTGAAACAAACTGATGATATCAACAATCAGCGAGAAATGCTAAAAACTTACCCAACAGGAAGGGGGTAGTAATTTAATAGCAGAGACTGAATTCAATGTGTCCTCCTCCATATCTTTAACCATGGAATCCATTAACTCATTCATGTTATTATTTTCTTTAGGCCCTGCAGCCCAGTCACTCATAAACTAACTCATCAAGTGGACAATATAAAGTCTATGTCAACAGAAGACCATATATATATATATATATATATATATATATATATATATATATATATACACAACGAGATTCTGGCAGGAGTGATTGAATTTTAAGGAATATGCAGTGAATAAAGGATCAGGGAGACTATGAAAAGAAAGAAACTAACTACTCCTAAAATGACTAGGAAAACCTCTTAGAATATCACAATTCATAATGCTAAACAAACTTCTTGGAACCATAATAGAAGTGGAAAAACCATAACCGTGTTCTTGAAAAATAGGAGCACATAATCAGACAACCATTAGTCAAGAAATTATCTATTAGACACTGTAAGTAACACCATCCAGCACAGAATTTGGAACCAACGGCCCAATCTAAACAAGATAAAACTTGTATTCTGAACCCATAATGAAGTGCAGCAAAACAAAAATGCCGTAATACACTCTTGCAAATAAAAATTGTATATAGTTTGATCAAATATTCAACATCTGCATAATAGAGTTTTTTAAGACTGCAATTCAAATACACTATAACCCATGACAGCTATAATGAAAGTTAAAAATAAGATCAAGTTATGGTATTCATGCTTTGGTAAAGACCTACCAGTCCTCTGATTATTTTAAACCCTTTATCAGATACTGTGCCCTCTGATGTTCCTTTCTATTGACTAAGGAGGTCAATCACTGAAAGCTCTAGTTTGTTAATATTGAATTTTCTAACCCAGAACATGCTAAGGAATCCCGTCACAAGTATTTACCATGTGTGAGATGAACTAGAACCAACTATTAGTGCAGGAAAACCATTAATATGAGTTATATATTAAGCAATGAGAGGTCATTGAAAGGAAGTTAAAATATTTAAAACAATCTTGTTAATGCTTGAGAGCATATAACAAAGAAGTTGATCCATCACTCAAAAGTTCCTTCAACTAGTTCTCACTTTTTTTTAAGCCAAAAAACACCCAAGCCCAAACAAGGGAAATATGGACAGGAACCTTTGTACCATACCTTGAACAAGTCATTGTGAGAGGATCACCAAATCAAATATCAACAATTTTAGATGTACCTATTTGAATGCTTAATTTTGATTTCCTAAGTCTTGCTGTCTTACTTTTTCTTTGTGTTCATCTTCGTCGATGTCATTGTCTACTTTTGGAAACTATTTTAAACAATTGAACACACATGCTTTCCCTTTTATCAAATAACACCTAGAATGTTTCTTGTGCTAATCCAATTGCTTTGAGCTCAATTATTTAACACAGATTCTAATTTGCAGAACACTGTCCAACAACTTGTTTTAGTATAGACACATGAATTTTATTTTAGAAAATACCACAAAAAAACTCCATCCTAAAGAAATATGACCACTGATATTATATGTTTATACGATTCTAGCGATTTTGATATTTTGTCAAAGTGTTGGTTTACATACTGTTGTAGGTGACTGTTTGAGATTTTATCTGCAAATAGGAAGGTACAATGAACATATATGCCAGAGACTTCAATATAACACAAATAACATAAAATCCATATGGTAGCAATATTTTTGAACATGCCAAGATCACTTTTATTAAAGATGAAAATACACATACCACTGATAACCGATGGGGCAGCCAACAATTGTGGTATAGATTGAGAAATATCAGCGAGAAAATAAGAGATATATGACTACATATAAGTGTTGCTTTAATTAAGACAAACTATCAATAGTATCAGCACCTTCCACATGGACAATGCATACATAGGAGTATGCATATGTCACCTTCAAATGTTTGAATTTGCCCAGAAATTATGTACATGTCCAGCAACTCGTTTTAGTATAGACACATGAATTTATTTTAGAAAATACCATAGAAGAACTCCATTTTGAAGAAATATGAGCATGCACAGCAATAACCATTAATAAATGTATTGGTAAAGTTGATTTATTTTTAAACCAAAAACAAAAAAAGTGTTGTCAAAGAGACACATCTTCAAGTCTACATATACCATACATATCAGCTACTTCCCTTTTATACAAGAAGTGCTTCAGGTGCAAGAGGCATTGCAGCCTTTGTTGTATATAATGATTTATTGCATTCTGTCATGTGAAATTGTCATTATAAAAAAAAGTGTTGGAAATTACCCAATGAAGAAAGAGAAGAAAAGCTCATAATCAAATATGCAAGTACTTGATTATTGGACCATTGAACACTTTATTTATATAGAAATGATGAAGTACATGTACATACTTGCAACTTATCACAAGTTGGAACAATTTCAAACCCTAGCCAGCGAAACCAAGAAAACCCTAACAACCAACTCCTCATATATAAGAATCACACCTAACAAAAGCTGGTCACTACACCAAGAATCCTCAACAACCTAGCATCATCAATTGCAATGACATTCATGACACGAATGCTGGTATGTGGGAGATTAAAGAAGAAGAAGCTGGATTTTCTCTGACAACTTGTTTGAGAAGCCTACAAGTTGGTTAACCTTTATGTCTTTTCCTCAGCCTTGCTGGTTTATTCTGTGTCCTGGTTCAATATGCAAACATTCAGACACCATATTAGCAATGACAACAACAACCACTACACAATTTAAGATCAAACTAAGAGCATAAACATGGAAACAAACGTGGAAAATCACCAATTTGGGTGTTGTCAATGAGCCAATCTTGTTCGGATGGAGGTTGATCCATTGAAGAATTTTTTGTATCTGTAAGATAACAATGCAATTTCCATCAGGCCAAATAATATCATGTGAATTAATACAGGGATCAAAATACAAACTATATCAATTAGGGATCCCATTAAATGCACCTTGACTGATGTGATGAATAGAGGTTGCTTCTGTCTATGTGCTTCAAGTGAAGGTACATTATTGGGATGGTGCACCCCTGCAAACATTCAAACACTACATTAACGACATCAACAACAACCAGTGCACACAGATAAGAGAAACGACATAGCAACAAACCTGGAAAATGACCAATTTGGGTGTTGTCAATGAGCCAATCATGTTCGGATGGAGGGAGATCCATTGAAGAATCTATTGTATCTGTAACATAACAATATAATTTCCATCAGAGCAAATAATATGATGTTAATTTAAGAGGCATCAGAATACAAACTACATCAATTAGGTGTCTTGTCAAATGCACCTTCACTGATGTGATAAATAGAGGGATGATGCTTCTGTCTATATGCTTCAAGTGAAGGTACATTAGATATCATTTTGGGATTCAACTGCGTTAAGTAAGTCATTCACGTATGACCATTTCCATGAGAGGTAGTCGTAACTGACTAATTTCTCATGATTTTTGAATAGTTCACTTAGCACTCATTGCATCGGGTGATGCTCACATTATTGGGATGGTGCACCCTTGCAAACATTCAAACACTACATTAACAACATCAACAACAACCAGTGCACACAGATAATAGAAACGACATAGCAACAAACCTGGTAAATGACCAATTTGGGTGTTGTCAATGAGCCAATCATGTTCGGATGGAGGGAGATCCATTGAAGAAGCTATTGTATCTGCAACATAACAATGTAATTTCCATCAGAGCAAATAATATGATGTTAATTTATAGAGGCATCAGAATACAAACTACATCATTAGGTTTCCCATCAAATGCACCTTGATTGATGCGATAAATAGAGGGATGGTGCACCCCTGCAAACATTCAAACACTACATTAACAACATCAATAACAACCAGTGCACATAGTTAAGAGAAAAAGCATAGCAAAAAACCCAGCAAATCACCAATTTGGGAGTTGTCAATGAGCCAATCATGTTCGGATGGAGGGCGATCCATTGAAGAAGATGTTGTATCTATAAGATAACAATGTAGTTTCCATCAGAGCAAATAATATGATGCTAATTTATAGAGGCATCAGAATACAGACTACATCATTAGGTGTCCCATCAAATTCACCTTGACGCATGTGATAAATAAAGTAATGGTTCTTCTGTCTACGTGCTTCAAAAGAAGGCACAATATTTGGATGGTGCACCCCTGCAAACATTCAAACACTACATTAACTACATCAACAACAACCAATGCACATAGTTAAGAGAAAAAAAATATCATATAATCTCTCTATAGAACTTACTTGGGACAGTAGAGGATGCATTGTTAGAGCGAGGATGACCACGCTTGTTGAGGTGTTGAAATTGAAATGGTTCATCTTCAGATGCAGGGACATTCAAATCAATATCCAAGCTGGCATTTTTTTGCTTCTTTTATTTTTCTTTTTAGGACTAACGAAACTCTTCTTCCTCTTTAAAGATGACTCATAAGCACCCAACCCAAGGGTGAAGTCATAATCCATAATATGAAGATCATTAACATCATCCACAAATTTTTTAGCCAAATCAATCAATTGTTTTGTCTTGCTCACAGTAGAAGGAGGACTATTCCGAAATAGGTCTAGATAGCCAAACAACTCCTTTCTCAACAAATTAAGGTCTTCAAGATTTTCATCATCCAAAATAGTTGTGCTAGTATCTACATCAAGGTTTGGTGCCTCTATACTTATCTCAGGAGGGGAATTCAATGTATTAGGTGTGGTATCAAGATCCAATAAAGGGTTTGAATCCATTAAGGAGGAATGTAACCAATCTACCTTTATGGCATGCTTGCAAATGTTTCCACGAATAGACCATGGGCAATCACAAGTGATAAAATTTTTGTGATGCCATATGATAAGATATTTCTTATTAGGTTTACTTTGACTCCTCACCCAATAAGCGTGAGATATGCTCTCATGAGGCCTGCAATCACTGTTTGGAATTCTTCTAGCCTTTTCCATTGATGATTCAAGTTGCTTCTATTTCTTGTGGTTGTTCAAATATCCTTCTTTTTTCATAATTTCCTTGAATCAATAACATGGCTCAACATTTTTTATTAGAGTATAGAATAGCCAATCCATCCTACGAGAACATTTCTTTCGTCTATCACATAGAAAGGTTGTCTTGAGATAACCGTGGTATGACTCCACAACATTATTCGTCTCCTGATTTGCATGAGGAAAATCTCGGCGGCCTTTAACCCACATCCCTAAATGTAAAATTCGAACTAGTAAATATATATTGTCATTATAAAATAAAAAACGTATAAACTAAAAAAAATAGTATGCGAACTTACGAATCTTTTCACCAGCAACCCAATTGCTGTGGAAATAGTCCAAAAAGTTCTCCTCGGTTGCAAATTTGGTGAAAAAACCATTGATTTCATTATCCACTTCATCATTAGAAACATTTTTCATGATATAACCAAGTTCATTGAACATCTCTTTTGCTTTTTCTAAACTGCTGGCCAACCGATTAACATTCTTTAGCCATTCCCTCCTTACATGCCAAATACACAAGATCACTTCACATCTGGTGATTCTCCTGCCAAACTTAATTCATTTTAAGTGAGAATATTTAGAATGAATGCAACTTGCAATGTCAAATAAGAATATTGATGTTACCTCAAAGCAATGATTTCAGCCAATGCATCATCAACCATAACGGCATTGACCTTCCAGTCAAGACGAAGCTGAAAACACCTATGCATGAGGTGTTCCAGCCATACCGCTATATCTTGTGATGTATTACGTGACATCACCACCCATGCGACTGGAACCCCACTTTGTTGCTCATCAAACACCGCAAGCATGTACAACTGATACTGTCATATTAAAAAAAATGAAGTTAATTTTAAGTCAATAGTCATATTGAATCACTATAACCAAAATGATTCATTAAAGCTATCATTGCAAAAATACTCACTCCATATTTATTTGTACTGAATGTTGAGTCCATGGCTATCAAGCTATTATGGGATAACTTGACCATAGTTTTCAACATCCATTTTGTTTGTATTCCAGCGATAAAAGCAATCTCTCCACCATTGGGTTTCTGGTAGAAGAAGAAATCATTATGGTGTTTTTCATACCAGAGATTCACACTCATTTCATCTTTGCTATGCAGTTGGTATCTTTTGTCAGACAATTATAGATGTTTACAATATCTTTTCTGCGTAAGAAAAAATCCCTAACCTGAGTTGTGGGATGTATGTCAACATATTTCTTAATATGCATTTTACAAACAGAGTCAATCAGCACTTGAAGGAGAAAACAAATTTCTAAATAAGAAATCATGTCTCTTGAAAGTCTTGGCTTCCTCTGGGGACCATCATCACCTAAAGTGTCGTGTTTGCCATGACAAGGCCATCCTTTCCCATCTTCATGATCATACATGTTGTATGTTATTATTGCAACATCAGGATCTTGAACCATGACCTTTATAATAAAATGGCATTGGCAACCCCTCTTTTTGACAATTGAACGCCTTGGTTTGGTTTTCCATTCTTCTCTCTTGTCCTCTGGGCCATATGAGCAAGTATAACTACAAAATAAATATTGAAATGTCAACACATATGACAAATTATAAATCATTGTTAATATCAACATGTAAAGAAGGCTTTTCTAAAATACTTACAGTTCCCATAGTAAGGCAGCACTAGGCCTTGAGCTTGGAGTTTTGCTTTTTCGACACTGGAAGGAACATGGAGCATCTGAATTCGATTCCTCTCCTTGAATAAAATCATAAATTCTTAGTTTAGGAATTTTTGCAACGCGGTCAATATTCATGTTTGTCTTGCATACTTCAGACCAAACTAAATCTTTACTAGAAAATATGATTTTCTCTTTAGGGTCTTGCACCTCAAGGCCCATAATAGTCTTCCATTTCTTTTCCATGTTGTATCAATGTCTGCAAAAAATGTGTTAACATTTTAGGAAGTTGAATCTAAAAATTGAAGTTTTAAAAGAGAATAAATAGTTGCATTTACAAGTAGACTATTGTCATGGGTCCCCTTCATTGACAAATATGGAAGAAAGAAGGTGAAATGTCAAAAGAAAATATTCTACACTATTTATTGAGCAAGAACCCCACATTCTTCTAGTTTGTAGTACAAAAACATCAATGACAATGGTGACGTTTAATTAATACATTATTTTATTCTTTCAGTGCACACTAAAAAGGGACTGAGAGCAGGCTTCCTGAGTAGAACAGCCAGGTACCTACTCAATGATGCAGGTTTCTTTATTTTAATTGACCTTCAACAACACTTCGAAAAAACACTGTATGCAGAGGTCTCGTGCGCATCTAAAACGACAAAGCAAAGAAATATTTCACATGATTGGGAATGTGTGTGTGATTGAGGGAGATATGGCTTATTTCCATGATTTCAGCAAAATATAAGGTAGGTTGAACTGCTATTTTCGCACAAAAATTATGTAATCATTGGCGTAAATATGAGAAAGTCGCTGATCGACACAACTTTTTGCGTGCAGGAAGTGTAGCTAATCAAAATATGAAAGAGACCGCCCTGAAAGTTAGCCGGGTGCAGCTGTGCAGTGCGCGGGCCTCAGGGTTAATATCTGGCCAGGGTTACACAGGACCCACCTCACAATCTAATATGAAAGCTCACGTTCATTTTAAAAAATTAACTAAAATTTTGGGTATATGCAGAGCAACAGCGGATGCATAGTAGCAGGGGATGCAATGTCGCCGAGGAAAATTTAAATGGAGTTGGTGCGGTGAAGCATGGTGAAGAGTTGGCGCGATGAAGCATGGTGAAGTTAATGCTGGGAGTTGGCAGTGACTACGGGAAGTTAATGGAGGTGGGAGCTGGCATCCGATAACGGAGTTCACGTTCTGGCGAGGTGACGGAGACGGAGAGGGAAAGGCCGGTTGAGTGGTTAGCCGGAATAATGCACTTTTCGGATGATCGGAATCTCTGAAAAGTTGCATTATAGACTACTCCTATTGCATAATCTATTGATCTACAATGGGAATTTCTACACATTCATGCTTGGAATATGGGACGAGGCTGATTGGTTGAAGTAAATATTTGGTTCGAAAATTCTATGGTTGGGTGGTACATGGAAGTCTCTGACTTGGTTAGATTTTTCATATGGTTAATAAGAGTTAAGTTCCTCTTGATTTTGATGAGTAAATGTACTTCTTATTATGTGGCTTTAATGATCGTTCTATCATTGTTATTTATCTGGTTATATGTTGGTTATAAGAATGGTTAATTGACAATTCTAAGTATGGTTCTTATCACATTTACATTAATGAATGTTTGCTTAATGAATGCATGATCTAATTGGTGTTAGGGAAACTATTGTGAGAAGACATAGGTCCTTCTTGTTTAACCTCACATAAGTTTCAGATCCCTATGCTCAGATTTGCAATCATGACTGTAGGTTGCATGTCTACCACTTGTTTGATGGAATATAGTCCCGGTTGGGAGGGGTCATGTCAAGTCCCAATTCAAGTTTTTGTTTATAAATTTTGTTTTTATGTAATTGATCATTTATGGAAGCTTCATTGAGTTATGAGCAGAGGCCTGAGTCCTGGCCTTGAAAAAGTGGCTTAAACTTCAAGCTCATTGGCAGGCATGCCTATGGGAGCGACTGGAGGCTTACAATCGCTTGCATTCCTTGGCAAGAGAGCGGATGAGTCTCTAAGTCAGTGAAACAGAGAGTTATCTCAGGGGTTTGACACCTGGAGGGGGTGGGTTTCTCCTAGAGGTCATGTATCACCTGAGGGAAGTCAGTAAGGCCTTAAGTTGTTGAATCCATTTCCTTAAGGTCATATAGGAGGTGGACTCTTATCATAGTGAACCTCATCTCATGTTTACCCCAGGAAAACCAGTGGAAATGGGTAAATGTGGGAGGAGGCCATTACAGGAAAGTATTTGGATCATAATTCAGAAGAATGTAAAGGAATCAATTGTTGTGTAGGCTTGGTCACATCATGACTAATAGGATTCAAAAAAGGAGGCCATGTTACTCCAAAGCTAGTTCCTAACTCTAGGATTCATGATTTCCCCCTCTTCGCACTACTACAATTCCTATTTCCTCCTCCTAAAACACTCCTCATCTGAATTTTCTAAAGCTCAATTTTAATGGCACTTCAAAAGGTAACTTAGGTGATGATGGCTATGTAGGTATGTTTAGGGATCATTCGATATCCCCTATGTACATATGTTCATGCTTTATAGGATATAACAATAACAATGCAACAAAAATGAAAGCCCTAGAAGTGGAAATATTGATTTCCTATACCTAAGGCTACACGAAACATATGGTGGAAGGAGGTTCTCAACTTATTATAAGCATGATATACTCACTATAAGCGTTTTACCATTATTTTATGGATGGAATTTAACCTCTAAATCGTTTCTTGATTCTATGTAGAAGATGATGATATTTGGACTTATGGTACGACAACTCTCATATGTTTTTATCTTCTATTCTATTTTATTATATAGCATTATCTCATGGAAATTTATCCATTATACTAAAAGAAGTGATATGCAGTTTTCAACTTTTTATGCACTCTATAGTGAACTAAATAACATATAAGAAAATAAATAAACTTAAACTTACTAATTATAGAAAAATAAAAATAGATAATTAATAAAACGATCATCCATTTCTATTAACTATGAGTGTTTTAAATAATGGAAAATGTATATTTCTATTATCTTTTTTTTTTGGTAGGTGAGCACCCATGGGGGATTTGAACCAGTGACCTATCATAAGGAGTGACTTAACAGTGCACCCATTCACCATCAATCCAAAGCCCCGTGGGCTGTATATTTTTGTTATCACTAATATCATAATATTCAATATAAATAGTATTAACATAGACATTTGTGAACTAAATATAACAACTACATAAATTTAGTTTTGATAGATAAATTAATATTAATCAATAACGAAAATATATATCCCTAAACTTAAAAAAATGAGCTAATAACTTTAGTAAATTATAATGCATGTGTTACTAAATAATTCATAACATGTATAATATTTTCTTTATTTTTTTTACTTAATGACTACTGTAGACATTGGTTATTTTCTTTATTTTTTTTACTTAATGACTAGTGTAGACATTGGTTTCTACTATCTAATGTATAACTTTTTTGTCATAATAAAATAAGGACTAATAAAACAAAAAGAATATGTGAAATCTTGGTTTCTACTATCTAATATATAACTTTTTTGTCATAATAAAATAAAGACTAATAAAACAAAAAAAAATATGTGAAATATGCGATTTCATTTGAAAGTGAAGATAGGTTATATTATCCTTTTAATAATATGTTACTTAACAATTTGGATAATATTTTATTTTTTTACCATTGTTTTAGATTCGGAAGTTTTAAATTTGCAATGGACATGTTGGGATTACTCTAACGTCATACATAATATTTTTTTTCTTTATATTAATTAATTTTTGCTGAAAATTATTTTCATTGAATAAAACATATCATATATATGAAATTTTAACGAATTAGACCCACCAAAATGTGATATGAAAATACAATAGCCTAAAATAACACAAGCAAGAAACTATTTCTCTGAAACCCTCATTCAATGTAAGAAGAAAGGATCCACAAAAATGTTAATGACCTTATATAATGCCAATATAACATTTGGTAAGTGAGTTTAATCATTTCATTTCAAGTGTTAAATTAATACCTTCTTTGTTACTTTAAAATCAATAAAAAAAATATCCAAACATAATTCATAGAGTATAACTAGAAATGGAAGAAAACTGTAACTCATCCATCAATTTTACCTTCTCAAATAACAATTCTTTACCTACTTACTATAATTCTTTACTTGCTGTTGTTCATTTGCATGAACACTACGAAGGTTTGAAATGTAAGTTTGTTTCATTTAAGTGTAATATTTAGTTTTTGTAGGCTAGCCATTATATTCAAATATTATTGTTTTCGAAATAATTCTTTACTTACTATTGCTCATTTGCATGAAAACTACGAAGGTTTGAAATGTAATTTTGTAGACTAGTCATTATCTTCCAATATTATTGTTTTCGAAATTGGTTTATGTGCTTGGTTCATTGTTGAAGAGGAATTATTAGACATGTCTTTGTAAAATAAATATTTTAACAAAAATTAAAATAAAGACGAAGATGTTTAAATACGTATGTCTGATTTGGTGGTAAAGATGTGAGGGAATATTTAATTTCAATGGATGATATTTTTATGTTAATGGTTTTTAATTTATTTAACAGTATTATAATATATAGTTTTTTTATTAATTGTTAGGATGTTCTGACATATATAAAATAATTAAGTATAACCTGGTCTAGTGTATAGTTAGGTAAAATGTGTTTCTTTAGTATGTACTTTTAATAACTTATAATCTGACGGTCATAATATGTTCTAGACATGAAGTGATCTGATGGTTCATTCTCTCTTTGGTATTACCAACACTTGATCCATGGCTTAACACCCGATTGCTCCATGATATCTATTTAAAGAGCATGCGGGGTCATTTGTTTGGTGACCGTTAATGAGAGAAGTTTATGTAAATTTTTGTTCTTTTACATTAATAAATTGCCTGAAGTGGTCACATTGGTTTAGGACATGGATTGTTTCCCTCTTTGAGGATTTTAACCACGTTAAGAATACTGGTGTACTGATCTGCAATCTATTTGTGAGCGGTGTCCTTTGGTGTTTTATCTAAGGAACTTACCCTGTAAATTCCTACATGGTATAAGAGGGTAGGTCACGAATTTGATACACATCTAGCTTTCATTGGGGGGATATTGTTGGACATTAGATAAACCAACGCTACCTGTGTTCCGGACATGCACTAATTACCTCTCATGGATCCTTATCTCTAGTGATGCGATCGTTGACTAACACCTGTGGGTTTTAGTCTCTGACTCACTTTTTATAATGGGTGAGAACACTTTTACATAAAGTAACTTTAAAACATAAGTTACGTGTACTTTTTGAAAAAGAAACTCAACAAAAAGAAAGACTTGAACCCAAGACCTCTATTCTCATAAAGTACCATTATAAAAGTGACTTTCACTTATTTATAAAAGTGGGTCACATAAAGTAATCTGTTTTTAAAAGTGAGATAATTAGATTAAGTTTGGAAAGCAAGGGGGATTTTTTTTAAATATAACATTCATCAACATCCCAACATTCACGTGGTTCATTGGCATCTTCAACAACTTTTCTTCAAAAATCCATAACTTCTTCATCTGGGAACTATTCTTAGAGCCATTCTTTTTGATCGGCCTAATTTTTAAAGATCTTTCCATTAGAAAATTTAGTTTCATCATATACAACTTTGGTTTATTTTAAAATGGAAATTGAATGCCTAGTTATTCTTGATAGCACCAACTACTTCCAATGTTTATCCTACATGGTTGATTTACATAGAAGTAAATGTATTTATAGAATAGCCTTAGGCAAAGAGTCTAAACCTAAAGATGAATATAAGAAAGCCAAATGGGAAAAATGTATTTTTATTGGATATTCTCAAGATGCAAAGGATATAGGCTTATTCAACCTAAATCCAAAAATATAATCATTAGAAGAGATGTAAATTTGCTGAAAATATATTGGCCTACGAGCCTAGTTCGGCGGATGTGCCACCTCTCTCTATCCCTTCTACTTCTGAAAATATTCCTTCTTCAGATGATGAAATTAAGGATGATAATCCCCCCCCACCTTCTCGGGATCTTCCTTTAGCTACTTAGCTTCCAAAATGGGTCTGCACTACTCGGCATGCAAAACATTCTCTTGCAGGGGATCCTACAGATCATCGTTGTACACGTTCTCAGTTTGATAGAGCCTCTTCTTTACTAGCTCAATTTTAAGCGAATTATGATCCTGACACCTTTGCAGAAGCTTCAGGCCATCCAGACTAGGACACAACTATGAATGAAGAATATTGTTCATTATTGGAAAATGATACATGGGACCTCGTTCCTCTTCCAAGGGGAAGAAAACTTGTTAGATGAAAATGGGTTTACAGAACCAAGTTTGGACCAAATGGAAAAGTTGATAAAAATAAAGCTTGTCTTATTGCTAAGGGTGTTTCACAAGTTGAAGTCATTGGATATACTAAAACCTTCTCCCATGTTGCCACAATGAACTCTATCTACCTTTTTCTTTCTCTTGATGCCTCTTTCAAATGCGAATACCATCAGATGGATAATAAACCCACCTTCTTGCATGGGCACTTGCATGAAGAAATCTATATGGAACAACCTCCTAGCTTTATAAAAAAATACTCTAGCTTTGTATGTCGGCTTTAGAAATCCCTTTATGGCCTTAAGCAAGCCCCTAGGGCTTGGTATGCCAAAATGGATATCTTTCTTTTAGATAATAGCTTTTCTAGGTGTCATTCTGACAATATTGTCTACACCAAGAAAGAGGTTAAGTCCGTTATCATTCTTTTTGTTTATGTTGATGATCTTATCCTTACTGGTAGTGATCCCAACCTTATAAACCATGTGAAGTTTATCCCTAAAAAGAAGTTTGAAATGATGGACTTAAGACACTTGCATTATTTTCTTGGTCTTTAAGTCTTGCAATCCAAAGAAGGTATTTCCCTTTCCCAGTCTAGGTATGCATGTGTTTTTCTACGCCACTTTCACATGGAATATTGTAAGCCAACCCCTTCTCCCTTTCAGTGTGGAGTCAAACTTTCAATCGCTTGTACTTACCATGAAGTTTATGCTACCTTATACCATCAGCTTGTTGGAAATCTTTTGTATCTAACCAATACTCGTCCTGATCTTTCCTTTTTTGTTGGCCTTGTTACTCGGTTTATGCAAAAAACCACATGAAAGTCATTGTAAATAGGCTAAAATAATACTTCGTTATGTTCAAGGTATAGTTAAGTTTGGGATTCATTATAGTGCATAAGAATCTCCTCTATTGGTTGGTTTCACTAATTCTAATTGAGCTAGTGAACCTGATGATCAAAAGTCTACTGCAGGTTATGTCTTCACTCTTGGTTCTGGACCTCTTGCATGGGCTTGCAAGAAAAAAGTGTCATTTCTCTTTCTTCAACAGAAGCAGAGTATTGTGGCGTGGTTGAAGCTAGTAAGAAAGCCGTGTGGCTTCATTGGATCCTATAAGAGTTTGGTTTCTAGCAGCAACATCTTATTACACTTTGGTGTGTGTTGGGTAGTAGAAGCCCCGCGCAACGGTCATGGGGCACAAAGCCCGAAGTTTTGGATAAAGATAGGGTAAAGACTCCACGGGATGCACGGAGCGCAATTTGTAATAAGTTGAAGTCAAAGGGTAGTCCGCCTAAAAATAATGTAAAGAAATGTAAGTTGAGTGGGCCTGTCCATGGATCACGGTCCATGGAAAGGTATAAATAGAGCGAGGCTCTATGGGTAGAGGTAGCTAAGTTTTGCTGTATGATTTTGGACCTGAAACATAATGGGTTTTTTAGGAGAGCAATCTGAAAGCGTCTGTAAGTCCAAGTCGAGGGTGTGGGTAGTGGATAGAAGCTCTGCAACTGTGTGCGCAGAGGCCTGGAGGAGTTCGCAACTGTGTGTGCGGACCCCTGCAGCTGAGTGCACAGGGTGGATTTGGATGTATTAGTGAAGAAAGAGAATAAAGATAAGTTGTTTCTGTAATTTTGTGCTAAATCTGAATTATCGTGAATTTGACCTTTTGTATGGTTAATAAGACTATTTGATCTATTCGCATATGCTTAATTCTTGAATACATGTGAATCTGGATTTAATCTAAGTACGCGAACTAAATAAAACTGATAAATGTTTGCTTAAGGACCCTTCTAAGTAGATCTGATTTACAATACTTCATCCAATAAACTAGATCTGTAAATAGCGTGCTAACAAAAGGTAAGAGTTATTCTAGATCTGCGCAAATACAGAGCAACGCGAAGCTGTAGAACGATGCGTGAACCCTTCAGACCACATCTAGACATCCCAAGGGTGCAGAAACCTGGTTCCAACACCCTCCCCTACTACCTCGGGTGAGACCTCAGTCTGCGCCCCGTGGGCTGTTGCCGAAAGGGCCGATAGCTGCGGGATTTGTTTAGCTAAATAATTCTTCCGAACCTAGGTTAGGCCCATATAAGCAAACAAATGGTTCCGTTGCTGGGACTGGGATTTGCCTAAGGGGTGTCTGATGTGGGAACACTTGAACCCTACAAAGAAGGAGATTGAAGAGTGGTGGGATCTGAAACTCCACGAGTTCGCAGTTCAGGAAAACAGAAATCCACGGATATCAGAGGAAGATTGGTTGGACCGCTATACATACACAGATATTCACGAAGTCTTCTTCATATTCACGAAGTCTTCTTCGCGACATTTCCGGTAGAACTGTACGAGCGGATCACAAGGTTAGCTGAGAGTGTGGGAAGGTGCATATTAGATCAGCCTATTGTGTGGACTCCAGAGCTGGTGCGCAGGCTAGAAGCCACCGAAGATAAAATCGCACACGCCGTAAATCATTGGCTGGATCGGGTGATAGGAGGATTTATCACTGAGTTCGCGATATATACAACTGTGAGCTATAGTGAAGCAGAAAGGAAATTTCTCCAAAGAATTCAGGGTAAGTATATCAAATCATTGAATACTTAGGTTAAGATGTTGTTGTGTGAAAAACATATCATGCCCGTGTATTGATGTCTGGGGTAACACAGAACGGAAGATTTTACCGCGGAACAGAAGGAGCAGGGAATAGTCCTCTGGTTTCTATTTCACTGGAAAGCGAGGAGGAGCTCGTCAGGTTCTCACCGAGAAGTGTAGTCTGATTGATCAAGGAGTGCTTCCCTCTCATACCACCACCGTCCACACCACCCCTCACATCACCTACATCAAATCTGTCCACACCAACCCTGAACCCACCTCCAACCCCACCATCACCAAAGGTTAGGATGGCGAGTGCGATCAAGCTGCCAATATTCAAAGGTGTAGGGAATGAGGAAACAGGACGATTCTGGTTTGTGATACGGTCTGTATGGGATTCACAAGGCATAACAGATGAGAACATCAAGAAGGCCACCCTAGTTAGTGCACTACAGGACCGCGCGTTGATGTGGTACATAAAATACTCGATCGATCATCCCAATAAGGGGATAGTGGCAATCCAGGATGCGTTAAATAAAGAGTTTGGCCAACCAAAATCAGAAACCCAGTTCGTCATTGGGTTCAAGGAGATCGCAATGTTGCCTCGCGAAACTCCGTGGGATCTGGACCAAAGGTTAAAAAGCACAATTCATGAAGCTAACATGACCTTGACAGATACACAGCACTGCGTGTGGTTTATGGCATCATTGACACCACATCTAAGGATGGCTCTGTCACAACAAAAGATCTCAACCCAAGTTGAGGCATTAGAGACAGTAATGAGGTTGCACAAAACCCTAATACCAGATCCAAGGTTGGGAGTTCAGCAAATCCACGCGCAACTTCAAAACCTAAGTTTAGAAATACAAAGCTTGAAGCAAGAAAGGGTGTCTCAACCAAAGGCACGTACAGAGGTAGGTTGTATTAAATGCAAGAGACAAAGGCATGATAAATGCCATTGCCTTATCTTCGCGAACTATCTGGCAGGGGGAGGCCCGATGCCATTAAAACTTGAGGTATAAGCAAGACCAAGTGTCGCACCTGCGCTCTGGTGTGTGATTTGTCAAGTGGTTGAAAAAAACGCAACATATAATTGCCACCCATTACAAAAGTATACCCAGACCCCGCAGTAGCTGTATTGCAACTTTTGTCGATCAATAGGACGCGATGAGCGAACGTGTCGAAGTTATGACTTAATGATGGAAAGAACCCCATCTTACCGAATGCAGACGGAAGTGCAAGGAGGATTTCAAGGGCGCAGCCGAGGAAGACGAATGGGGACCGGGCGGGGCCACGGACAACTGATCTGTTATAACTGTGGAGGGTTGGGACACTATGCTCGTGACTGCACTAACCCGACCAGGATCTCGTGCCCCTATTGTAAGCAGTTTGATCATGAAATGGTAGACTATCCAATGTTAATTGCTCAAATGCGCGAAAAGGGAGTGTTACAATCTACACCAACCCATAATGTCTAGATGATGCGATTAGAACTTCGCGAAGAGGACCCCAGTATAAATATGGTATTGAGGAGCGGCGCAACTACAGGAGGTAATCCGCGAGAAAAGTGTGCAGAAGGCAGAAAGAGGCGCGACGCACCTACCGAGGAACCTGACTCCGAACCAGAACAGGGGATGAAGACGCCGAAGGAAGCTCAGAGGAGCTTCGTGGAAGCCTCCACTTTAGGTAGGAGGGAGCGAACGGAGCCAGGATTAGACCCCTCCATGGTTACTACCTTTCTCGAAACCTGCATGAAACTGCTGAGCGATAGTAAAGCCGTTAAAGGATTACAAGAGTTGATCACTAGGTGCGCCGGATCGGGCGAGCCGCATGTAGTCCGGAAATAGGAAGACATGCTCTGCGCACCGGACGGGAAATGAGACTGACAGCGCAAATCGGTGAATATGAAATAGATCGGTTCATCTTGGACTTAGGCTCGGATGTGAACGTATTGCCTAAATAAACATGGGAGTGCATGGGCAAGCCTGCACTGCAATGGTCCCCGATTCAGCTACGAATGGCCAACCAACAAAAGATCTTACCAATGGGTCGACTGCAAGAAGTGACTGTGGACACCAAAGGTGTAAGTACACAGATTTCAAAGTCATAGAGATTGTTGATGACATTAATCCTTACCTTGCATTGCTCGGAATTGATTGGGCGACAAACATGAAAGGGATCATTAATTTAAAGAGGTGGAAAATGACGTTCGAAAAGAAGTCACTGCGGGTAGTAGTTCCATTGGACCCGGCAGAAGGAGAGCACTACACCGAACTTGTGTGCGATGAGGAAAGTGATGACGAACTAGATTGCATCTATCAGATAACACAAGACCAAGATTGGGTGCATTCCAAAGACTGTGGAAGAATCTCATGGGGCCGCGATAGCACCTGCACAGTGGATTCCGATGAAGAGACTGAGCAATGGCAGAATTGATTGCAGGAAGTTACGACACTTAACTGTAATATGATGGTTCGATCATTGCAACATGTAACCATAGAGGAAAGACAGTGGTCAGCAAGGAATGACGCAACAAATGACGGGCAACTCGTCAAGCTTAGCACTTTATGCGTAGCACAGGAACAGCCTGGTGCACCGGAAGACATGTCGCGCACACCTGGAGGGGGGGCACAAAAGCTGAGATGTAGGAGGCAGCTCTAGGTACGAATTGGAGGACGTGCGCGATAGCCAAGTGGGTATAAAGTGGTCATTCATCAACAGCGAAGGGTACGAGTGCACATCGGGCGACCATCAATCCAACCGGATCTATGAGGAACGAAGGCTTGCACGACCAGGCAGGGAAGTATCTCTACGACCGAACAAACCAGCACAGATACAACTCACCCTATTGGTAAAATGCAACTTGGTAAGTTAGAAGAAATAGGGGCCAGACTCCAAGCATAAAGTGCGAAGCTAGATGAAGTAATTGATAAGTTGTAGTTAGAAGTCACCTACACCAACCATGCAAAGGAACTAATGAAGGGAACGGACATAGCTGGCTCTCCTACACTGCTACAAGCAGTGACCCCGCTATCATGGTTGTGATTGCACCCGGGAGGACAAGGACGCCCAAACTGCAATCCGTTACCAAAATCGAGGGACTGCAAAGGGTGCTGGAAACCTGGGCTAGTAGGGAAAAGGAAGACCCATGCGAGGGGTTCGCCCACCTGACTATCCATAGAAGGCCCAGTACCAGTGCCCCATGCAATTGGAAGAGGGTGCGAGACTATAAAACAGGTTGTTGCGAAGCTGCGCGACATGGCCAAAGAATACATACAAAAACCGCACCTGCGTCCCTGGGGATTTGTTGCCGCGAAGGAAAGATGGGAAGCGACCATTGCAGGTACTGTTCATGATATGATGGCCCATTTAAGGAACATTGGAGTGGACGGTGGAGAGTTAAGGTAGAAGAGTAACCACCAAAATCACATTTATGAGCTACAGCAAGGGCAAACAACCGATTTTAAATTTGAAATCATATATAATCATAGTAAGGGTCACACCACCACGCTTTACCGTTCCACAAGAAAGATGCCCTAGGTCCGAGATATGTGCAAGATGGGTGACAAGCAACTAGAAGAAAGTTCGTGGTTTCAGGCATTGCCAAAACATTACCGAGAAGCAATCCTCAAGGTGAAAAACCCTACCACAGATAGTCCACAAAAAGCCATGCCGCAAGCAGTTGAGCTCCATAAATCACCCCGAATGCCAAAGACTAGGAAGGAACCTTAGATTCCAGAATCAATAAGGAGGTCGCCATGGAACCTGCACTTTAGCAAGTTCACAATGGAGGAAAAGGGTAAAACTATCACAATTGAAAGCGACAAGGAAACAGAGGGTTCTCCCACATATGTCGAAGAAGTAAACCCTGAAGAGGATCCCATCCAACCAATACGACAACCCAAGTATGTGTCTCCAAGAAAGGGGAAGGCGAAGGTACCTGCAAATCTCGATGAATTCAACACTATACTCATTACCTCATCTCTTCCAAAAGAAGTCCCAGTGGAAAGCTCGGTGGTTGTTCGTATTGTGACAATGAAATTCGAAGACTGGGACCTAGCTGATACAATAAAATTACCGCACTTGGTGACTGAAACACTGATGGAATAGAGTGTAGAAGGGACAGTGACGACACTACAACCAAAGGAATAGCTGCGCAAGGTGGAAAAAGAAGGGTTGCTCTGTCTCTTGTCTATTCCTCACTTTCTTCGACCCCCTATCACAATGTTGGTCATAAAGCAGTTGCTCTGTTTGGTCCATGAGGAAATATTATGGGTCGACAAACCCATCTGCATCATAGCTAAACTTTTTCATCGGGTTTCGAACCTTCCTTGCGAGGGAAGAGACCACTGGGAAATTGCTAATAGAAGTGGCGATGTCACGATGATAGATAACCTGGAAAAGAAGTATAATCTCGCGAAGGGGTAGCGAGGATACATCATTGATAGAATTTCAGATAGCGCAGTCTGCATCGCCACCCAATTGCTGGCTGAGAAGGTGATTCGGAAATGTCATGGCACTAAGGTTTCAGCAGTAGTCATTGCCCTCGCTGAGGAATACACAGTTGGAGAACGGTTCAATTGGTCACAGTTCCTTTGTGAAGAATTTTTTACCAACTGTCAAGAGGTTCAAGAGGAGGGCAAGGCCTTCCATTATGCGTGGCTGCTCCTGTCCATTATGTTGGTCGCCACTGACTCACCCGAAGACAGCTAGTTTCCTACCTTGGACCCGAATTGGAAGGAAGCCGCCAGATATGCTTCCCTCTAGGCGACAAGGGATGCTGGACAAATTCGGAACACCAAAATCTTTTTATTATTGATGGACGTGATTGTGCGCCAATGGATTAACGAGCTACCCCGCCTGTCCAACGGGATCTATTAAAACATGAAGCATATTTCCGAGTTCAAAGCGGACATGCATTATGTCTACATCAGGGCGCACAAGGACCCGGCCCGTGCATGGACATCACTCCGCTTTATTTCCATTGATGATGTTATCGATGGGGTTGTGGATACTTGGCAACCAGCATGGCACGGACCAGAGGCAGTCGAGCGCAACGACGCTGCCATCTAGAAACAAAAGGAGGAAGCTAAGCACGCCGCACAGCAAAAGCGAAATGAACAGCTCACCGCAGAAGTTCAGGAAACTCGGGAGGCAACACTGGTGGCAGTAGGAAAGACACCACCAGGAGGGGCTGCGTCGACAACGGACAAAAGCAGTAAGAAGGAACCCACTAAGACGGCCGCGGACGAACCACCATCAACTGGCACGGATTCGCCTTTGAAGCAGCCAACGCAACCAGAATGGTCGAAGCCATGAAAGAAGACGAAGGCGTCTAAAACGGATAGTGGAGTGACCACCTTAACTGAGGGCGACCTAAATGACATAGAAAACATCGTTCAAGACGCTACTTAGGATGCAGTTGACGAGGCCATGTCAGAGCAGAAGATTGTGTTTGGGGAACTCCGTACGCAGCTACAGGTACTTGGAACAAGGATCACGCCAATAGGCACCATCGCTACTCAGGGGGTTCCTAGTATGACGACCACTGAACCATTGTTGAAGGCCTAAATGGCTCATTCCATCACGATTCCAGCAGGATCATTGATCACCGCAAATGTGGAGGACCGAGCTGTGCTAGGACGACTCACAAGGCTGGGACTAAACGTGGATGCTCTACCGCACGAAAGTTTACAACAGCTCCAAGACAGCGCCACAATGGAGCTCTATGCCAGGGCCGGTCACGCCGAACAAGTACTCTAGGAACAGAAAATTAATATCAAAGAACTGCGCCTCCAACGAGACGAAGCAGTCACACAGAAGCAACAGGTGGAGCAGCTCGTAGCGGAAGCCTGCACGAGTGCCCGTGAACTAAATATTGGGGCTGAATTGCCTATTAAGACACAAATCCACAAATTGGCTACTGGGTTCTGACAAGCAAAGGAGGAGGCCGCACAGATCCAGCTAAAGCTCAACTTGCAGATTGTAGACTTAAAAATATAGGTTCCACCATCGACGCCACCAAAGATCCTAGAGAAATGAAAAAACATTATTAATCTGGGGTGCATGATGCTCACACGTTCAATGGATGAATGTACTGACCTGTTAACTCAGTCAATCGTTACGCTCACCACCCTTTAGGAGGATCCAACACTTCGCCGATTGGAGACTGTTATCGGGAAATCTAGTGTCTATTCAGAGCTGCTAGTCCCACTAAGACGGGTAGCTATCTTAGAAACAAACAGATTAAAATTACTTGTTTTTCCTTTATGAGAGAGAGATGAGAAAGAAGCAGAGAGTACCAACCTTAGTCTTCCGCTTGGCTCCTTGCTTGTTTCCTTTCCCCTTTGACGGAATCTCGCCACTGCTTCCTTACTTGTCCCGCTTCAAAGAGCACCTGTAGATTCACAACAGCATAATACCATCAAAGCATAGAGATCTTTCACTGTAAACAATATAGGATCAGATATATATTGACCATACAAATGCATATACCAACACAATATTCAGAGATACACAAGAATATGGAGGAAAACTCAAATAGCTTTATTAGTAAAAGTAGTAGAAGAGAGGATTACAACCACTTGGTCTGACCTAGTGCCATCCTCCCAGCTTGAAAGCCCTCTTCACCTCACACAAAGCAAGATCACCCAACAATGTCTTCAAAGAGAAACCAACAGCACCTCTTTGCAAATTACCAAATTCCAACCTTTGGATCTCTGGGATGAGGGATCCATTTATAGATATTTGCAGGGGGGTGAGTCAGCTTCTGGGATTTTGATTAGTGTCATCTCTTTGATAGTTCCTGGTTCCACATGGAGATTTTAGATCTCTTACTCATCCCTGGGCGAACTCAGAGAGGCAAGTGTCAAATGAGCAGTTTCTAGAAGATTCTCTGGGTTTCCACCTAGCAAACTGCTTGTGCCATTTGTCTGCTCTCACTCATCGCACCCTATAGAAGGGCTTTCCAGTATGCATCACACTTTTTGCATGTGGCAGGTGAGATGCATCACTCCTTTAGCACTGGGCACTCTGTATGGACCTGCTTTGATCAGTTCTGAGTAGTTTTTCATGGAGAACTTCTGGGAGATGATGTAATAATCTGACCTTGCTACTTTAAGGTATGAAACAACACTTTTAGGGACTTAGAAGCCCTTGGTTTATGGACATATGTGATTGGGGTTGCAGTGCCCAAATATGTCTATAATAGAGACCGAGGCCCGGGAGCTCTAGCAAGCCTACGATCGGTCTACGATCGGTTCAGAGGAACCGCACATACCATTGCTATTACGCAGTTCTTGGCCAAGATACAGGAGGCTCAGGACCTGAAAATCCAAGCTGACGCCGCTAGACAGAAGGAAGCAGTAATTAAAGCCGAGCTCCATCCATGGCTGGATGAGGCATTTGCATTTCAACCACCATAGAATGCAAGGTATCCCACATGCAGGCAGAGTATGCCACCATGGAGACAGCAGAGGTAGGGACTGCAGTGTCGATGACACATGTGGAACAGATGTAGCAAATGATGGAAGAATTTGCTGCCAGCACAAGTGACGCATAGAGGCTGCTAACTGATCTCTGCGCAAAGTTGGTCGAACCAGCCAAGTGACTCGGGACGAGTCATGATGATTATGTTTGGGGACCGTTGGGTAGCAGAAGCCCCGCGCAATGATCATGGGGCACAAAGCCCGAAGTTTTGGATAAAGATAGGGTAAAGACTCCGCAGGATGCATGGAGCACGATCTGTAATAAGTTGAAGTCAAAGGGTAGTCTGCCAAAAAATAATGTAAAGAAATGTAAGTTGAGTCAGCCCCCCTGTGGATCACGGTCCATGGAAAGGTATAAATAGAGCAAGGCTCTATGGGTAGAGGTAGCTAAGTTTTGTGGTATGATTTTGGATCTGAAACGTAATGGATTTTTTAGGAGAGCAATCTGAAAGCGTCTGTAAGTCCGAGTCGAGGGTGTGGGTAGTGGATAGAAGCTCTGCAGTTGTGTGTGTAGAGGCCTGGAAGAGTCCGCAACTGTGTGCGCGGACACCTGCAGCTGAGTGCGCAAGGCGGAAGTGAAGAAAGTGAATAAAGATAAGTTTTTTCTGTAATTCTGTGCTAAAACTGAATTATCGCGAATCTGGCCTTTTGTATGGTTAATAAGACTGTTTGATCTATGTGCATATGCTTACTTCTTGAATACATGTGAATCTAGATTTAATCTATGTACGCGAAATGAATAAAAATGATAAATGTTTACTTAAGGACCCTTCTAAGTAGATCTGATTTACAATACTTCAACCAATAGACAAGATTTGTAAACAACGCGCTAATAGAAGGTAAGAGTTATTCCAGATCTACGCGAATATAGAGGGGCGCAAAGTTGTAGAACAGTGCGCGAACCCTCTACACATCTAGACATCCCAGGGGTGCGAAAACCTGGTTCTAGCACCCTCCCTTGCTACCTCGGGTGAGACTTCAGTCTGCACTCCACGGGCTGTTGCCGAAAGGGCCAGTAGCTATGGGATTTGTTTGGCTAAATAATTCTTCCGAACCTGGGTCAGTCCCATATAAGCCAACAGTGTGATACTCAAAGTTCCATTCAAATATGCAGAGATCCATTCTAACATCATCATAGTAAACACATTGAACTACACATGCACTTGATCAGAAATCTCATTCATGACCATGTTCTTTAAGTAAAATTTTGTTCAAACGATGGTCAAGTTGCCAACATCTTTACAAAGACTCTCATAGAGGCGAAGCTTACTAAAATTTTATTTATGGTTGGAGTTCAAGAAGTTTTCACTAAGGGGGGATAGGCTCTAATTCCTCCT
The DNA here is from genome assembly GCA_031772625.1 of Pinus tabuliformis. NCBI lineage: Eukaryota > Viridiplantae > Streptophyta > Pinopsida > Pinales > Pinaceae > Pinus > Pinus tabuliformis. Next base: position 1,472,885,713 of record CM062816.1, read on the forward strand.
TCCTTCTCTGATTGTGTCATCTTTGTATATCCTTCAATCCTATCCCAAGTTGTTCTGAAGGGGGGATGTTAGGATATTCCGACCCATAGGAAATAATTAAGTATAACTTGGTCTAATTTATAGTTAGGTAAAGTGTGTTTCTTTAGTATGTACTTTTTGTAACTTACAATCTGAAAGTCACGATATGTTCTAGACATGAAGTGATCCGATGGTTCATCCTATCCTTAGCATTACTAAAACGTGATACGTGGCTTAACACGCAATTGATCCATGATCTCTAATTAAAGAGCATGGAGGGTCATTTGCATGGTGACCGTTCATGAGAGAAGCTTATGTAAATTTTCTTTCTTTTACATTAATAAATTTCCTGAAGTGGTCGCATTAGCTCAGGTCGTGGACTGTTTCCCTCTTTGAGTGGTTTAACCACATCAAGAACACTGGTGAACTAATCAGTGATCTATTTGTGAGTGGTGTCCTTTGGTGTTCTATCTAAGGAACTTACCCTATAAGTTCCTACATTAATCAATCATAATTTCACCTCACTTGCTTGAACAAAACTATAATTTATCTCACACCTTTTAGTAGATAACATCCTTTAATGTGATAATGATGATGGTCTCCTTTTAAAACTTATAAGTAAGAAGTAATTTTCTATAGAAAGATTTTCTTTTTATCTTATTACATCTATTCTAAAGTTTTTCATTCATAACTAATATTTTTTCCCTTGCAATATATGATAAAGTTCTTTGTGGTAATGAAATGTACATAAAAAACAATTTGAATTATATGGGCAAGGACAAATTTCTGATGAGGAATCCTTAATTATGAGTATAGTCTTATGAGTGAAAATCAAATGTACAGTGTTATGCAACCAACTCATAAAATAGAAGAAAAGATAGATCAACGACTTCAAAATCAGCCTCTTCGAGGGGACAACGTCCTTTACATTACACAAATGAACAATTCTTGGATGATACAAATGATAAAACCTCCTGACTATATATAGGAGGCTAAGGGGTCACAATATAATCAAAGCCAACATAACAATAATAATACAAGGGCACAATAATAACAATATTGGGCTTCTATGGGGCACAATAATAACAATATGGGGACAATAGGGGCACAACAATAACAATAAGGGCTACAATGGCAATATTAATGAGGCAATCACTAGTATTATAGGGACCTAACATGCCCCTCTCCTTGAAAAATGTGTTTTCCTCAATGCTTGAGTAGTTATGGATGCTTCTGTATAAAATTATCATGCTCCCATGTGGAATCTTCAGCAGGTAAGTTCTTCCACTTGATGAGATACTCTGAAATTGATCAATTTTGTAGCTATCGAGTTCTTGCTTCTGTGAATACTTCAGTTTCCAATATTATTTTTCCTTCCTTGTCAAGTTCTAGAAATATTGTTTGAATTGGGAACTTTTCACCTATAACCTTCTTTAAGCATGAAACATGGAAAACTGGGTGCAGTCAGGAAGTTGCAGGAAGCTCCAATTTGTATGCCATAGTACCAATCTTTTGCAACACCTTGTACGGACCATAATACTTTGGTGTTAATTTATTATCTTTCTTAGCTTGCTTGAGGGAAATTTGTTTATATGGTTGTAGTCGTAGAAATACCCAGTCACCTACATCAAAACTTCTTTTGTTGCGATGTTGATCAACCTGTTGTTTCATTCTATTATGCGCCAAAGTGAGGTAATTCTTTAAGAGTTGGAGAACTTGTTGTTGATGCTCAATGTGATCTTCCACTGCTTGAACCTTAGAATTTTATCTTAAATATGATGTGATGGGCAGTGGATGATATCCATAAAGTGCCATAAATGGGGTAATTTTTTCTGCAGTATGGAAGGAAGTGTTATACCACCATTCAGCTAGAGGCAACCATTTGAACCATTGTGTATGTTTATCAGATACAAAGCAATAGAGATATCCTTCCAAACATATTTTTACTATCTAATGTTGCCCATCAGATTGAGTATGATAAGATGAGCTATGAGCTAATTGAGTACCAAGACAAGAAAATAATTCTGTCCAAAAATTTCCAGTGAAAATGGGATCTCTATCACTTACAATAATCTTTGGGTTTCCATGTAGCTTTTGAATTGTTTCCATAAATGTAGTATAAATTGTACTGGCTTTAAATGGATAAGATAATGCACAAAAATGTGCATACTTGGTAAGTCTTTCAACTACCACCATGATGACACTCTTTCCTTCGGACTTGGGTAAACCGATGATAAAACCCATTGAAACATCTTCCCAATGTTGGCTTGGAATGGATAACGGTTGTAATAGACCTGGGGTATTGATTGTTTCAACTTCATTTTGTTGGAAAACCATACATTTCGCCACAAACTTTTGAATATCAGATTTAAGGCCATCCCAAAAAAATTCCTTCTTAACCCTGTGGTAAGTTTTTAAAAATCCTAAGTGCCCTCCTAAGGCAGAGTTGTGCAATTCCATAATAATATTTTGTTTGAGGTGGGAATTCTTACATAGGTATAAGCGATATTTGTACCATAACGAATCATTTTTCTAGCCAAATGTATTAGATGTAATGGGATATTGTTGTAACTTTTGAATGACTGCCCACACTTCTCTGTCATTCTTCCATTCATCCCTTGCTTCATTTATCCAATCTGGTTGAATAATAGAAATGGCGCAAAGCAATGCTTCCACATCCTCATCCTTTCGTGAGAGTGCATATAACACAACATTTTGCTTCCATTTTATGTAGATGATTTCAAAGTCATAACCCAACATCTTTGTGACCCATTTTTTCTACTCTTTTGAATATAATATTTGTTCTAAAAAGTATTTAAGACTATCATGATTCGTTTTTACCTTGAAGTGTCTTCCCATTAGGTAGGATCACCATTTCTTAAGTGCATGTAGTATTGCCAACATTTCCTTCTCATAAACAACTTTGTGTAAATACTTTCCTTTTATTGGATGACTTTCGGAAGAAATGGGTCTTTCTTCTTGCATTTAAACAACACCAATTCAATTTCCTGAGGCATCACATTCCACAATAAATGTTTTTGTGAAGTCCAGTGTAGCTAAGACAGGTGCTTGGCACATTGCCCCTTTAAGACGTTCAAAGGCCTTCATTGCTTCTGGAGTCCATGAAAATGAATCTTTCTTAAACAATGTTGTTAGAGGTGTTGCTATTCTCCCATAATTCTTAACAAACATGCGATAATACCCTGTCAACCCAAGAAATCCTCGCAGATGATTTATGGATGTGGGGATTTTCCATTCCTTAATAGCTTTAATTTTGCTAGGGTCTACCTTAACACCTTCATGAGATACAATATGACCCAGATAATCGACCTCTTGTACTCCAAAGAAACATTTGGATGTTTCTGCATATAATTATTTCTCCTCCAATAGTTTGAGCACCTTGTCAACATGTTGAACATGATCCTTCCAAGACTTGATGTAGATTAGTATATCATCAAAAAATACTAGCAAACATTTTCTAAGGAAGGGTTTGAAAATGGAATTCATCAAACCTTGAAATGTAGAAGGTTCATTGGTAAGTCCAAAAGGCATGACCAAAAATTCATAATGACCTTCATGAGTTCTAAATGCTATTTTCGGGATGTATTCATTCTTCATTCTAATTTGATGATATCCTGAATGAAGATCCAACTTGGTGAAGTAAATTGATCCATGCAATTCATCCAATAATTCATCTATGACAGGAATGGGCAATTTATCTTTAATAATGAGTTTGTTGAGCTCACTATAATCCGAACACATGCACCACGATCCATCCTTCTTGTGCACCAATACTAATGGAGCAGAGAAAGAACTTTGACTAGGTTGAATTATACCAGCCTCTAGCATTTCTACAACCATACATTCAATTTCACTCTTTAGGGCATAGGGATATCTGTAAGGCTGATGTTTGGAGAAACACTTCTTGGAATCAAATGAATAGAATGATCATGATCACGAATAGGTGGGAGGCCTTTGGGAGTCTCAAATACCTTGAAATGATTCTCCAAGACTTTTTAGAGATCTGGCGAAATAGATGATTTCGATGTGGGAACCTTTAGCGAACATAATTGTACAATTACACCTCATTTTTTTTTTCTTTAGAAGCTTTTCCATTCCGTTAGAGATGATTATCTTTCCCGGTTTCCCTGTGATAGCCCTTAATTCAACTTCCTTTCCTTCTAAATAAAATTTCATGAAAGGTTCTTGAAAATTAAAACCTATCGTACCCAAAGATTGTAGCAGTTGGACTCCTAGTACCACATCAACACCACCCATTGGAATGGAAAGCATTTGTCGATTCAATACATATTCTCCCATGGATAGCTTCATATTATGGCACTTTCCAGAGAAATCTATGATTCCTCCACTTGCAACCATCACTTGGCACTTTGGTGATGGATATACGAAGAAATTCAATTCCTTGGCTATCTTACAATGAAAAAAATTATGGGTACTACCTGAATAAATCAACATTATTACTTTTTTCTTCTTGATATGTCCTTCTTTATTGATAGTTTTAGGAGTGGTAATTCTAACCAATGCATTACAAGATATGGTCAGATTCATTTCTTCTTTCTCTAGGGTTTGTTCCTGGTGTATATCCTCTTCTTTTGTCATTTCTTATTCATTTTATTCCTCCTCTTCACAATATATGAAAAATAATTTCTTCTCAGCACACTTATGACCTTTAATGTATTTTCTATCACAACTGTAACAAATCCCTTTTTCTCTTTATTCTTCCAATTTTTGTAGTGTCAACCATGTAGGTTGTGGAAGGCTAGGGGCAACAACACTTCCATCTTTATAGTGGTAGGCTACCTTGTTGCCATAATTTTGCTTTCCATTTTTCTTGCCAACCTGAGTGCCTTCTCCAATGAATCAGGCTCCCAAAGGCGAACCTCATGTTGGATTTTATCCTTTAAATTCCCCACGAACACATCAATCCTATGCTCCTCTGGAATATATTTTACCCTTCTATTCAATTTTTGGAAGTCCTCAATGTGCCCCAGCATTGAACCCTTTTGTTTGAGATTTATCATTTGGCTGAAAAAGGTGTTGTTTTATATATCCACATAATGTGCTATCATTTCTTCCGTAAAAGTTGCCCAAGTGACAATTTGTTTACGTGAGAAAAGCCATCGATACCATACAAACTAATTTGGTTCCAAATATAAAGTTTCAATACATACCTTTTGTGTGTTTTGCACATTATGGAGATCCGAATATTGCTCCATTTGTAGTATCCATGTTACAGGATTCTTGCCATTAAACTTTCTCATATCGATCTTTGGAACATGGTGGGTCTTCACTCCAACGTAGAGTCTATAAAATCATTATTAACATTTCTTTTGTTCTCATCATGAGTTTTGTTTACTACCCTTTCGCCATTAGTAAGCATTTCTTGTAGAAACTTTGTCAAATCTATCTTCAAATATTCCATGTTTCCTTTAATTTTTTCTTCTATACCATCCATCTTAGCTTCCACGCCATTTATCTTAGTTTCCATGCCATCCATCTTAGCTTTCATGCCATCCATCTTAGCTTCCATGCTTTTCTTTAAACCATCCATATTAGCTTCCACGCCATCCATCTTAGCTTCTATGCCTTTCTTTAAACCATCCATCTTAGCTTCTGTTACTTTTTGTGAGAGTGAATCTTGTTGCACTTGGTCTCGTAATTTTGATATATCATGTTGCATTTCTTCCTCTTCTTCATGATTCATGCTAGAGATTTCAGGATGCTTACTAGGTGTTTTTGTTTTCTTTCTTCGAGGCATCAATTAATAATAATTACACTTCATTATACCCTTTGAAATCCGTCAAACTAATTTTTCAAACCAAACTCATGCAAAATTGAAAAAAAAAAAAACTACACACCTTTTTTCACTTTGTAGGAGCTCGATATTGAATATGTTTTATCTCTGTAATTTCAGATCTCCAAGGTCTAACTTTTTTTCCCTACGGTAGCCCTTTGCATCCTTTTTCCTACCCCACAATTCTCATCAAGATTGGATTCTCCAAGGAAGAGTTATGCCAAATCTCCCACGATGACCTGATTATATACTGGTTCAGTAGAGTGAACATGTACGATGTGCCACGTGTCACTTTTTCGACCTTCAGACCTGAAACTGATACACATAAAACTATACTTCATCATATTTCTGTAACTCTTTACGAAATTTCGATATGATGCTCAAAAACAAAGTTATGACGATTTTCCCTAGATCACCTGCTTAAAATATAATTCAGGAGCATGAAAAAACCCTAACTTCCTTGGATCATATCTATGAAAATATAGTGATAAAATATCTGAAATTCGTAACTGACGTTCATAAATATTTTGGCTCAAACGAGTTTTAATTTTAGCTTCTGAAACATCGTAGAAAAAAGTTATAGCAAAAATTCCACGATGACATGTTTGAAGTAGCAAAGCCCTAGAATCCAAGCTCTGATACCAATTGTTATGAAACCAAATCATAAAATAGAAGAAAAAATAGATCAACGACTTCAAAATTAGTCTCTTCAAGGGGGAAAACTCCTTTACATTACTCAAATGAACAATTTTTGGATGATACAAATGATAAAACCTCCTTTCTATTTATAGGAGTCTAAGGAGTCACAATAAATCAAAGCCGACATAACAATAATAATATAAGGGCACAACAACAACAATAGTGGACTTCTATGGGGTACAATAGTAACAATATGGGGACAATAGGGGCACAACAATAACAATAAGGGCTACTATGACAATAGTAATGGGGGAATCACTAGTATCATAGGGACCTAACATATGTTAATATTGTTAATTTATTAGATGGAGATCAAGTATTGGGTCCATTTACATCTTCTCATTATAATGTGCTCTCTCTCTACTAATTGCATATATGGAATTAGAATTGGTGTTTAGAATGAAACCAATGGGATTTTTAATGTTAAATTTTTTGGCATTATCAATGTGGGTAAATGAAAATATCCATATTTTATACATCTTATCTAAGATGTATACATTACAATGCAAGTGAAAGTTATTTTTCCTAAAGAAGGTTACCATTTTATTTAATACTAAAAAAAGTATAAATTTGGGCAAAGAGTAGAATGTGTTTTGTATACATTAACAATATTGAAATGAGAGAAAAAATTATATGGATGAATGGTAACATGAAGAGATTTTCTTATGCTTGGATTTTAAGCATTCTTCTTCAAAGAAAAATGAGTGTGCAAGAAGGTATCTTTAAAATGTCCAACTATTTTTTATTTGCATTTAAATTTCCATATCATACATAAGATTTTTTTTATAGTTGCAACATTGAATTTGTTGATGGAAAAATCATTTCATGTCTTTACATGCTTATAAATTCTTTTAGCCAATAATCCTTTCAATAATAACTTGATATCATACTTAAATTGAGACTGATGAGCGGAAACAAAACACCATGTTTTCATGTTTTTGAAATATGAACAAAAAGGTTTGGCATTAAACACATAATAACTTCCATATTCCAATATTCCTCTTTGTTTTAACTCTTACAATCTCACAATTAAAAATCAAATAATTAAAGTTGTTTTATTTTTTCTTAATCTTTTATATTAATTTATTTTTAAATATCTTTAAAATTATAATTTTCATATATATATATATATATATATATAGCTTGTTAGTCGACTCACTCACAAGCCCCAAGGGTTAGCTCAATCCGTCAAGACGGGGCCTCATCGAATGGGAGGTCATAGGATCAATTCCTGAAAGCTCTTGGGGTTAGTTCTTGCAGTAGGCCACGAGGCGTTAGCCCAGATTTTTCCAGTGGACGTAGCGCCACCCGTTGACCGAAGGTGTCCGTGAACCACGCGCAATATATATATATATATATATATATATATATATATATATATATATATATATAAGCTTGTTGAGCTGAGAGACTCATTTTATGAGATGCTCATTCTACAACCCAATATGATGTGTAACATTGTCCGTCCATCATCAAAGTTAAAATTTTGCTCATTTTAGTCAAAATAAAAAAAACTTAAAAATTTAAAAATAACTATACAAAACATTTAAATAATGTACTCATAAAAAATTGCACATGAATAGATTGGATCGCTCATGTTAGATCAGTATTTAAAATGGATCTATGTTGGTTGGTTACTTGAGCCGAGAGGCTCATTCTACAACGTAGTATGATGTGTAAGATTGTTCCTCCTTCATCTAAGCTGGAACTTGCTCATGTCTGCGAAAATAAAATTTTTAAAAAATCTAAAAAAAAACTAAATAAATATACAAAAGTTTTAAATATTGTTTGCTGATAAAATAATTTGCAAGTGAAGAAATTGGATCCCTCTTAGGGATGTGAATAGGAGATGTGTAAGTTTCTCCATACATCCATTCATAAAAATTATGTTCTAAATTAATAAACTGTTTGAAGATCTATATTAACTAATTTATGTTGATATCAACTTCATAAATATCGAAAAAGAATTGTTAAAATAAAATAAGAAATTTAAATAAACTATTTGAAGATCTATGTTAACTAATTTACGTTGATATCAACTTCATATATATCCAAAAGAATTGTTAAATTAAAATATTTTAATGTTGTATATAAGAAAAATGTTCAATGCTTATTATCATTAAAATATTTTAATATTAATGAAAAATCATTTTGATTTGCATGATAAAATATTTTAATGTCAATTACATATGATTTAATTTTTTTATGTATATATCATGAAAAAATTAAGTTTTTATGGTTAAAACGTTCATTTGGTCGTATATATACTCTATTTAGAGTTCACTAATACTATTTAAACAATGTGTATCCAAAATAAAATTTAAAAAAAAAACAAACAAAAACAATTTTTTTAAAAATAAATATACAAAAAATTTAAATAATGTCTGAAGAAATTGGATCCCTCTTGGCTCATGTTAGATCCATATTTAAGATGGGTTTTTCTACAACCCAGTATGAGGGGATGTGTAAGTTTGTTCTTCCCTCCATTCCCCTTTAAAATAAAAATTATGTTCTAAATAGAAAAATAATATAGGGTATAAATAAATAGAAAATAATATGTTGTAAAGTAATTAGAAGTAAAAAAAAAAGTGTAAATAAGATATTTAAATCTTATAATTTTCAAAACTATTTTAATAAGAAATTTAAATAAATTATTTGAAAATCTATGTTAACTAATTTATGTTGATATCAACTTCATATATATCGAAAAGAATTGTTAAAAGAAAATATTTTAATGTTGTATATAAAAAAATGTTCAATGTGGATTATCATTAAAATATTTTAAATACATTAATAATAAAAAAACCATTTTAATTTGCATGATAGAATATTTTAATGTCAATTACATATCATTTAAATTTTTTTATGTATAGGTTATTAAAAAATTAATTTTTTTATAGTTAAAACATTCATTTGGTCCTATATATACTCGATTTAATATTCATAAATACTATTTATATAATTAAAAATAGCACATTGTATTTTACACTTTAAAGAAATTTAAATAATTTGATTTCTCAGCTGATATTAAATCCATACTTAAAATTAGTCTAGACAAATTAAATCCAAAATAAATTATATAAACTAATATATTAAAAAGATTAAATCTCTATTTGGTGAATAAGCATGCTATGCATCTATTTAAAATTTAGCTTACTGATGACGCAATTTCTAATCTCAAATCTAAACCTGATCCGTAGTAAATCATGTGAGCGGATTCACGCTCATCTAAATCCGATATGTAGTAAATCATGTGAAGCAATGCAAGTTAACAAAGGGCCTTGTCTAAGGTCACTCCGATCTGTAGTAAATCATGTGAGCCAATTCAAGTTAACAAAGGGTCTTGTCTCAGGTTACAATTTTTCTTTGACTGGAAAAAAAATTGTTGGAGTTTGGTGAATTTTTTTTGAGAAATTTTATTGTGAGTGTTTAAATGGTATAAATAAATTTAGTATTATGAAAAACGTATAAGACACTTAAAATTACAAATTTTAATTTTCAAAATATTTAATTTAATTTTCTTAAAATTATATATATATATTTTAATGATATTATAACAAATTTATACTAGTCTTTAACCCAAAAAAAATAACATAGTAGGTATAAATTTTTAATTCAATAAAACTCAGCCTAAGACTAAAAGAAACCAAAAATCCAGCGCAAGTTATTCTAAAATGTATTTAGTTTGTATTGCAATTCAGTCCATATTAAATTTTATGAGCTTGAGGAGGCGTCTACTTTTAACATCCCTTCCCGTTAACTAAATAAGCTCAAAACTAAAGTAGCCGTCATACCATTAATGCTCAACTATTTAGTGGCATGCAAAATACCACTGAAGTTGCATTCACTATAATTTAATAGAGCAGTGCACAGAAGTGGAGAAGCACGACAGTGGATTAAAGTGTAATTGAGTCGAAGTTTCCGTAAACTTAAGAGAAGAACAACAAAATTATTATAAACAAAGGTTCCATAGTAAATTAAATTGTAGTTTCTATGGCTATTGTTAGTTGTTGAGTAAAGTTGTAAAAGTCATTCTTTGTTTATTTAAATTTTATATATAGATTTATGGGAAACTATTTCAATAGATTAACAAGTTGTAAATGCCACCCTACATATGTTTACAATTAAACTTTATATATAGTAAACCAATATGAGAATTGCTTCTTGAAGAGTGAAGTTGCACACTGAAGTTTATTGCTTATATAGTATTAATAGTGAATCGATACAGATTAATTATTCATTCTAATTGCCACCAGAAGATATCATTTGTAAAACTGAATCACAGAAATTTATGATCTCGTTTGTAAAACAGAAGTGGGCAAGAAAGAACATAAAAATTGATTACATTGACGATTTGACGAAGTGTCATGATTATTTTAATTAGCGTTTCGGAAACATTCAAGAGGGCCGCAAAGCACTCCATTTTAAAACTTAGAAGTAAGAGGTAATTTTCTTTACAAACATTTGTTTTGTTATCTTATTACACCTATTCTAAAGTTTTGTATTCATGACTAATAATTTTTCCCTTGCAATATATGATTAAATTTTTTGTGGTAATGAAATGTACATAAAAATAACTTGAATTATAGGGGCAGGGGCAATTAATTATGAGTATAGTCTTATGAGTGAAAATCAAATGTAGAGTGATTACGCTGTGAGGAGGAGATGGCTCTGCGCCGTGAGTCCTAGGGTTTCAGCTTTTGTAGAAACGGCAGACTGCGCCAGACAAAAGAACACCTGCTATCTCTGACAGGCCCAGGAACGTTCAACCCTAAGATACACAGTACTCTTTTCAATGGAGACCCCTCGGGGGGAGGGCGATGCGCCTCCCCCACAAAACGACGAAGGGCAACATCAACATGCGGGAGGCAATGGAACAGTAAACCAAGAAGAAGATGCAGATCAAAACTCTCAGAGAACAAAGCAAGATATTACACCGCCAGAAGTTCGCTCAACAACATGCAAGCCAGTTGCAGCTGAGCGTCCAAAAGTAGAACTTCCTGCTCACCGAATCAATGCAAGAATACAGTACATGAAGGACCATGCTCTGATAGGAAAGTTTATCAGACTATGGCCAACAGAGAAAGCGCTCAGAGGCTGGATAAATGAAAAATGGCATGCCAAGGGACACATAACCCTGCAGCTAGGACCAAAAGGGTTCTTTAATGCTATATTCAACTGTCTGGAGGACAGAAACAGGGTATTGGATGGAGGCCCTTACTTTTTCAATGCTGCTGGTCTATTTCTCAAAGGGTGGGTAGAGCGTTTCGACCCGGACAAGGAGGACTTGAGCTGCGCTCCTGTATGGATCTGACTGTACTCGCTGCCTGTGGAATACTGGGAGGAAGACCCATTACAGGCGCTCGGAAATGCTCTAGGAGAATTTGTCAAGATCGCAGAAGAAACAAAAACATGCAGATACACCTCATTTGCACGTATCTGTGTATACATGAATCTCAACCGAGCTCTCCCAGATGCGGTAAGTGTTTCTCATGATGATATTGAATGGATTCAACCGATTGATTATGAACATGTACCTTTCAGATGCCGCAGATGTCATGCCTTGGGACATCTATTTAGAGATTGCCCATTAACTCAGAAACCCTCTCCTTCCTCTGGAACGGATGCTTCTGAGGCAGATGGCTTCACCAAAGTAGCAAATCGCCGGAAATCTCATAAGAAGCAAGCCTCAAAGACCAAGATGCCACAATCCAACCCCTCAGGGCCTTCAACAAGCAATAGCTTCGGAATCTTAGCTAATCATACTGATCTCAATATGGATTCTCCCTCCCCTTCAGATCTAGAAGCAATGAAAGACAGTCAGTCGAAACAGGTAATAGCCCTCAAACATCAGGAAGCCTCTCCAAACAAGGAAGCTTCTACCTCTGATAAGCAGAAGGAACCTATATGGACATCCCAAGCAATGCAGATGGAGAAACCCCAATCGCAGGCCAATCCAGAAGCGGACCCTAATGAAGAATTGTACTATCCACAATTTATGGAGGAAGAAATAGAAGCAATAGATATAGGGGACTTGGACATTCCAGGTCTAGAAAAGGCTTGCACAACAAATAACTTTGATGATATACCAATGGGGCAACTTGAAAATCTGGAACAAGTTTTATCAAAGGCGCAAAGGAAAAAATCACTGGGTATACAAACTGGAGGACCCTGGGATGGAAGATTCATAGCCAAGGACATCAAAAAGAGAGGAAGGAAAACTAATTTACAAAGGACAATCAGAATTGGACACCTATTAGTGGAATCCGGTAGGTATTCCAAGTTAACCAAGTACTACAGATCTGAAAACAATCCGTCCCAATGAAGTTAATCTCATGGAATATAAGGGGGCTCAATGGCCCAAGAAAGATACAAATTCTTAAAAAAATGATAAAGCAAGAAAATCCTCAAGTTCTGTTCTTGCAAGAAACCAAATGTAATTCTAATACTATAGACAGATTTGCTGCAAAAATTTGGCCAGGAAGTTTCAATGCCGTTGTGGATGTTGATGGAGCATCTGGAGGACTGGCGATTCTCTGGGACTCAAGAGCTATAAATCTCAACGACATTCATGCTCATAGGAACTTCCTACAAGCATCCTTTCACATCACTGGGACAAATCTACATGGGCTCCTTACCAATGTTTATTTTCCTCAGGAAGCTTCTCTCAAAGCTAAAATCCTCAATTCCCTCTCTGTTCTCAACCAAAACAGGCAGCATCCCTTATGGATCTCAGGTGGAGATTTCAATATGATCACAAGATTGGAGGAAAAAAGAGGAGGTCGATGCAGAGGCAGTCAAGAAGGATTCCCTTTAAAGGATTTCATTCAGGCTAATTGGCTCATAGACCTACCTTTCAACAATGGATTGTTTACATGGAATAACATAAGAGCAGGGAATCAGTAGATAGCCTCTAAACTCGATAGGTTCTTGCTATCGGACAACGCTATCCACATTGGTGGGGACTTCTCTGCATCCATCTTGCCTCTCTCGGGATCTGATCATTGGCCCATTTCACTTCAATGGTCACGTCCAGGAAATAAAATACGCAGGCCCTTTCGTTTTGAAGCTTTTTGGATGTCCCATCCAGAATTCGAAAAACTTATCAGTACTGAATGGAACAATTTTTCCCCACCTCCAGGATCAAAAATGTTCCAATTTCAACAAAAGCTTAAGAATCTAAAGGGTAAAATCAAGCACTGGAACCACACATATTTTGGCAACATCTTCCAGGGCAAAAGCTCAATTGAATCAGAAATGAAGCATCTGCAACAAAAGATTATCGATGAGGGACGTTCAGAGGAATTGTTAGAACAGGAGAAAACTATTGAGTTGCAACTTGCAGAAATGGCTAGGCAAGAAGAAATGCTTTGGAGGGAGAAATCAAGAGTCAGATGGCTTAGAGATGGAGAGAAAAGCACAAAATTCTTTCACAGTACAACCATAAAATGAAGAATGCATAATAATATTACTCAAATTCAAAATGAGCAGGGCATCAAAATGGAAAAGCATGAGGATATTGAAGGCGCTCTATTGCATTACTTCAAGCAAGTGCACCGGGAGCCAAATGGAGATAGATCACAAGTGATAGAGAAAATTACCAGGAAAATTCCTAAACTCATCACTGATGAACACAACCAACTGCTACTCAAACCAGTAGACTTACAAGAGGTGGAACAGGCAGCGCGACAACTAAAAGTTGGTAAGGCTCCAGGACCGGATGGATTTACATCAAACTTCTTCCATAGTTCTGGGATCTGATTAAAATGGAAGTCTGGCAAGTGGTTGAGGAGTCACGATCTCTTCGATGGATGTTTCCAGGGATGAATGCGACATTCATAGCTCTGATTCCCAAGGTCGATATGCCAAGCACTCCTGACAAATATCGACCTATCGCTCTATGCAAAATAATCTATAAGATTGTGTCCAAAGTCATAGCTTCCCGTCTCAAAATGTTACTCCCTATCATTATCTCACCAGAGCAATCGGGTTATGTGGAGGGAAGGCAGATCACTGATGGCATTATCTTGACTCATGAAATAATCCACTCTCTGAAAACCTCTAAAAAGCCAGGTATGTTGCTTAAATTAGACCTCTCAAAAGAATTTGATAGCCTAAGTTGGATGTATATTGAAAAATTTTTAACTGCTTTTGGTTTTGTTGCCCCCTAGATTAGATGGGTCATGAGCCTTATTTCTTCCTCCTTCTTTCCTATTTTAATCAACGGCATCCCATCTGCTACCTTTCATCCTTCTAGAGGGATCTGGCAAGGTGATCCCCTCTCCCCATTTTTGTTTGTCATAATGGCTGAGGGTCTTGGCCGCAGCCTCAAATCTGCTCAGCAATCCCAGCTCCTCAGAGGCCTTTCATTTCATAATTCCCCTTCTTTCACTCGCCAGCAGTTCGTTGACGATAACATGCTTTATGGGCATCCCTCAGTCCAAGAAGCGCGTCAACTCAAAACTCTTCTCTCTGATTTCTCTGATGCCTCCGGTGCCTCCATCAAGAAATCCAAATCGTACATTTGTTTCTTTCATACTCTAGCTCCCACTCAGTCTGCAATTATCCACATTTTGGGATTCTCCTCAGCAAAACTTCCCTCCACCTACCTTGGTGCTCCCCTGATTGCCTTGGATCTTAACCACTCTTCATGGAAAATCCTTCTAGAGAACCTGGAAGCTCGGCTATCCTCTTGGACTCACAGATCTCTCAATATGGCAAGTAGGCTTGTTCTAATAAAAGTTGTTCTTCAAGCCATGCCGTTATACCTATTCTCCATTTTAGCTGCCCCCAAGTGGGTTCTCAAAGAACTCATCCTCCTTCAAAGATCTTTTCTCTGGGGCAGTAATGGCAATAAGCGAAAGTGGGCTCTAGTCAAATGGGAGACTACCTGCCTACCAAAGAAAGGAGGCGGAATAGGTCTAAGGGATCCCTCTAATAGAAATAAAGTTATGGGAGCTCGAATTTGGTGGCAATGGCTAGCTAAGCCATATACTCCATGGGCTTCTCTTTGGATAGCAAAATATGCTAGGAATTGTCTAATAGAGGAACGGATAAGACTATCAGAGGTCAACCTAGGATCAATTATGTGGAACTCTGCCCAGCAACACGAGACCCTCATTCAGTAGCACAGCTTCTAGGAGGTGAAAAATGGTAGCACAACAAGATTTTGGGGAGACTCATGGCAGCAGTTACCTAAACTAAAGGATCAAATCCCGCCTCATCCTCATTTGGAGCAGGAAATGCAATCACAAGAGGTAGTCAAAAACTTCTGGAGCAATTCTTCAAACCATGATTACAGGGAATGGTTAGAAGCGGATCAAATTTTAAGGCATGAACAAGCCCATACTCAACAAACCCTGGACACAGAATTAACAAAAAGAAGAATTCAATACTCTGAGGATAAAGATATTCTAAGGTGGGGTTATGAAGAAAAAGGCTCTTTTTCTACAAGAGAGGCCTACAACATCATAATAAAAGAGCATATGCTGCCAGATCCTCTTTGGAACAAAGTATGGGACCCATCATTATGGCCGAAAATCTCCACATTTCTTTGGATCCTATGTCACAACAAAATTTTAACATGGGATAACTTAAGGAAAAGACGCTTTCAAGGCCCTTCCATATGTCTGAACTGCAAACAAGAGGAGGAAACTACAAAGCATCTCATGCACTCCTGTCCGCTGGCACGAATGCTCTGGGAGAAAGCCAGTTTTCGCTGTCAAAAGGAAGGAAGAATCAATGGAGACATTATTGCTACTATCCGCAACTGGACCCATAACCCTTACCAAAGTAAAATCTTAAATTTCCTTTGGAAGCTTATTCCAGGATTCATCATGTGGGCCATTTGGAAAGAACGAAACAACAGAATATTCAAGGACCATCACAGACAGCTGGAAGACATATGGAACATAATCTGTCAAAACATTGAAGAAACCATCTCTCTCAAAACCTGGTACAAGGAGGATTTCCCATCAAACCCACAAGAACAATCTATATGGGCTAACTGGAATTTTAAATGGAAGCTCGATCAGCTGCACAAAGAAACAAAATTGCCAAGAAGCCAATCTCCTCAGAAATGGCTATCTCCTCCCATCCATATATACAAGCTAAATTTTGACGGAGCTTCAAAAGGGAACCCAGGGAAATCTGGCTTTGGAGGGCTATTCAGAAATCACAAGGGAGATCCTTTGTTAACCTTCCTAGGTTCTAAAGGATGGGACACCAACAACTCAACAGAATTGGAGGGTCTCTGGCAAGGGTTAAAAATAGCTCAAGGCATAGGTTTCTTTCCTCTAATAGTAGAGGGTGATTCCCAAATTATAATCAATACGGTTACAAGAATCCTTCAGGGTTCCCCCTCATGCAAAGTTTGTAACAGTTGGAGACTATCCAACAGACTTCACTATATTGAACTCTGGCTTTCAACCAACAGAGCAGTCACCCTGTTGCACACTCGCAGGGAAGGAAACAAAGTAGAAAACTTTCTAGCTAATATAGGAGTGGAATGCAGATTACAAATTCATGTTGGACCAATTTCTAGCCTAGCCACTGATTCTCAACTCCTGGAGCTCGACAATCTCATACAGAGAGACAAGCATCAGGAGGATGGGGAGCCCCCGGATGCGGGTGTTACTGCGGTCATAAATGGCTCTGACGCCAACTGTTACTACCGCGTACTGCATGCTGCAGAGCAGCGGGGCTCCCCAGACCTTCACCTTAGGTAAAATGGATGATCAGCAGTTCGACGGCAACGGTGGTGTCTGCGCATTTATGGTTTACTTGGTTCGAAGCATGGCAAGGATGGTTATATTCATTACCACCCGACTCTTCCCTTTCATGGTGTGTTTCAATTACTCTGGCTCTGAGTTCTGGTTCGCGAATTCTCCGGGAAGCAAGAGAGTCCTCCTTCTCAGAGGCACGCCTTGCAAGTTTCAAGCACGTCTCAGGGGTAAGCAGCTCACTCATCCTTCTCTGGCTCACGCATTTTTCTTTTCAATTACGCTCTCTGCTACTTTTGTGGTTTCTGTCGCCCTTTTCTTGCTATTCAATATGGTCCGACAAGGGGGCAGGAAGAGACCCAGAGGTAATCTCGGTGATGGCTCTCGGCTTTCTCCCAGTAGCTCTGATAACCCTGATCACTCACCTGCTAATCTCCCTCCACCTCAGGCGAATGTGCAGCCCTCTAGCTCTGTTCGTCGGCCTCTCCCAAACAATGCCTTTCAGACCACCCATTTTAAATTCCAGAGTAACCTCAATCGACCTCTGATCTCTGCCCACATCACCTTAATTATCTCTGAGGAAGAAAACCAAATCCATCCTTTGGCCTACATCGCTCCAGAACCCTCTCAGAGCAGCGAGCAGCATCTGACCTTGGACAGCCCAGAGAAAGCTATGGTGGAATAGACAGTCCATATTGATAGCCTGAGAATTACTATGCCCCATGTCGATATTCTCCTTGCTGAAGGGGGATGAAGCTCTGAATGATTCCAACCGCCCAATTTTAATCCCTGAGGACGATAAGGTCGGCGATGAAGTTCTGGGGGTGGCTAGTGACCGTCCAGCAGATGAGAAGACCTCTGGCGGGGGCAAGGAAGACTAAGGCCACGCGACACTGTTCGATTTCTTTTTGCTTTTTGTCTGTCAAGCAGACGACTGTTTTCAGGTTTCCTTGATAAAACACATGGCTCATCTCCGTCAGCTTGAAGTTTTTGCTCAGTTCCAGGGCAGAAGCAATGTTTTACAGGCAGACTTGCAATGGCTTCTCGCTTCTATGCTCTCGTGCACAATCTCTCTCATCTTCTGGTCCTTATCTGAAATGTTTTTCTGTTATGAAGTTTTTTGTAGCACCTATGCTCAGAATCCTTCCATTCTGAGGCTAACTTGTTGTGTACAGAGGCCTCGTGACTCTTCTAAGGTCTCGCTTACATGTAAAAATATTTTTATTTTAAGTTAATAGATAATAGTCTTTGCCGAGAAAAAAAAAAGAAAATCAAATGTAGAGTAATATTGTTAATATATTAGATGTAATATTCTGAATTTATTAGAGTATTGGGTCTGTTTACATCATCTTAATATAATGTGCTCTTTCTCTACTAATTGCATATATAGAATTAGAATCGGTGTTTACAATGAAACTAATGGGATTTTTAATGTTGAAGGTTTTGGCATTATTAATGTGGAAAAATGAATATATCCATATT
This sequence comes from Pinus tabuliformis, assembly GCA_031772625.1. Taxonomy (NCBI): domain Eukaryota; kingdom Viridiplantae; phylum Streptophyta; class Pinopsida; order Pinales; family Pinaceae; genus Pinus; species Pinus tabuliformis. Next base: position 1,472,904,448 of record CM062816.1, read on the forward strand.
TTATACATCTTACTTAAAATGTATATAATACAATGTAAGTGAAAGTAAAAAATGTAAAAATTTGGGCAAAGAATAGAATGTGTTTTGTATGTATTAACAATATTGAAGTGAGAGAAAAAATTATATAGATGAATGGTAACAGATTTGCTTGTTTTTGGATTTTAATCATTCTTCTTCAAAGCGAAATGAGTGTGAAAAGAGGTATCTTAAAATTGTCCAACTATTTCCTTATGTGCATTTAAATTTCCATATCACATATAAGAATTTTTGGTAATTGCATCATTGAATTTGTTGATGGAAAAATCATTTCATGTATTTACATGCTTATAAATCTTTTTAGCCAATAATCACTTCAATAATATCTTGATCTCATGCTTAAGTTGATATATAGAGTTTTTGAGACTTGGATGAGCGGAAACAAAACACCTCGTTTCCATGTTTTCTAAATATGAACACAAAGGTTTGGGATAAAATACATAGCAAGTGCCATATTTCAATATTCATCTTTGTGTTAACTCTTACAATCTTATAATTAAAAATCAAATAATAAAAATTGTTTTATTTTTTCTTAATTTTTTATATTAATTTATTTTTAAATATCTTTAAAAAATTTGCAAGTGAAAAAATTAGATCTTTCTAGGCTCATGTTAGATCTTTATTTAAGATGGATCTTTCTACAACCCAATATGAGGGGACTTGTAAGTTTGTACTTCCATCCATTCCCCTTTAAAATAAAAAATAAAAATGAAAATTATGTTCTAAATAGAAAAAAAAATATGAGGTATAATTAAAAAAGAATGAATATGTTGTAAAGTAATTAGAAGTAAAAAAAAATGTGTTAATAGATGTTTAAATCTTATACTTTTCAAGACTATTTCAATAAGAAATCTAAATAAACTATTTGAAGATCTATGTTAGAACTTCATATATATCGAAAAAATTTGTAAAAATAAAATATTTTAATGTTATATATAATGTGGATTATCATTAAAATATTTTAATACGAATTAAATTCGCATATACTTAAAAATATTTAATAATAATTAATAATAAAAAACCATTTTAATTTGTGTGAATGTCAATTACCTTTTTTTTATGTATATGTCATGAAAAAATTAAGATTTTATGGTTAAAACATTCATTTGGTGCTAAATATACTCTATTTAGCATTCAAAAATACTATTTAAACAATGTGTAAGCTTTTCCATCATCAAAGTTGAAATTTTGAAATTTTGCTTATATCATCCAAAATAAAAAATAAAAATAAAAATCTAAAAAAAATAAATAAATATAAAAAACATTTGTATAATGTCTGCTTATAAAAAAAATTGCAAATGAAGAAATTAGATTCCTCTGGGCTTATGTTAGATCCATATTTAAGATGGATCTTTCTACAACCTAGTATGAGGGGATGTGTAAGTTTGCCCATCGCTCTATTCCCCTTTAAAATGAAAATAAAAAATGTTCTAAATAGAAAAATAATAAGGGGTATAAATTAAAAAATGAATATGCTGTAAGTTAATTAGAAGTAAAAAAAAATGTGTAAATAAGATGTTTAAATCATATGCTTTTCAAAACTATTTCAACGAGAAATTTAAATAAACTATTTGAAGATTTATGTTAACTAATTTATATATTGATAACAACTTCATATATATTGAAAATAATTGTTAAAATAAAATATTTTAATGTTGTATATAAAAAAATGTTCAATGTGTATTCTCATTAAAATATTTTAATACAAATTAATATTGGCATATACTTAAAAAATTATTAATAATAAAAAACCATTTTAATTTGAGTGATAAAAGATTTTAATGTCAATTACATATCATTTAATTTTTTTATGTCTATGTAATGAAAAAATTAAGTTTTTAGGGTTAAAACATTTATTTGGTCCTATATACTTTATTTAGCATTCACAAATATTATTTAAATAATGAAAAGTAATAAATTGTATTTTGTACTTTAAAAAAATTTAAATATGAAAAAATTTAATCAATTTCTAGTTTATGTTAAATTACTACTTAAAATAAATTAAATTCAAAATAAACTATATAAACCAAATTATTAAAACCCATAAATCTATTTGGTGAATAATTATGCTATGCATCCCTTTAAAATTTAGCTTGACACAACATACAATTACATCTCAATTTCTAATATCAAACCTAAACCTGATCCGTAGTAAATCATGTGAGCGGATTCACGCTAATCTAAATCCGAGCTGTAGTAAATCATGTGAGCCAATGCAAGTTAACAAAGGGCCTTGTCTAAGGTCACTCCGATCTGTAGTAAATCACGTGAGCCGATGCAAGTTAACAAAGGGCCTTGTCTCACGTCACAATTTTGTTTTGATTGAATTTTTTTATTTTTTTTTGGGTGTCCAACATCACAATTTTATTTTGCTTGCTTTGAATTTTTTTGTTGGAGTTTGGTGAATTTTTTTAAGAAAATTTATTTTGAGCATTTAAATGACATAAATAGGTTCAGTATTATGAAAAAAAAATTGAACATCTAAAATTTCAAATCTTAATTTTCAAAATATTTTTCATAATTTTGTTAAAGCCATATCAATTTTCTAATTATTTTCGGGATAATAGTGTAACATGTTTATATTACTTTTTAACCAAAAATATAACATACAATTATAATTTTTTAATATAAAATTTAAATCTAAATCATATTAAATTATTTCATTTAATTATTTTATGTAATTAAATATATATATTTTTAATAACAATCTTATAGCTTAAAATATATTTTTAAATATATAAACAAAATTCTCCATATTGCACATGATCAAATTTATTACAGTTTCAATTAGTTTTTAATTCAATAAAACTCATCCAAACATTTATTACTAAAAGAAACCAAAAACATTGAACATATTTCTAATCCAACAAAATTTATGCTAAAATGTATTCAGTTTGTATTGCAATTCAGTCCATATTAAATTTTATGAGCTTGAGGTGGCGTCTACTTTTAACATCACTTCCCGTTAACTAAATAAGCTCAAAGCTAAAGTAGCCGTCATACCATTAATGCTCAACTATTTAGTGGCATGCAAAATACCACTGATGCTGCATTCACTGTAATTTAATAGAGCAATGTACAAGACAAAGTTTCCGTAAACTTAAGAGAAGAACAACAAAAATATTATAAACGAAGTTTCCACAGTAAATTAAATTGTAGCTTCTATGGCTATTGTTAATGGTTGAATAAAGTTGTAAAAGTCATTCTATGTTTATTTAAATTTTATATATAGATTTATGGTCAACTATTTCAATAGATTAATAAGTTGTAAATGCTACCCTACATATATTTACAATTAAACTTTATATATATGGTAAACCAATATGAGAATTGCTTGAAGTTGCATGCACGTAGCGACTTCTAGGATTACACTAAAGTTTATTGCTTATATAATATTAATAGTGAACCGATACAGATTATTCATTCTAATTGCCACCAGAAGATATCATTCGTTAAACTGAATAACAGAAATTTATGATCTCGTTTGTAAAACAGAAGTGGGCAGGAAATAACATAAAAAATGATTGCATTGACGATTCAACGAAGTGTCACGATTATTTTAATTAGCGTTTCGGAAACATTCAAAAGGGCTGCAACACACTCCATTTTATGTGCTGCTCAATTTGTGTCCGTGGAACACCACAATCCACCAAATATATACTTGTACAACAAACGTGATTATGCCAACTCTAACACAGAAATATATTCTCCATAACAGAACTAAAAGCCATACTAGAAGCCATCAAGTATGTTAAATTACTTTATCAATCCCGCGCGATCCCATATACATTTTCACGGACTGTGAGTTTGGGCTGGTTAATTAGTGAACCTAACGACATGGAAGGAAGGTGCCGAGGTGTACAACAATTTGGGTGCCACAATTTTAAAGGAGACCAGGGATAGTTAAGCAGCAGCAGCACAGAAACATAGTCCCACAATAGAACTGAAAGCCACTCTGGAAGCCATCATCATTCCTGGGACCGCATCTACGCACAGAAACATAGTACCCACAATAGAATTGAAAGCCATTCTGGAAGCGCATAACTTAAGTCATCATTCCTAGTATGGCATCTACATCTTGATCGACTGTGAGTTTGTGAGTTTGGGCTAGTTAATTAGTGAGTTTGGGCTGGTTAATTAGTGAACCTCGGGAGGTGTACAGCAAGTTGAGTAGATCAAGGAGAACCACCAATGGTTAGCCAAACCAGTACGCCAAACTTCTAACGTCAACCAGTACGCCAAACTTGGAGCCAGGAAAGACCGCCTGCATATGCTTTCTTAATCGACCTCAAATGGTAGGAGAACTAACTAAGATCACCTGAAATTCATAATTTAAAGATAAGCTTATCCTTCCAACCATATGAGATAAAAGGAAAGTCTAATTTATATTTTATATGTTGTGTAAATGTGATCATGTCATGTGGTTCTAAGTGTTCACTATTATGCTTTCTGCTGGCTATCTTTTCATGTTCGGCCTTCAAAAACCCAAAACGGAGGACTAGTTTACAAAGTGACTATTGAAATTAAACAAACTTAAAAAAAATAGCTTTCTCACCTTCAATTGTTGTAAGACGAGCTGGGAGTCACTGAGGATGTGAATGATAATGGCTAGCAGTAGGTAAGTGGTGTTATGCCCTGCAAACAGCATATCTAAGACGACGCTTAATCTTTCATGGGTTTTCACACCATCGCTAGCCATAAGTATATCAAAGAAGTCTCCCAATGGTTTATATTCTAATCCTTGCCTCATATTTCTTCTACTATCATCTGCAGAAAAGGTTTTTTCTCGCAGGATCCAAATCATGTAAAATTACCTGAAGTGCTTTTGCATAAGGTGTGCCTGGGATATTTATTGGCACTGATACAAGTCCTCTCATGAATGCACCAAAGTCATGAAGGATTCAGACTGTCCTCTCATGAACACACCAAAGTCATGAAGGATTCAGACTGTCACTGGATTCTCACGTGTCAAGTTGAGAAGCCAACAAACACACATTTATAGTTAATTATTGGTCACACTCTTTTTGTGAAATAACAAGCTTCTAAGTGAATGATTCTGTTGCGCACACATTATTTGTGCTTTTTATTTTCTTCTACACATGTAGAAGAATCAGGGGTTAGGAATTTATTCCTAGGTTTCCTAGTCTTCTATGTTTTTTCAAAAAAATATTATTCCATTTTTATTTTTTATAAAAATAATTTGTCCAATTTTTATAATATAAAATTATTTTATTTTAAAAATAATGAAAATTATATATATGGTATATAAAATTATTATAAATTTTAATAATTTTACAAATATATATAAATATTTTATAATTTAAATATTAAAAATAATAAAATTCACTAATATTTTAAAATTTTAAAAAGATTCCACTTTTATCTCTCTACTAAATCCTAAGCGTGGAAGGTAGTAGTGTTGAATGCATTGTTTTAATGGAAGCTAAGCGTGAAAGGTATTAGTGTTTGAATGCATTGTTTTAATGGAAGCTGGTCGGAATTTATTCAGTGTGTCGTTAGAGGAGCTGTCTTTGTAGTTATCTGAACTGCGTTGGTCATAATCTGGAGAAGAAAAAAGCTATCCACCGACATCGCCGGCAAACCCACCGGTAACAACAATAATGTAGAAACGGTTTGCGTATCTGACACCTCATGTGCAGGTGCTGGGACCCACCACATGGAGGTATTGCTGCAGAGGGTGGGCCCGCGGACAACCCCGTTAACCCGTTAATTAATGGGATTAATATAAATTAATTTGAAACAACATTTTTGTTTTCTTTATCTTCTATGGTTTTTAATTTAAATGCAGGGCGCACTAACTTGTCCCGAAACCCATCCCCATTATCATTCTTTTAAGTTGTGATTTGCTTTAAAATCCGAGTTAATGTTAAGAGTTTATATATGTATATATGCGGTTAGATATTCAACGAAGTGACATGAGACCTAAAGTGATAGAAATTATTAAAAATCGTTAATTGTGATATGGTATAACTTTTATATATCGAAAAATAATTTGTATATCATGGATTAGGGAAAAAAAAAGAGGGAGAGTCTTGAGGGTGGCTAGGTTTTTATTCATTATTAATTTGTTTATTTCCTTTTTCTTTAGCGGTTTGTTTTGTTTTGCATTTACTATATATTATATTTTTATTATGGTTTCGTACTTATTATCACATTTTTTATTTTATTGGTATTGGTGTATTTAGAGTATTTTACATTTTTATTTTTATAACATAGTTTAACATGTTCGTTATGTTTAGTTACGATGCTTTTTCATTCTTATAATATAATTCCACATGTTGTTTATGTTTAATTGTGGTGTTTTTTGGTCAATGGCTTCACAAAATTGAAGGTTTTTTTGTTTTTAATTTAATATGTTGTTTGTGTTTAGTTATGGTGTGTTTTTGTGTGTGACCTGAGAAAATTGGGATTGGTTTTGTTTTTTTATTTTTTTTGGTGGTGGATCACTTTGCACATTTGTAACAAAGTTTTTGGAAGGTTTTTGGTAAGTCTTGTATGACTGCATTGTAATAGTTTAATTTGGTTATTTTTTTCTCGGGTTTAGTTCAATAGCATAATTTCTCTCTTACAATTATTGGAGTTGCTTTGCTGTATTGGTGAGAGGTGTTGAGTTTTTGAGATGCTTTATTGTATTGGTGAGTTTGGTTGAGTTTTTTTACCCCACATTTTTTCCTGGTCTATTTTGGTTTGTTATCCTAGGGTTTTAATACTTTAGATTTGTTATATGTTTTTCCTTGGACAGTTATTATTGTGCTCTCTAGGTTTGGATCTTATTATTCCAGCTTAAATACTTTGTTGACTCCTAGGTCACCTTCCTGTAAATAGATTTGTGTTTGGATATTGCCTTGAATGCATCACTTTGTATTAATGTAAACACATCATTGCATGTTTGGGTATTGTGTTGAATGCATTATTTTGTATTAATGTAAACACATTGTTGTATGCTCAATCCTCTATAATAATTTCAGTGATGCTTTGGTGGGGTTTGAGGTTTTCTTTGATGTATTTTGTACATTTGTATCTTAGCTATATGCACTTTACTACTTTACTTTTTGATTAAGTTGCTTGTAACCTCCTTTTCAAGTATAATGTTACTCAAACACATGCAAATTGTAACATAATTAGTTTTTTTCAAATAAAAACCTATAACTTCCCACAAAAGAATGTTAATAATTTAAAAAAATAATTAAGAGGGAAAGACAATGCTTATAAATTTTCTATCCTTACAATCAACTAATTTAAATTTTAATTCATTTTAACTTTGATGAAATACAAAATTCAAAATTTTATGTTTATACCTCCTCCTCCTCCTCCTCCTCCCCCTCCCCCCTTGTACTTTTGTTTTGTTTTTGCAGGGGTCTAGGCTAGGCTTAAACACCACTTAAGAAAATTTATTTCCCCAGAAATGAGTGTCTATCTTGGATCCCTCCAATAAACATTTATATTCTAAATATATTCCAAATGTAAATGTATATCCTCGATATATCAATATATTATACATATAGATGGTGTATGGTTTACAAATCTTTTATTATTATATTTTAATTACTCTAAATGATAATAAATTAAAAAACTTATAATTTATAATTCATAGTTTATTAAATAGTTATATTTTTCTTGATAATTTAAAATTAGTTATTTATTAAATTATTTACAGTAATATTTATATTAAAGTTTATATATATATATATATATATATAAATATATAATATATATTATTATTAAACATAATTTTTATTATTATTATAATTATTTTTAATTAAACTTATAATCATTACAAAATAAATATAACTCCAATTCATAATTACATATTTATTATAATAACCTATAATAAAATAAATATAACTCCCATTCATAATTACATATTTATTATAATAACCTATAATTTTAATTATAACTATATGTGTATATATTATATTATCTTGTGAATTTTACATTCATATGAAAAGAAAATATAATTAAAAAATTATAATTATATATTTATTATAATAATGTATACTTTTAATTATTTATCTATATCTATTTTAACTTCAAGTTCTAAGTGGGATCAAATTTCTTGAGATGTAAATCTCTTTTAGAGTGAAAATTGATTTGATCCCTCTCGACACTTGGTAGATCGGAAGTTAAGATAAATCTAGGTTAGTTTCATTCCCCCCTTTAAATGAGTTACATTCCACATGAATACCATAGGTTATCGGTTATGAAGGTGGTGTTATAAAAACATCTTTTCCTCAAAGTATTTGAGAGAGTACGAGAGTCAGGAAACCAAGCAAGCCAACCCTTCATTCTCTTAGACTGTGCCTTTTTATAATTCTTTACAATATCCCTTTTATCTATTTGAGAGGTGAGAGGTATGTCTCATTGATACACTGGGGTGAACAGGAACCATTATTTCCTCCATCTCCTTCAGTCACATCCTGTAAATTCACTACCAATAAGTATCTCAAATATGCCTATAACTAATGGCTCATTAACCTCAACATAAAGTTCAAGGTTACTTTCATGGGTTTCTAAGAAAGAAAAATCCACCATACTTTGGGATCCGAAAGGATTTCCTCTCCATTGTATCAGTGAGATGTGGTTTCTATGCCCACATTAGCATTACAATCACATTATAAAAATTGGGGTAAATAAAATGATTGTCACATAAAATAAATTGTTTTCAACCAGGTGTTAGGACAGGAAAAAGGTATGATTTCTCTTCATAATCTGCTTCATTTATCATTCATCCTTATAGGATGATCTCCGTTTATAGATTAAAATGAGGAAAATATTGACTAAAGTTGGATGAAACTATTTGGTGAAAGAATAGGCAAATCTAGTATGAAAAAATGATTCTTGGTTATCTTTGTATGCAGAGATGCAGATTGGGCAGAAGTTGTTCAGTTGGCAGAACATCACGAGGCAATAAAAGGGAAAAGCCATAGCATCTTGGGCAGACAAGGAAGTGGAAGATCAATTCGAACATTCCTATTTTATCACATGATCATATTTTATATTGCGAAATCCTCAGGATCCCTTGATCTTGAGCATTCACTTTTATCCAAGTTTCTGTTTTATGTTATATATAGGGTCGAAAGGAAATTAGATACAGTTCAGACTTTTACTTTGTAATTATTCTTTCTAAAACATATACGTTGTTATATCAGTGACTATGTCAGTCGTTACTTGAAGTTAATGAAAGAAGGTTGCATTTAATACATCTTCGTATTCTGAGTTTTTATTAAGCAGAGGCTTCTGGCGACTCTGGGCCCAGTCACAAGAAGTTCCACTACTCCTTTGTGTTATAGTTTTATATTCAGTCTTTGCAATTGATTTAATGTTTAGTTATTTCATTTATCGTGAAGATTTGTGATATTGATTTATATTGTTGTTCAATGGGATTCAGAGTGAAGTCATGAGATATACTTAAGTAGCGCTTTGATTAGAATGAGTGAATGTGTGTTGATAGTAGATTGTTGTTCATTTGAATAGATGTTATCATAGATCTTGAAAGACAAGACTGATTAACTTCTATAGATTGCAATATAGAATGTTTGCCAATTAGGAATCCTTTATAGCTATTTGTTGTTCAATTACCGATTGTTGATTGTTGTTCACTTACTGTTGTTGTTCAATTTAGTAATATAGATTGATTTGGGTTGTTATAGATTAGCAGTGTTGTTCAATAGTCATAGTTTCTTTACTTAAGCATATTTGAAAGATTCTAAGTGTAATTCTTATTTGCATTCAGCTTCAATTGATTTTGGAACAAGTTGCATATAATTACAGAGTGTGTTGAGAGTATTTCTTCCATAAATAGTTGTTTTTAGAATTGTGTGAATTAAATTGAAGAATTAGCCTTTAGTAATTGCAATGATTCATCAACTTCACTGCATATACTGTGTTGGCACTCTTGAGATAAAAAGACTTACCTCGGGTTGACAACTAATGTAGGGATTAAGATTGCCTGTAAAAAGACATCTTAGTGAGCCAACATTTTGGCGTTGTTGCCAAGGAGAGTGTTTCAAGTGATTTCTTTTATTTCTTTATTGTATGAGAACTGAGTTTTAAAAACCGAAGGTAAGAACCTGCGTACCAAGCCAGTAAAGTGCTTGCTTACCTGCCCGCTTTACAACAAAACCTTAGAGGTTAAATCGAAATTTTATTTTATGAATGACTAGAAATAAAAATATAGAAAAAGAGCAAAATCCTCCACCCAAACCCACAAAACCCAAAGGATCATTGAAGCTTGGGAGAACGACCTTTCTAGACGAAATCATAAGAAGAGCAGAGTCTCAAGGTCAGTAGGATTCCAGGCTATACTTGGAAAAAGTTATACTATTATCCCTCAAGCAGCAGGCTCACCATCTGTAGATTATGTTGAGATTCAAAGCCAAGTAGGAGGATCAAAACAGAGTTTTCAAGCTACAATGAGTTAACACTCTGATCCTCTACAAGAGGAAAAATCTTGTAACATAAGAAAAGAAAAAGGGGAAACTAGTGGGGATGTTAAAGCATAACAACAACTGTCTAAACAAGGATCTCCTGAGATTCAAGACTTGGGAAGTTTTGTAAAGCTAGCTTGGGTTGCTAACTCTCTGCCTACACCAGAAGCACCCCTTGAAATCCCTAAATATTATTGGCATATCTTTGATAAAATGGCATATTAGACACCCCAATGTCAAACATCGACATCAGAGTACCCCATCATCGACCAGGTGACCAATGCCCTTATGAAGGCTATTCCTCTGCAGAGCATCCCAACCTTTCATGGGATGATCACATAAGATCTTGAAGCTTTCCCGTTTGAGTTTGATGTCCTATGTAGAGGGTATGACTATACCACCGACCCCCAAAACCTGAAATTGTTCCCTTCCACTCTGGAAGGGGCAGCTTTGGATGGTTTATGGGTCTAGGTGGGCAAACCATCAATTCTTGGGATGAAATGAAACCCTATTTCCTTAAAAGATACCAAAAATTTTGTAAAACTAGGGAACTGAAAGATGAGAATTTTAAGATGACTGCAAAAGATAATGAAACACTAGAAGAATATGTAGAACGATTTAATTATAATTTACATAGGTATCCACACACTGCCCTACCAAAATAAGTCCTAAGAGCTACCTTGATTAAAGGAATGAAAGAGGAATGAGTAGAAACTCTAAACTTAATGGGAAAAGGAGATATTCCTTGGGAATATTATGATGAAATTATTCGTTTACATATTAGGTGTTTAAGGGGAAGCACGCGTACAGGAGCAGCTAGCCGAGATCCAATGAGAAAAGGAAGCAAACCACATAGTGGAGGTGTAACATGGATGGAGATCGAAAACCTCCTAGAAGATTTTAAGGTAGACATCCTAGGCACTCTTACAACATAGCTAGACATCCTACAGGCTAGACAAAAACAGGCTTTAGTAGAACAAAATTTGGCCATCTTCTGCCCACGTTGTCGAAAGAAGCATAGCCAACGGGAATTCCTGTTAGACATGGTTCAAATGTGCACCATCTGTACTAAAGATCACGACACTGAACAATGTCCATCATTACCTGGGCTGAAAGCAATATTCAAAGAAGCAAAGGAAGAAACAGAATTGGTATATTTGATGAACCAACGTCAAAAATGGCATCTAAACCTACAAGTATGTCACAAGACACATCCCAATTCTTTCCTTCCTCGCAATTTTATCAATAGAAGAACCTTGGGGCAGCCTAGCAAGGCCAACCACCCTACCCAAATTGGCAAAGCCCACCATTCCCTATGACATCTTGGCCAGCACAATCTTTTCCAGGAAATGGCTGGCTGAATTCTCCTTTTACTCCTGTTTGGCAAGGAAATCCCTATCAATCCCAGTGGCCTACCTCCACCTCTAAAAATCCGAATTGGTCTACAAATTGGCAACAACCTCTGGGGATAACTAATGTACCTATGGGGACAAGCCCTCAGCCTCAACTCACACTGTCAGCTCTTTATACATTACAATAGAATTATCAACCTCTTATGCAGCCACAGTTACTAGCTTAGCCAAACCCGAATCCCAATAACAGACCTGTCCAGTTGGTACAGATTATTGAAAACCTAGAGTATGAGATTGATTAGAAAGAATGTAATGAGCTCAGATTGAGGTCAAGACGTGTCATTACCCCTGAGGAAAATAGGGACCAACCTTCAATTGAAAATGTAACTCCACCTGTACATATTCCATCACCTATACATGTTCCACCACTTGTAAATAATATTGAATCAAAGTAAGGGGAAGAAACATATTAGCATGATGACCCTGAAAAACTTATAGTCACTTCTCCTCCATTTCCCGAAAGGCTAACAATACCTAAACCAATCGCCTACCTTGATTTCAATATTCTAGGGGAACTAAAATATTGTTGTATTAAGATCCATCTACTCCAGGCCATTCAAGACATCCCCATCTATGCAAAAACAATCAAAGAATTGTGTGTAGGAAGCCTATGAGGAAGGTAAAAACCTCACCCACTATCCATGTTGTAGGGACCTTATTCGATCTACTCTTGGGAGAGGAAACTCCAATAAATTACGAAGATCTTGGAAACCCCATAGTAACAATTTAGATATATGGCTGCTTTTTTCCAAATACACTAGTTGACCTAGGAGCTGTCATTAACATATTAACAACAAAAAACTTGTCAAGCACTTGGTATTACAACCTTAGAACCAACCACCACTTTATTAGAACTTGCTAACCGGTCAATGGTAAGACCAGAAGGGACCTTACAAGATATCACAGTTTTTGTTGACTCATGGGAATATCCAGTAGATTTCTTGGTTATAAACCCAAGGAGTAGGTTGGATGGGCATCCTTTGATTCTGGGTTGACCTTGCTTGGCAACAGTTGATGCATATATTTGCTGTCGAGAAGGCAGCATGACTATTACGAAGGGAGGTGCTGTAAAAAATCTGGTGTTATATCCTCCTGCTAGGCCAGGTTAGCCCATTGTAAAAATATGTAAGCAACCACCAATGTACCTAGAAGAGAGCACCCATTCACCACTCACAGTAGTGAAAGAATTGGAATTTAAAGATCATACTGAAGATGACGTTATCAACAATTTTATAAATCAGCCAGCTAATGTGAGTAATGTACAATGTCAGATGTTGAAAGCAATACTTGATAATGAAGCCATTGAAGATCCCCTAAAGGGTATTGATGACCAACATACTCAGATGACTGTTGTTCATAATAGCAAACCAGTTGAGATCGAACCAGGAAAAGTTCTAAATATCAATGTTGATCTAGATAGTGAACAACAGAAAAAGCTTATCCAGGTATTGCAGAAAAATAAAGGGGCTTTTGCCTGGGATTATCCGGATATGAAAGGGATAGACCCACAGCTATGTACAAACCACATTTATACAGAGAAGGATGCGTGACCCATCCGACAACCTCAATGGAGGTTGAACCCACACCTCAAGGATATTGTGAAAAAGGAATTGCAGAAGCTACTGGATGTAAACTTTATTTATCCTATCTCTGACAGTAAATGGGTCTCTCCATTGGTGGTCGTCCCTAAAAGAAAATGGAAAGTGGCATATTTTTGTAGACTATCGAGAGATAAACAAGGCAACACAGAAATATCACTTCCCCCTCCCATTCATTGATGAGGTCCTCAACACGTTGGCAGGGAATCAGTTCTTCTCCTTTTTAGACAGCTTCAGTGGCTACAATCAAATTCAGATTTCCCCTGAAGACCAAGACAAAACAACCTTCACCTATCCCTGGGGCACATTCGCATATATGGTATTACCATTTTTCTTGTGCAATGCCCTAGCCACATTTCAGAGTGCTATACTAAGCATCTTTGTTGATCTAATAAATGAAGGACCGGTGGTATATATGGATGACTTTACTCCATATGGGGATGATTTTGATCAAGCATTGCAAATGCTAGAAAATGTCTTAGAACGATGCATCGCTACCAAGTTATGTTTAAGCAATGTCAAGTGTCACATGATGATGACTGAGGGCGTGATCCTGGGACATTACATCTCTGGTAGATCCAGCAAAAATACAGGTAATTCTTTTACTTCCTACCCCTTGCACCCAAAAAAAGGTGCGTAGTTTCCCAAGATATGTGGGTTATTATGAAAGGCTTATCAAGAATTTTTCATAGATTGCGGCACCCTTATACACTCTAACTGGAAATGTTGATTTCAGTTGGTCTGACAAGTGTGACATAGCTTTTTCAGGTTTAAAGAAACTAGTCTCAACAACACCAGTATTACATGGACCAAACTGGGAGTTGCCTTTCCACATCTCCATGGACGCATCAGATGTAGCTATAGGTGTTGTCCTCGACAAGGAGGAGGACAAGAAACTTTATGCTATATACTATATTACCAAAAATCTCATTCCCGTAGAACTCAATTACATAGTGACAGAAAAAGAATTATTATATGTTATTTATGCAATAAACAAATTTAGATACTATATAACCGGCTACCAAGTCTTTGTGTACACTGATCACTATACCATTAGGTATCTAGCTAATAAATCAATCACAAATGGTCAGTAACACGATGGCCATTTCTTTTGCAGGAGTTTGCCATAACTATCAAAGATCGTCCAGGGAAGGAAAATCCAGTTGCTTATTTTCTATCTCAAATCCCAAAGGTTAATGATCCACTAGTGGTAGATGACCAATTCTCAGATGAACACTTGTTTACCATGGTAGTTAAGATGCCATGGTACGCAGATGTGGCAAATTATCTAGTAGTAGGGAAGCTACCTAAACATTTAACGACAAGAGAAAGAAAATTGATTGTTCAGCGCAGTGCCCAATTCTCTTGGATAGGTGGATATCTTTTTCATACAGGGGTCGACATGTGTATACGCAGATGTATCCATGAGGATGAGATCCATGACATTCTGAAGGCTTGCCATGACAAACCCTGTGGGGGACATTTCACAGACCGAAGGACAGGACATAAGGTATTACAAATGGGCTATTATTGGCCCACTATTTTTAAGGATGCTAAAAAATATGCCTAGGTCTGCGGCAATTGCCAAAGGATGGGATGACCTAGCCAATCTGATGAAATGCTTCCGCAGCCACAATTTTTCATAGAACCCTTTGAGCATTGGGCATTGGACTTCGTAGGTCCATTCCATTCGCCTTCCAATTAGAAGGCCTACATATTGGTAGCCACATATTATGTGACAAAATGGGTGGAAACAGTAGATTTACCAAGAGACATAAAGGAGGCAGTGATTAACTTCCTTTTTGGGTTATTTGTGCGGTATGGATTACTGTGAGAGGCGATCACAGATGGAGGAAAGCAATTCACAGGGCACAAAATTATTGCCACTCTTAGAAACCATCATATCACACACAATATCACTTCTCCGTATCACTCGCAGGTGAACAGGCAGGTCAAAAGCACCAACAAGTTTATAGAAGAAATTCTGACCAAGATAGTCTCAACGCACTGGCGAGATTAGACTACTAGACTGCCAGAGGCCTTGTGGGCCTATTGTATGACTTGGAGGAATACTATTGGATACTCTCCCTACCATCTTCTGTTTGGTAAAGAACCAATTTTTCCAATCGAATTCGAAATAAAGACTCTAAGGGCAGCCCAAGAAGTGGGTTTGGATTTAACAAAAGCCCAAACCAAGCATCTTTAGCAGATTAACGAACTAGATGAGGCTCAATTGCTTGCTTTGCAATGAATTGCAGTAATACAGAAACAAAGGGAAAAATGGCATGACAGCCTTATCAAGAAGAAAATGTTTCAAAAATGGGATTGGGCACTTCTGTACGATTCCAGATTCCAGGACTTCCTGGGCAAGATGCAAACAGGATGGCTCGGCCCTTATGAGATTCAAGAAGTGCATAACAATGGTACTCTTACCTTGACTACCATAGACAGATCCGGCCATTACTTTAAGGTAAACGGGAGTCGAGTGCACCTTTATCATCAACCACTTGCCAAGGAGACCTTCTGCGAGTAGGTACATGAGGACCCCTCCATGCAAATTCTAGCTGCAGGGAATCATAACCCAACAATTTTTTCTTTAAAAATGAAATTTCTTGAAAAACTGTAATTAATGTACATACCTTTCTAGGCATCACCATGTAAATATGGATTTTTTAAGTTTCATTTTTTTTTCTTCTTTGTTCTTGTTGTTCAAATAATGCAACCTTTTCCATTCAATTGATTGAACAG
Source organism: Pinus tabuliformis (assembly GCA_031772625.1). Taxonomy (NCBI): domain Eukaryota; kingdom Viridiplantae; phylum Streptophyta; class Pinopsida; order Pinales; family Pinaceae; genus Pinus; species Pinus tabuliformis. Next base: position 1,472,920,690 of record CM062816.1, read on the forward strand.
TGCAATTTTATTTTGTCGCATTACGATGTTCAAACAATTGAACGTTTATCGTTCAATTGATTGAATAGCACATTTTTATTTTTTTCTTTCTTTCATTGTTCAAACAATTGAACGTTTGTCATTCAATTGATTGAACAAAACATTTTTTTTATTTTTTTCGTCATTCAAACAATCGAATGTTTGCTATTCAATTGATTGAACAACACATTTTTCTTTTTTGTTTTTCGTTGTTCAAACAATTCAATGTTTTCTGTTCAATTGATTGAACAACACATTTCTCATTTGTTTCTCGTTGTTCAAACAATTGAACATTTTCCATTCAATTGATTAAACAACACATTTTTCTTTTGTTTTCGTTGTTCAAACTATTGAATGTTTTTCATTCAATTGATTGAACAACACATTTTTCATTTGTTTTTTTTGTTCAAACAATTGAATGTTTGTCGTTCAATTGATTGAACAACGCAATTTTTCTTATTTGTTTTCGTTGTTCGAACTATTGAATGATTGTTGTTCAATTGATTAAACAACACAATTTTTTCTTATTTGTTTTCACTGTTCAAACTATTGAACGACTGTCGTTCAATTGATTAAACAACACATTTTTTTCTTATTTATTTTTGTTGCCCAAACAATTGAATGATTTTCGTTCAATTGATTGAACGACATACTTTCCTTGTTGTTTTTTGTTGTTCAAACCATTGAACGCCAGTCGTTCAATTGACTGAACAATACATTTTGTTTTTATTTTGATTTTTCCATTCGAACAACTGAACGACTGCCTTTCAATTGATTGAATAACAATTTCTTCTTTTTTTTATTGGTTTCGCTATGTAAATGATTGAACGATTGTCGTTCAATCATTTGAACAACTCTTCTTATTTTCTATTTTGATTTTGTCGTTCAAATGATTGAGCGATTGTCGTTCAATTGATTGAACCACACCTTTTAAGAGCTAAATTGTGATTTTCTCTCATTTTTATCTTGATCATTATGTCATTTTATTCTTATTTTGTATTACAAAGAAGCACCATTTGCTTTGATTTGTTCCTATTCTAAAGAAAAATGGTACTAGCAATATCATTATGACTTCAAAAAGCCTTTTGTTGGTTATCTTTATCCATAAGCTAATATAGTGTATCTTTACAATGGCTGTCTGAATATATATTTTTTTGGACAGATCGTGAAATGATTCATTATCCTTAATCCATGCTAGCTTATGTTTATACTTCCAAATGGATAAAACTCATCGATATAATGTTAACGGGATAAGAGTATAAAACTTCCATTGGCATCTTCTTACTTCTTACACCATCCCTAACTCTTAAGGAGCAAATGAGCCTCCCTTTTTCTACAAGAAAGATTCCAAAAGAAAATAAAATAGCCAAATGCTTAAAACATTGTCCAAAGAGGATAGTGGGTCTCATCACGAGCCAGCCTACCATGATCATAAGGATTTAACAGGTGACATTCCAATTTGGCTACCAAACCAAGGCAATGACCTTCTTGATCATTAATTTGTCAGAAGGATAGGGGGTCTCATCACGAGCCAGCCTGATCATTTTTGTTACACCCTAGTGAGTGACACTATGGTTATCTGGTGACCATGCTAGCATAGTGGTCTCTTTGTGACGAAAGAAACAAAAATTAACTGTAAGAAGGACTTTGGCTCATTTGGGAGGGTTAAAAAATAACACTGCCGAGGCTATGAATGCTTACTGGCAGCAGTAGCTCTGCTTGTGGTATTCGAGTATCATCTTATATTGCCATATGACATATACCTCTTATGACCTATGACTTTATTTCTAACGAAAATTTCCATTTGGTAGCACTTTTACAAGTTGAATAGCATGGTGACTTTAATCTACATTTATTATATTCCATACGCCCAAGCATTAAATGAAAGTCATTAAACATAAACCACCGATTATGCTAATGTGATTAATTCCACTTATGGTAAAGATATTTGACATAATGACTTAAAATTGTTGTTTTTATTTGATTTGGCCAATTCACATCTAACTACGAATATTGCTTAAATGCTTTACTGATTTGCATGTTGTCCCTTTTAGATTGGTTGTCAGCATTTATTTCACATTAGTCTATTTGCTTGTTTTCCGCGTGCTGAAGGGACGTGGACGCCCTTTTCTTGTTAGAGGGTGGATAGCTTGCATATGGATGGCATGTATTCTAGTTATGGATAACTATGTGACAATCATTCAGATTACCTCCGGAGTACGAACTGCATGATGAGCATGAATGTGTAATAATTAGCAGGAAATTCTGATTGGTCGAAGAATGGGAACCATTATGGCGGGCATGCAAACTTATGATTCTACATTAAGTATGGCTGGCATGATGAATGACTTAACTAGAAACGATAATAATTATCCAAGAAACGTAATTTCCTTGATAGTTGTTGTAATATACATTATTGTTGTGTTACATAAGAGGGGTAAAACACAGTTGTACACAGAAGAACCAGCCTCAAGTGCAGCAGCTATGGGTGGAAGATAAATCCGGAGTGAACCTCTAGTACTGATGGTGTCAATTCAAGCTCGCGAAATCCTTGAATGCGCTAGCTGGCTGCAGTATTTAAACATATTACAGGGATTCCATGAAGAGCTAACATTGGAATTTCTGTAAAATATGCAAAACGGTAATACAATGGTCAAAGGCATAAGCATGATGGTTTCTAAAGAATTCCTGGCTGAAGTCACTCGACTTCTGGCAGAAGGGGCGAAATTGGCAGACAAACGCATCCTTTTATACAACGCAATTGAAGCATTCCAGGACCCAGGCGAGCAGTTGGTACAAACGAGGAAAGGAATTCATCCTTTGGCATTGCAACAATCGTGGAAAGGGTTGTTGGTCATCGTCCAAAGATATATCACCTGCAACAACCGGCATGATGTGGTAAAGCCGAGACAACTAAAACTTCTAACCATTTTAAAGCAAAGAATTCTAGTTAATTTACCATTTTATTTAAATTCCCTGTAACACGATGTTTCCCAATGGGTAAGGACAACCAAGGACCCACATAGCGTAGTCAGCCATCATGGGTTAATTAAGTTAATTATCAAAAATAGATTGGCACAGTAACTAGCCCCAAAGGTTAGCTCAATCGGTCAAATTGGGGCCTCGCCAGATGGGAGGTCATAGGATCAATTCCTGAAAGCTCTTGGGGTCAGGTCTTGCAGTAGGTCGAGGAGCGTCTGCCCAGATTTTTCCAGTGGACGCAGTGCCACCCATTGACTGAATGTGTCCATGAAACACACACACAAAAAAACGGATTGGCACAGTAACAATGAACATGGGATAGTATCATAAATCCTACCTTGGTTCCACCCCCGAAAACTGAGGAAATAGAGTAGCAAGGGCCAAGAACCCTAGGCCCAAAGAAAATACTAAAATGAAAGAGCCCCTCTTCACCCCCAGAATCAGTTAAGCGTAGACGCTCTATGCGAGTAAACGCCTAATGGCGCATCCCAATCCAATCAGAGGAAGCTAGACCATCCCACACACCTCCTCTTCGTCCGCAAGACCCTCCTTTGCAAGACTATGAGGAGGAAGTGGCAAGGGTTTTGGGAAGCATGGGAGGGTTTACCAAAGGTAGGGAACAACTAGGGAACAATGAAAAACAGAATTGCGCCCCTGACCGGTCAGTCCCTGTTGACAATTTCAGTCATGAACAAACCCAACCATGCAATGATGCCATGGAGGAATAGAGGGAGTCAATTCCTACTATGGAAACACCCCTTGAAGCCGAGGAACATGAAGAGACAACAAGGAGAAAGGAAACTCAAGTAGTAGGCACCGGTCCAGTGGACCCCCCAACAGAATGAAACCCTGAAGATGAAAACTTGAGGGATGTCAATAAACCAAGTGATATTCCCTTTTCAAAGTCCCCTGTGGACGAGGCCTACCAAGGAGAAGACCACGAGAATGATAATTATTCAAGAGATACCATTGCATTGGGATCTCCTGAAAATGAAATGCATAATAATTATGAGTTGGAAGGAGAAATTCTACCAAAAAACACAGTTCCAATTGGGAACATTCTTGATGATGACATAGTACAGATTATACAGGCAGTAGAGGATAATGCAGCTTTAGACAGAGGCCCTAGAGTAGAGAAGCCCTACAGATCTAGGCTTAAACAGGTGCTTAAAAAGTACATGAAACAGAATCAAGTAATCAGGCAGCTGAAATATTAGTTAAACGAAGCAACCAAAACCAGGAATTTGAAAGTGGAAATGGAAACTACAGGAACACAAACAAAATGATGTTCTGCAAAGAATGTTGAGACTGATACAAATTTTCTTGAGGTTTGTCCAAAAGAAACCTAGACTAAGCCAACTACGAGAGAAGATATTGCCATACAAACTAAGGAGCTGTGTATCTTTTCACAGGGAACTCAAACAGCCTACCCCACTATGGACATTGTTGTCCAAACAGATGTTGAAGAAAATGTTCAAGTTGATTGTATAATTCAGGAAGCAGTTGAAGCTGCTATGCAGACTAACCCTGCAGAGACCCAGGATGTAGAGATCCAAACAGATGAAACACCCCTTTACACCCGCTTGGTAAGAGAGGCTGTTATTAGAAAATTACAGAATGAGCTACTGATAGTTTACCAAGAACTGACTCAGCACAAGGAAAAGGTGGTTCCTCTACATTAACATCAAGGGTTAAAGAATAAGTTTGAAGCACTTACCAGGACTGAAGATGAGACCTTTTCTCAATATAAGGCTGAGCAAAAGAAGGTTGAAAAATTAGAGGGTCAGTTGCAGAAAGCTAGAGAGCAACTAGAGATTGTTTTATTCTCTCTATTCAGACACTCTATCTTGCAAAGCACCCACCACAAATTATGCTTTACTTCTCATGGAAGGATACCTCTTGTTAAACGTTAAGGCTGTTAAGAATGGTAAACTGACAGAAATCAAAACCACTCATGCCTTTATCAAACTCTTTAGAGGGCACGATGAGAAGGTTCAGCACCCCCTTTATGAACTCTATACGCATAATTTTGTTTTTCAGGATGACAGGGATAGCCACCCTGCCCCTTTTATAGGATACATCCGACTTTAGATGTTCCTCTCATTTGCTGCTAATTAGCTAAAATGGGCCAAGGCTCACAACGTGTTCAAAAGGCGTGAGTATGGCATTGACCTATGGGTCAGAGGAGAGCCTACACAACCATTACTCCTATCTATCAGGCATAAACAGTTTATGAAAAAAGACGGTGTCGTAGGCAAATTGGGGCCACTCCATACTGATATCATTTAGGCTAGAAAGGAATACTTCTAGGACATTAAAGAAGAAGCCTTGGCTACATCAAGACAAAGGTGGGAAGTCTCCAGTAACACTGTGAGGGGCCGAGAACCATTCGGCTATCGAAACTTCCAAGCTGCCTCTTCCCGTTTTTATAAATATAGCAATATGATTTTAACAATGGGGTCAGATTGGATAGGATGCCATTACAGAACCCCAATCATATGGTACCCTCCTGATCAATACCATAGTGATTATAACTTAAAGGATCATGAGGTAACCCAGGCTTTTGTTGTCCTTAAGAAAAAGAATGGTTTTAGGAATTACAAGGAGGAAGTATATCCTGCTTATTCCCTCACTCAGTTGCATTTGAACTATATGCTTGCACGAGGACGTGCAACAAGGTAAGATGGGGAGTATGTTGGGATAGGAAAAAGGTATGATTTCTCTTCATAAACTGCTTCATTTATCATTCATCCTTATACGATTATCTTCATTTATAGATTAAAATGAGGAAAATATCGCTAAAGTTGGATGAAACTATTTGGTGATAGAATAGGCAAATCTAGTATGAAAAATTAATTCTTTGTAATCTTTGTATGCAGAGATACGGATTGGACAGAAGTTGTTTAGTTGGAAGAACAGCACGAGGCCATAAAAGGGAAAAGCCACGACATCTTGGGTAGACGTGGAAGCAGAAGACCAGTTCGGACATTCCTATTTTATCACATGATTAGATTTTATATTGCGAAATCTTTAGGATCCCATGATCCTGGGGATTCACTTTTATCCAAGTTTCTCTTTTATGTTATATATAGGGCCGAAAGGCAATTAGATACAGTTCAGAATTTTAATTTGTAATTATTCTTTTTGAAACATATACATTGTTATATCAGTGACTATGTCAGCCATTACTTGAAGTTAATGAAAGAAGGTTGCATTTGATACATATTCATATTCTGAGTTTTTGTTAAGCAGAGGCTTCTGGCAACACTGGGCCTAATCACAAGAAGTTCCACTGCTCCTTTGTGTTATAGTTTTATATTCAGTCTTTGCAATTGATTTAATGTTTAATTATTTCATTTATCATGAAGATTTGTGATATTGATTTATAATTCTATTCAATTAGATTCAGAGTGAAGTTGTGAGATATAATTAAGTAGTGCTTTGATTAGAATGAGTGAATGCGTGTTGATAGTAGATTGTTGTTCATTTGAATAGATGTTATCATAGATCTTGAAGGACAAGATTGATTAACTTCTACAAATTTCAATATAGAACATTTTCCAATTAGGAATCCTTTATAGCTATTTGTTGTTCAATTAAAGATTGTTGATTGTTGTTTCACTTACTATTGATGTTCAATTGAGTAATGCAGATTGATTTGGGTTGTTATAGATTAACAGTGTTATTCAATAGTCATAGTTTCTTTACTTAAGCTTATTTGAATGATTTTAAGTGTAATTCCTATTTGCATTCAATTTCAATTAATTTCGGAACAAGTTGAATAGAATTGCAGAGTGTGTTGAGAGTATTTCTTCCATAGATAGTTATTTTGAGAATTGTGTGAATTAAATTGAAGAATTAGCCTTTAATAATTGCAATGATTCATCATTAGATAACCTCTAGCTTCACTACACATATTGTGTTGGCACTCTTGAGATAAAAAGGCTTACCTTGGGTTGACAACTAATGTAGGGATCAAGATTTCCTGTAAAAATACATCTTAGTGAGCCAACACCAAGATCTAAAGCTTTCTTTAATTTTCCGGAGAGGATTATTTAAATGTTTTGTTACAAAGTTATATCTTAGGACCACATGTCATAAAAAAGAAGATGGATAAATAAATATATTTAACCAAGTGATTGAAGGAACATTGAGAGTGAATTTGATAGATAATTCATCTAAGTCAAAATATTATCTCTATTTGGTAGAATTTTTTTTTATAATAATGGGTGCCAAGTGTTAGATCCTAAATCTACCTCAGGCTGAGAAAGGTAGGATCCAGGGCCAACATCAAACCACGCTTAACCTGGTAGCTAGCCCTACCAAGTCGGGAAAGGGCTCTCTCCTAGTCAATCTCAGCAAAATATAATCTCTAAAGGCTTGAGATGACTGATATAACTACTGATCTTAGGCTAGGTATATGTGAAAAAGAGTTTGATTGAATAAAATGATGTTTTTTTGGCTCAAATGGAAAGGCAGATTTTGGGTCTGGGGAATGAGGCTCAATTTTGCAGAGATCTCAATGGGGCAAGGTAGGAAACTGATTTTGGCACTTCAAATCGAATGAGGTGGAGGGATTAGATAGGTGAGGAGTTGAAGAGGGAAAGAGAAGCCATGGATCCTCTCCAAACAGCTGAAAACATCAAGAAACTAAAGCAAACCTCAAGTAGAGCACTGCAATTTCAATGGATTCTACTTTCACTCTTGTTTGATTTAGTTAGGAAGAAACAAGGTAGATAATTTCATACATAACACATAAATAAATTAAAAATTACAAAGAAAAGCACTGTATCAAAACAAATGCCACAGGGATCCCAAAGAGTGTTGCAAACCCTGGTCTCAATTCCTTAGCCAAAATGCTGATATGAGTATAGAATGAAGCTCCTTGCTTTCTCAAGAGTCCAACCATGCTAATGACTGAAAAACCACATAATATAGACAAACCATAGCTCATCCTATCCTCTAGGGGTCGACCTCACATGTTTAGGAGCTATTCCAACTAATTCTAAACTGACAACTAGAAATTAGGCAATGGAACAGCATGCCTCAAGAAACAAAGGAACTGATTCATTCAGTTTCAAACAACTTTTTAACAGATGAATCTACATCCATAAGTGAAAATTTGACATATTTAGATCATGATCCATCAATGTACATTAAATTACATCACAAATTTGACACTAAGAAGGTGAAAATGTCAACTGGCAAAAGCTAGGCAAAAAAAAGAGCATTCCTGGCCAAACTGGGCCAAATTTCTTCTATGCATCGTGCCAAATTCTCTATGTGTAGCGCCTATGTGAAGCCACTTTTGGAGGTCTTCCCGGTGTCCAAATTCACTCCAAATGTGCTTGGTGGAAAGGTCTACCTGTCTACTTTCCAACCTAAGTGGAATTTTTCAATTTGGCCTCCATTTGCCCCTCCAAAATTCAGTTCTCCCAACATTGCTTCCTGTGTGTCAAAATAGGGGCAGTAAGGTCATTTTTTAAGTGTTTTTTACCTTTTTGAGGGCTCAAAACCTATCCAAATTTCTTGGCCATTGGTAGGAAATCATATTTTTTCATGCCAAATCCAAAAATGCTGAGTTTTTTTCATTTGGAGGCTCCTATCAAAAGCGAGTGCCAGGTGGCGTGGCGCATAGAGCAGAAATTCCTATTTTTTGAGCAAAAAATTCAAAAATGAAAAAAGTGCCCCAAATTTTTTGGAATTTGGGTTGAGCCTTCTCCATCAAGTGCTGTGTTGGACCAAGGAAGCCTCAACCAAGATCTGAAGTCTATAATGCTCCTTTTGTCTCCTTGATGCCCTCTTCAATTTTGCCTTCAAGCTCCGGATTCTAGCTTGGCACACCATATTCCTTGACAAATAATGATATGCCATGTTTCTCAACATATTCTTCTCATTGATGGTTTTTTCTAACCTTCTCTCCAAGTGGATATTGGCTCTTTCAAGCCATGACTCCTGATCGGCATTGACCTCTTACTCAAGTTAAGTGAGCTCCACCCTCCTCCTTTAGGCAGCTTGGCGATTCTCCTGAATGTTTTGCAACTCCATAATCACTTGCTGATCTTTGAGCTGCTTATTTCTTTGCTCCAGGTACTTTATTGTCCATTTAGCCCTCTCCAAGTTGAGGGACAAGGCACTGATGTATGCCTGCTGCTCTTGAATGACTTCTTTGAGATTTGTGCTTTGCGGGCCCATATCAGTATCATCACCCTCAATGAGAATGAAATCAATCTCCCGCTCACCTGATGGTCCTTCATCCTGTAGTGGCCTCTTTCCTTTGTCCTGAACCTGTTGTGCTGATGACATAAGCGAGACCCCTTCCACCCTGGGTGGAGATAATACTTGCTTTGCTGCTACGAACAACCGTCTAGTGCCCTTCTGATAAGTGATAAACACCGACATACTAGCGGTCTGTGTCTCATGACCCTCATGCTGATATGAAGGTTCACCTGTCTCATGCAAAACCTCGAGAGGTCCCTGAGGAGCTGTGAAAAACTCACGAGAAATGAAGTCCTCCCAAGTGATGCCCTGCAAACCGAGCTGATGAATGACCACAATTTTGATAAGAGAAAAATGGTAAATATTGTTGAACTGCTGCTGAGGAGTCTTGTGTTGCACTAGGGTGGTCATTTTCTCAATATTTCGGCACATGAAGTAAGGGAGGTTCATCATCCTCACCCTGGTAAAATGCATCAGCAACCTGATATGATAGGCATATAAACGGGAAAACTGGCCCTCACAGCTGAAATACTTCATTATCAGTTTCATTAAAGGAGCATATGAATCTTTGAGGTACCAAAAAGGAAACACTCTGCTGAGTTGTTTCAAATAACCGGGCTTGATGTATGGTTCATAATGTTGTCTGTCAATTTGCTGCCTCTCGTTCCATTGCTCTCCAATGTTAGGAATACTGGTTGCTAGTGAAATATATTCTGGTGTTAAAGTGAATGTGAAACCAGCTAGAGTAGCTTGACCATCATGTAAATAAAGCACAAACAAACGGGCCAACTCATGATGAAACTGGATTCTAGCAACCATCTCACAAAATTCATAGCAGGACTGGTGTTGGAAACAAGTGATGGCAAGAGGGCAGGCCTGTAACTCAGCAAGAGTGGTAGGTTCTTCTCGAATATGTTTGCCACCTCTATGAGGCCTCCTGGGTGCATGTACCTCTACAGGAGAGTCACTGTGTGTCTCTTCTTCATGATCATATGACAGATCAGATTCCATTTCTTCTAGCAAGTGAGTTTTCTTGGTGAAAAATAGGAAAATTATGATGTTTCTTGTTTTTCTGCCACCAAGGGAAAAGGATATGAGGGACTGTGGAGGGAGAGAGTAAAAAATGAGGGATTTGGGACTGTTAAGACAGAGTTTAGTTAGGGAAACAGGGGATTAGGGAGTGATATTCAGTTTAGGGGAAACACTGTAGGGTTTGGGGATTTGTATTTTAGGAGTTAGGAAATGGGAATTGAGATAGGGATAGATTATTTTCAGGAATATGGGAGTTTAGGGAATATGGCAGTACACTGGGAAAATGAGTGAGGGAGTGAAAAGATGAGGAAATGAAAGAATGAACTTGTCAGCAAAACAATAATGCAAACCCTAGTCAGCAGTTTCTTGGGAAATAGCAAGAAGGTAGGGTTTGATTTTCTTTACACAATCCACCATAAATTGTATGGAAAACTCCTTTACTAGTAGTGATGAGAGCATTAACTTACTTGCACAATGAAAGTGTTGAGTGTTTTGGGCGATTTGATGAAGTTTTGGAGCAAAACAGGCTTGGCAGCTCTATGCGCCGCACCTTGTATGTGCGTCGCGCCCATGCAATTTTGTACTGGAAATCGTGGCCCTATGTGTTGTGCCTGCTATGTGTGTCGTGGCATCACCCAATGCACTGTGCTTCTGATTTCGGGCAATTTCTCCCAATTTCTCTTCTTTTACTCAAACGCAGCTTTGCTTACTCACACTTTGTTTCTTGAATGCAAATGGGCTTTTCAAATGAAAACATAATTTATATACAAGAAGCTTTAAATATTTGATTCATACAAACCCACTTTTATAATGTTTGGAATATGACTTTATTTTTGTAACTTCGTTTTTGAGCTTTTGACTTTATTTAAGCTTTTTGATGAACTGAATGACCTGCTTTTGGTTTGCTTTACAGGCGATTGGAGCTACTGAGGCTAGGGAAAGTGACTAGGGTTGCCATTAAACTGTTTTACATATGAAGGAAATGAAATTACATGAATTTGTACAATAAAATCTAAAATACTTTGTTTTTCCTCAAAACATAGTTTTGAGGAAAAGTACATCTCTGAGCAATTGATTATGAGCTTTATTGATACTGGAACCTCCTCATGTGCCTGCTGACTGTTATTGGACATTTTGAAACCCTTTTTGATGAAACCCTAATGAAACCCTAAACCTAATGACAATGAAACCTTAGAAGAATGACTCTTGAAATTTTAAAGACAAAACGGTGACTGTATATGATTTTGATGAATAAACATGAGCCAGTAGGTACAAGACATGAGGGAAACTGTAGGAGAAACTACTACCATCAGATGATCCATTTTTCCTAATGGAATGCAACCAACTGGGCGGGACACCTAATATGCAATGCAACAAGAGGATTTGATCTCTGAAGGAGGGATGAAGATACCGACACTAACACCAAGGTTCATTGAGGATGAATCAATTTGAATATTTATATGGAAAAAATGCAATAATCCAATGATTTGGGACAAACTAATAGACATTGCAGTACATGAGACAAATTTTCTAAAAGACATGGACTAGTTTATGGAATCAATTATGCAAAACTAAAATGAAGCTTACAATAGATAAAAGAGTTATGCACATAAATCCATTATATCTAGAAGATTTAAAATGGGAAAGCATGTAGTATTGAAAGTGAATACAAAGAGAAGCTCATTGAAGTTAGATATTTGCACTAAGCTTGTAACCATATTTTGTGGTCCACTTGAAATATTAGACCAAATATCATCAACTCCATACATGTTTGCATTTGTTTCTTCCATAAAAGTGTATAATATATTTCATGTGTCTTTGCTGAAAAAGTTTGTGCATAATCTTAACCATTTCATTTATTATATTTTGATTCATGTGAAGCTATAAGGAGACTTGTGGGTATAACAAGTATATTAGACATGAAGTTCATTATGTTCCAAGACAAAGTCATAAAATAAGTAATGTTCTAGTGGAGATGCTATATCCATGGATAAGGGAAATGTCAGTTTGCTAAAAGAAACATACCCACATTTATTTTATTTTTTTTCATATAAATTTTAAATATGTACACGCATATATGGTGTTAAACATTAATGATATTGCTAAAATGAGGAGGAGGGTAATGAAATTCTATGGTTTTGAATCTTAGTTTAATAATATATGTTTTTACATGAAAAAAATTGTATGAGACCCCAACTATGTAACAGGTTTGAATATTAAATACATCATCAATTGTAGATATACAATTATAAGTCTAGTGGGGGTAATGATTCCAGGAGAGTGTGTGGTGTATAGACAGCCTAGACCATTTTATTTATATTATTTTATACCCATCATTGAAATTAAGAGAAAAAAGGTGGTCATGTGAGCTTCTTTGGGTGGTCATGTGGCATTATGAGTGCATGAATATCTAATCTAACGTTTAGGTTGTAGGACGTTTCATTCCCCATTTTTTCATTATTTTCAAATGCTTTCACTTTTAGGACATAAACGGATTTATTGAAAGGAGTTGTTGTTAGCGATTGTGTATTAGTAGTTGTAACATTTTAGAATTAGAAGATGTTTGAGTGTATGAATGCAATGGTATTTTTGATGACACTATCCTTGGTTAAGAGTATTTGGTGCTTCTTACATTGAAATTTTTTGACTAGTAGCATTATAGCCCTAAAGCGAAATGAACGAGCTTAAGGAACTACACTGCAAATAAGGGGATTTATTTCATTGGGTTGTGTAGGATAGAAGGGAAATAGAGTTTGAATGTTAGATTAATTTCATTACTATGTATTTGTGTGAGGAGAAATATATTTATATCTAGTTAAATGTGAGTAACAAAGTTGGCCTAATAACTCATACTATAGAAATTAATAGAAATTTGCTACTAGTCATGAAATCAAACTGAAATCAAGAGATTACAAATTTCCTCTACAATTATGCTAAATGGAAATCAAATTCTAGAAACACATGCAATGACATGCAACCATTAAAATCACAAGAACACAATGGTTTTATAGGGGAACCCAACTACGAAAAAACCCTCCATTACTTTTCACTAATCAGACGAGAATGAGAAAATATTGCAATGTCTTTCTTTGATCTTGAAGCAGACCCTGCATTATAATCATGTTCTCCCGCTAAATGTCCTTCTCTGGCCAACACTTAGCCAACTCAAGCATTAGCCAACCTCCTATTTCCTTGCACAATCCTATAGGAATTAAGCTTGTAAATAATAGGGAAATTCCCTATTTCCTTGCAAAAATCTAATGGGAATTCATCATCCGCTTAGTAAAAAAGCATTGTACACTAAACAATATACAATTGTAAATGAAATGACTAGGTCTATTTCATCCACTCAACTAGGAAATTCAAATTCCATGCAAGGCTAGATCTATTTTTATCTGATTAACTAGTTAATTAGGAGACTAGGGAATTAAAAATAGTCATAACTAAGCCCTAAGGGTTAGCTCAACTAGTCAAATAAGTGCCTCATCGGTCGGGAGCTCATGCGTCAATTCTCCCCGAAGCCCTTGGGGTTAGGCCTAGCTATTGGTCGCGGGGCTTGATACCCTTAATCAAGCTCAGATATTTCTATGGACATAATGACCACCTAGTGACAGCGGGTGTCCGTGAACCACAAAAAAAAATAGTCATAACTACTCAATTGACCTTCAACTAACTTAACTGGTGACTAAAGCTCAGTTAACTGAGTTTAACTAACAATAACTCAACTATATTTCTAGATCTTAGCAATCAACGCATGCACAACTCTACCTCTAGCCTACAAACTTGAATTTACTGACTTAACTAGTACACAAGGCCATGTTACTCTAGCTAACTGCAATCCAATTCATCCTAAGGATGTGGAAAATCATTTTTTTTCCATTTGACTAAAGCACTAGTCAAATGAAGCATTTTCTTGCTACAGTTTCAACACTCCTTCTTAGCAAGAAAATGGTTCTACACAACCCCAATCCTACTCCTATATGAATGTACTATAACAAGACTCCCTCTCACTCTTGTTGTTTATAATGCAACAACTGCAATTGAGAAGTATCTAAAATACTGAATCATTTATGTCCCTGAGCTACAATTGTGTCTTGAGTATTTGATTGCTAATAGTCTCTGCACTGCCTACTAGGAAATTTGTGTTGTTGTTGAGCCTCCTACTCTGTTGTCAACACTTATTTATCCTCCTATGTATCTAGCTACTCCAACTGACCCTAATCCTCCTACTATTGAATACTATGGGCCCTATATCAAGGGTAATGATCCATGAGAAGAGTATGTTGCAACTGCTATTGCTCTACTATGAGCCTTGCCCAAATATTTGTAACTCTTGGACTAAGGCTCTACATCGCCCCACCTCACTCCTGAGCATATAGTTGCATGCATGGCGAAATCTACACATAGCTTGTAGATACTTTTCACTCTAACTCCAATCCGTTTCACTTGCCTAGTAGCAACATGCTTCATAGAAAATTGACTCACTGAACACAACATCATAACCTCTTTCATCCAATACAACTACAAAAATCAAATTTTTCTTGAGCCGAGGCACATACATTACATTTTTCAAGTGAATATGGGAGCCTAACTCCCTTTTAAAGGTAATAGTTCCAATTCTTTTGGTACTATACCTTCTATCATCCCCAAGTTCTCTATGGATCTGGAGATCCTTCTTCTCTAGGCTATTGAAGAAATATTTGTATCTTATCATTTGGAATTAGGAACATGAATCTCGATACCACACACTCCCCATTATAGTGTTGACCATGCATTTTTGGGTGTGTATTAAATTCTTTCCATGACTAGTACAATGTGCCAAGCAGAGGGTTAGAGGAGGGTAGGGAACTCCGCCTTTATTGCACTGGGGGGCGGTAAGCCAATTTTCTTTATTAATTCTTATTTTCAATTACCATTTACATGTCACTATTATTCCTCAATTTAATTTATGTCTTACGTCATTTCCTTTGCAACATCTAGTGCAAATGCTAGTTTAAAACTTTGTATGTATATGTCATGAAAAAATTAACCTCTTTACGGTTAAACATTCATTTGGTCCTATATATACTCTTTTTAGCATTCACAAATACTATTTAAACAACGTGTAAGCTTGTCTGTCATCAAAGTTGAAATTCTACTCATAAAAAAATGCAAGTGAAAAATTGGATCCCTCTCTGCTCATGTTAGATCTATATTTAAGATGGATCTTTCTACAACCTAGTATGTGGGGATGTGTAAGTTTTTCCGTCTGTCCATTCCCCTTTAAAAAAAATAATAATAAATAAATAAATAAATTATGTTCTAAATAGAAAAATAATATGGCCTATAATTAAAAAAATGAATGTGTTGTAAAGTAATTACAATGTCCATTCCCCTTTTAAATAAAAATAAAATATAAAAATTATGTTCTAAATAAAAAAGTAATATGGGGTATAATAAAAAAAATGAATGTGTTGTAAATTAATTAGAAGTAAAAAATAAATGTGTGAATAAGATGTTTAAATCTTATACTTTTCAAAACTATTTCAACAAGAAATTTAAGTAAACTATCTGAAGATCTATGTTAACTAATTTATGTTGATATCAACTTCATATATATAGAAAAGAATTGTTAAAATAAAATATTTTAATGTTGTACATAAAAAAATGTTCAATGTGGATTATCATTAAAATATTTTAATACGAATTAATATTCACATATACTTAAAAATATATTAATAATAAAAAACCATATTAATTTGGGTGATAAAATATTTTAATGTAATTACATGTCATTTTTTTTTAATGTATATGTCATGAAAAAATTAAGTTTTTATGGTTAAAATATTCATTTGGTCCTATATATATTCTACTTAACATTCACAAATATTATTTAAATAATGAAAAATGACACATTGTATTTTGCACTCTAAAAAATGTGCTATTCTTTAACAAAAAAATAACATAATAATTATAAATTTTTAATATAAAATTTAAATCTAAACAATATTAAATTAATTCCATTTAATTAATTTATATATATATATATATATAAAATAACAATCTTATGGCTTAAAATATATTTTTAAATATAAATAACTTTTAAAATTTCATTACCGTTTCAATCATTTTTTAATTCAATAAAACTCATCAAAACCTACATTACTAAAAAAACCAAAAACATTGAACATTTTTTTAATCCAACGAAATTTATGCTAAAATGCATTTAGTTTGTATTGTAATTCAGTTCATATTAAATTTTATGAGCCTGACGAGGTGTGTACTTTGAACATCCCTTCCAGTTAACTAAATAAGCTCAACATCCCTTCCAGTTAACTAAATAAGCTCAAAGCTAAAGTAGCCGTCATACCATTAATGGTGAACTATTTAGTGGCATGCAAAATACCACTGAAGTTGCATTCACTATAATTTAATAGAGCAATGCACAGAAGGGTGTAGTGGACAAGCACGACAGTGAATTAAAGTGTAATTGAGTCAAGTTTCCGTAAACTGAAGAGAAGAACAACGAAAACATTATAAACGAAGTTTCCATAGCAAATTAAAATGCAGTTTCTATTGCTATTGTTAATTGTTGGGTAAAGTTGTAAAAGTCATTCTATGTTTATTTAGATTTTATATAGATTTATGGTCAACTATTTCAATAGATTAATAAGTTGTAAATGCCACCCTACCTATATTTACAATTAAACTTTATATATGGTAAACCAATATGAGAATTGCTTCCTGAACAACAGTGAAGTTGCATGCACGATGCGACTTCTAGGATTACACTGAAGTTTATTGCTTATATAATATTAATAGTGAACCTTTCATATATAGATTTATGGTCAACTATTTCAATAGATTAATAAGTTGTAAATGCCACCCTACATATATTTACAATTAAACTGAATATATAGTAAACCAATATGAGAATTGCTTCTTGTGAATTGCATGCACAATGCGACTTCTAGGATTACACTGAAGTTTATTGCTTATATAATTTTAATAGTGAACCGATACAGATTATTCATTCTAATTGCCATCAGAAGATACCATTTGTAAAACTGAATCACAGAAATTTATTGATTCTTATCGCCACCGGGTGATCTCGTTTGTAAAACAGAAGTGTCATGATTATTTTAATTAGCGTTTCGGAAACATTCAAGAGTGCTGCAAAACACCTCATTTTATGTGGTGTTAAATCTGTTTCCGTGGAACACCACGATCAACCAAATATATGTGATGATGCAACTCTAACACAGAAATATAGTCTCCATAATAGAACTAAAAGTCATAGTAGAGGCCATCAAGTATGTTAAATTACTTTATCAATCCCGCGATCCCATCTACATATTCACGGACTGTGAGTTTGCGCTGACCCATCTAGTGAACCTCGCCAATGGGAAGTGGGGTTCCTAGCTGTACCACAACTTAGTGCCACTATTTTGAAGAAAATCAACGGGGTCCCGGGATGGTTAGCCAAAGTTGTTTTGCACAAAATGAAGCCAGGGCGGACTCGAGAAGCCAGGGCAACCAAGTCGCCGACCACTATGTCAAACTTGGAGCTAGGAAAGACCCCAAGCTGCATCTGCTTCCTTATAATCCGGCTCCCGTCAATTCCCTCCTTGCAGATGCTATAAACTTCGTAATATTTTTAACAAACGTTCTTAAAAAAATCTGCCGAACTGTCAAAGGATTGGAATGCAGAGAAACCACGTGGATAATTGACATTCATTGGAATGCAGGGAAACCACGTGGATAATCGACCTTCATTGGAATGCAGGGAAACCACGTGGATAATCGACCTTCAAATGGTAGGAGAACTGACTAAGTCACTCGAATTCATAAAATACACTAGTTTACAAAGTGAGTATTGAAATTAAACAAACTTAAAAAAAAAATAGCTTTCTCACCTTCAATTGTTGTAAGACGAGCTGGGAGTCACTGAAGAAGTGAATGATGATTGCTAGCCGTAGGTAATTGGTGTCATGCCCGGCAAACAGCATATCTAAAGACGACGCTTAATCTTTCATAGGTTTTCACACTATCGCTAGCCATAAGTATATCTAAGAAATCTCCCAATGGTTTATAATCTGATCCTTGCCTCGATCTTTCTTCTACTAGCATCTGCACAGCAGAAAAGATTTTTCTCTGGCATGATCAAAATCGTGTAAAATTACCTCAACTGTTTTTGAATAAGGTGTGCCTCGGATATTTATTGTAAGTGATACAAGTCCTCTCATGAACGTACCAAAGCCATGAAGAATTCAGACTGTCCTCTCATTAGCGCACCAAAGTCATGAATGATTCAGACTGTTACTGGATTTTCACGTGTCAAGTTGAGAAGCTCTGTCACCAACAAACACACATAACTATAGTTAATTATTAGTCACATTTCTTCTTCTTTCTTTTATTTTCTTGGGTGAAATAAGAAGATTCTAAGTGAATGATGTTTTTTGGACATATATTATTTTTGGGTTTTATTTTTTATTCTTTAGAATATATATGAAAATTTTAAGGGGTTAATATTTGTAGGTGGGCTAATTCTAATTTTTATTTTTTATAAAAATGATTCACCAAAATTTTACAATATAAAATTATTTTAGGTTAAAAATAGTGAACATTATATAAAGAGTATATAAAATCATTATAAATTTGGATAATTTTACAAATATATCAATAAACATTTTATAATTTGCGTGCATGGGGGCTAATTTCAATTTTTATTTTTTATAAAAATGATTCACCAAAATTTTACAATATAAAATTATTTTAGGTTAAAAATAGCTAACATTATATAAAGAGTATATAAAATCATTATAAATTTGAATAATTTTACAAATACATCAATAAACATTTTATAATTTACATATTAGAAACTGGTAATATTCACCAATATTTTTAAACTTCAAGATAATTTTCTATCGTTAAAATTTTCTAATTAATGCTAGTCAAAATTATCAATTAACAAATTTGCATCTAGTTAAATTAATCATAATGGTAGTTGACTAAATTGTAATTCACATGTTTTTTTTGGTTCATTCATGTTTTAGGTTCATTCATGTTTGAGATAACTAAAAAGTTATGATTAAAGTGACTCTAATTGAGAAGTAGATTTTCGTGAAAGAAAAAAAATACGACGTGATAGATCTCAACTAAAGTAGAGAACACTTGAAGGAATAAATATATGTTAGATGAATATATTTTTCAAATGAAAGAAAATGAAATTAGTAACTATATTTATGATCGTTGATTTTGAGTATGTGAGGACCAATGATGGTGGGTCAAAAATTCATGAGATTTTATAGTTGAATTTCAATGAATTGACTATACTAAATAATACCGTGTCAACATCAAAGATGAAGTTGACTAAAATGGAATATAAAATATAAGAAAGATGAAGTTGACTAAAATGGAATATAAAATATAAGAAAGATCGAAATGAAAGTGAAAGAATGAAAAGGGAAAATGATAAAGGAAATGAAAGGAAATGCATAATGTAGATGATCCTGCATAAAATGGAATATAAAATATAAGAAAGATCAAAGTGAAAGTGAAAGAATGAAAAGTAAAAATGATAAAGGAAATGAAAAGAAATGCATAATGTAAGTGATCTTACATTAGGAAGAAGGAATATCCAAGTGAGTTCATGCATTTTACGAAACCAATGTTGGTAGATACCCATCCAATGTAAGAGGGTCTACATTGATGATTTGTAATAAATGTAATAATTTATAGTTAGTTATGGAAGCACACAATTCTCGCCAATTTGTAAATACTATAGAAACTATGGATAGTATTGACTCCAACCAAGCATTGCATAGATATAATATTCCTTAAGATACAAGTCATTGTCTTCATGAATTCCTCCATTGGAGATCAAATATGGACCTTGAGCCATATTCATTGTGTTATAAAGTCAACAAGGAAAATTTCTATGATAGAACATTAATATGAATGTCATTATTATATCAAATATAGGTCTGATAATAAGGCAATGAGCATATCAAACTCCACATTAAGGATTTCAAGGACACATGCTTGTTGGAATTCACAATTATACTAATAAGGAAGTGAACGAATATAGTAAAAATTTATACTTACTTAAAGCATTTAGGCATAGTTAAAACATAAATATCATAAACATAAAATAAAACACAAGATATATGTTGAAACCATTTAGGGACAAATCCAGAGAAATTATTTTAATTTATTGGTCTGTGTATGCACCAAAATAATATTACGAATTTTGTAGGCACCAACCTATAGGAGACACCAATACCGTCCAATTTTCAAACACCAACTTGGGGGAGACATCAATCCCCTTTGACAATTTGTAAGCACCAACTTGCAAGAGGAGCTAATCCCCTCTAATATCTTATCTAATATATTAACGTCTATAGTCCAATATGTTCTTCTATGATTCTCTACAATCACCCCAATCCTCTCTAATATTTAATATTAGCTCATTCAATTAAATATCCAAAAATTATTTACAGACACCTCAATTCTCTCTAATATTTAATCTTCTCTTTTATGGTTCATGGTACAGTTCTAAATTATATATTCATCTTACTAAATCTCTACTCTGCATTAGGTTATTATTTTGGATTAAAACTAAATTTGTACTCTTTACTCTCTAATTCTCTTGTTTCACCTTTTAAATTTACATTATTTGTGCTTCCTCTCTTAATAGGTTCTCAATTCATCCATTGCATTATTTGTGCTTCCTCTCTTAATAGGTGCTCAATTCATCCATTGCATTAATACACACTTCAAAAACATAATTCATATAATGGAATTGTCTTTAGCAAAACCTAAATTTCGGTGCTTCGTTTAATTACACTCATCTAGACTCAGTTTCCTTTGTTTATGGCATCTTTGTGTGTGTCACTAGTTTTAACGAGAAAAAATCAAGAAAATTATTTTATTTTCCTTCAAGGTCCCTTTTGTTCAACTATATTAACTCAATGTTCCTTTACTTATACAAGTTCTATGATAGTTCATTAGTATACCTTATAGCTCTCTTTAATCCAACAGTAATAAGTTCTGGTGAATATATGCATTAGCACATAACCAAATGCCTAAACAACATTCCTAGGCCTTGATTCATATTAATATATCATATATTGGATGGATGAGAGTTGAACTTCAAACTTCCCTATCAACATTCACTTTCACTTATATCATAGTCGGGTTCATTGGAATTCTTAACAAATTTAACATTGGGAACACCTTCCAAAATGACCTTTCCATGGACCTTTAGCTCTAGGAATTTTATCACAACACATATGTGACCAAGCTCTGAGACCGAGTTTTTTATAGGACTTGGGATATCATATACCAATAATTTTATACAATATTACACCTCCAACTTTTTCAGGTGTCAATATGCCAAAGATTTTAAGCCATTGTGGCTAGATTTGAGCTCCTTGAGGACATGAGCACATCCATTGAGGACATGAGCACATCCAAGGGTAGATATATTTCTTATCATGAAAAAAAATTGATCTTTGCACATTGTGGCTGTGTTGTTACCTAGTGGGATCCAATCTCTTGGGTGTTATGCATTAACACCCATGTAACCTGACATCGTGACAAGAAGCTAACTTATACTAGTTATGAAAATTATAGAAAGGTTATGGTCCTTTCTAGGTTGCTAATATGGTAATATATTAAGGGAACTTATCCCTCAAGTGCTACACCTTAACACCTCATGACTCAAGCTATGATGAACGACTATTCCCATATCAGATATCAAGTGATATGTGATGTTATGGCTTTGTAAGATTTTAATATGTGAAGATCCCAAGGGTGATTAGTGGTCAAAAGATACACCTTAGTGAAAATTACGAGTACCTTTTAATGTCATCAACTTATGATATACATATGTAATCATTAATGTGACCATTCTTATCTAATCTAAGAGGATTCTATCATTACATGTTTGAATTTCATATGTAATATGCCTTTATATTTTTTATTGAAAAGTGAAGTGTAGCATGACAATATACGTGGCTTGTTATTCAAAAGTGAATTGTAGCATGACAATATACGTGGCTTGTTGTATAATTGTAAATGTAAGATGCAAAAGCAATTGTAGAATCAAATGAACAAGCTTGAGATGTGTAGTTGGGATGTAGATATATAAAAATATAGTGTAAAGGGATAATATTTTTTTTTATGTTCTTCATATTCACAAGTTTGGTTTGAAGCAAGGCAGTGTAAGGTGAGAGGAAATTTTGGAGGAGAAAAAATAAGGATGTTTTTTATATTGGTAATCAAATGGTATGTGAAAATACCACATATTAGGAAGAAATTTAATTAAATAGTTTTTTAGCATTTTAAATTATTTAATTTTAAATTATTCTTTAATGGAAAGAAATTGAAAATATAATTTAAAAGTAAGTTTTTTAATGAAACATTAAGGCCTCTTTTCTTTTGGGTATTTGGAAAGAATGGAATCATCACATGTTCAAAAATTTATTTCTCCCACAGGATACGTAATAGTTTCGGGTCAAAATTTTATGTATAAAAGTTTATAAATGCGAAACAAGACCAAGGTCATGGGACTCTTATTCCAATATTAATGTTGGGAAAAATATCCTAGTGGGCATCGCTTGTTGCGTTTATGGATAAGGGGAAATTGGCAAAGGAAATGGAAAGGGCTTTGGAAAGGAAAAGTGGCATTAATTGGCATTTTACTTATGAAAATAAAGGAAATTAGGAGAAAAGGGAGGTGAAAGGTCATAGGTTGCGTGTGAGGAGAAAAATGAAGAAATTAGAGGCATCAAGAATAAAAATATGTCAGAGCATTAGTTGGTATATTTTTTTTAGTTCATCTTTGGAGTTAGTGTCATAGAGGAGAATAGCACCAATAGGAAAAGGAAAAGCAAGCAAACAAAGGAAGGACAATGAAAGCAAAGGAAGGAAAAGGAAATAAAAGGAAGGACAAGGAAGGAAAAGGAAGCAAGGATCAAGAAAAGAATGGTTGGATCAGGCAACTTCAACACGAATACTTACACGTAACAAATTTCATTTATAATTTCCTAGTGAGTTTTGGCATGCATGGCATATGCATATGTGTATTTCGGTTTTTTTGTTGTTGTTGCCATGGATTTTACCAGGTTTTGATAGTCATTTTAGCCTCTCCCTACCTTTTTCGGATAGTCATTATGTGAAGGGATTCTTTCTCAGTTGAGCTTTGGATTACTCCAGTTTTGAATCCGGGTGAGGTGGTCTTGGGAAAATCCCAAGGGTTGGGGATGGAGATGGTTTTCTCTAGGAAGACCTCAAGAGTTGGGTGGAGACATGAAGATTCCTCAAGGGATTGTGAAGGAATTCTGAGGCATCCAAGCTAGGTTTGGTTTTGTGACCTCGGGAGTAGTTTATGTTAGCTCATGATATGGTGAGGGTGGGGGTAGTTTAACCTTTGGATTCCCCTGGTTGTTTATATATTTTTTTATCCCATGATATCCACATTCATGCTTGGAATATGGCACGAGGGTGTCTCATTGAAATAAATATTTGGTTCAACCAATCTATGGTCGGGTGATACATGGAAGTCCCTGGCTTGGTTAGCTTTCTCATATGGTTAATAAGAGCTATGTTCCTCTTTCTTTTGATGAGTAAATGTACTTCTTATTATGTGGCTTTAATGATTGTTCTATCATTGTTATTTATTTGGTTATATGTTGGTTATAAGCATGGTTAATTGACAATTCTAAGTATGGTTCTCCTCACTAATGAATGCATGATCTAATTGGTGTTATGAAAAATATTGTGAGAAGGCATTGGTCCTTCTTGTTTAACCCCACTTAAGCTTCAGATCCCTATGCTCAGATTTGCATTCATGACCTGTAGATTTCATGTTTACCATGTGTTTTATGGAATGTCAGTCTCAATTGGGAGGGGTCATGTCAAGTCTCAGTTCAAGTTTTCATTTATAAACTTTGTTTCTATGTCAATTATCATTTATGGAAGTTTCCCTGAGTTATGAGTAGAGGCCTGAGTTTTGGCCTTGAAAACGTGGCTCAAAATTTAGGGTCGCTGATATGAAGGCCTATGGGAGAGACTGGAGGCTCACAATCGATTACATGCCTTGGCAAGGGAGCGACTGAGGCTCTAGGTTAGTGAAAAATGGTGTTATATCAGGGGCTCAACACTTGGAGGGGGTGGGTTTCTCCTAGAGGTTTGTATCACCTGAGGGAAGTTAGTAAGGTATTAAGTTGTCGTTCCTTAAGGTCATATAGGAGGTTGACCCTTATCATAATGAACCTCAGATCATGTTTACCCTAGGAAAATCGATAAAAATGGGTAAATGTGGGAGGAAGCAGTTATAGGAAAGTCTTTGGATCATAATTCAGAAGAATGTAAAGGAATCAATTGTTGTTTAGTCTTGGTCACATCAGGACTAGTACGATTCAAGCAAGGAGGCCATGTTTCTCCAAAGTTAGTTCCTAACTCTAGGATTCATGATTTCCACCTCTTTGCACTACTACAATTCCTATTTCCTCCTCCTAAAAGACTCCTCATCTGAATTTTCTAAAGCTCAATTTTGATGGCACTTCAAATGGTAACTTAGCCAATGTTGTCTATGTAGGTATGTTTAGGGATCATTCGATATCCCCTATCTATATATGTTCAGGCTTTATAGGATATAACAATAACAATGCAACAAAACTGAAAGCCCTAGAAGAGGAAATATTGATTTCCTATACCTAAGGCTACACAAAACATATGGTGGAGGGAGGTTCTCGACTTATTATAAACATGATATACTCACTATAAGCGGTTTATCATTTTTAGCTTCTATTCTATTTTATTATATAACATTATCACATGGAAATTTATCTATTATACAACTCTTTATACACTCTATAAGAAACTAACAAAATAACATATAAGAAAACAAGTAAACTTAAACTTACTAATTATAGAAAAATAAAAATAGATAATCAATAAAATGAGTATCCATTTCTGTTAACTATGAGTGTTTTAAATAATAGAAATGTATGTTATTGTTATCACTAATCTCTTAATATTCAATATAAATATGTAAATAGTATTAACACAGATATTTGTGAACTAAATATAACAACTACATTAATTTAATTTTCATAAAGAAATTAATATTGATGGATAACCAAAATATATATCCCTAAATTTAAAGAAAAGTGAACTAATAACTTTAGTAAATTATAATGAATGTGTTACTAAAAAATTCATAACACATATAATATTTTCTTTATTTTATTTACTTAATGACTATTGTAGATGTTGGTTGCTAATATCTAATATATTATTTTTTTTTCATAATAAAATAAGTATTAATAAAACAAAAAAAATATGTGATTGCATTTGAAAGTCAAGATAAGTCATATTATCTTTCCAATAATATGTTACTTAACAATTTAGATAATATTTTATTTTTTTACAATTGTTTTAATACATTTATATCATTTTTTTCTAATAATTTTTGTAACAAGACTTTAAAGCATTACAAATAATTTTAAAGATTTAAAAGTTTTAAATTTACAATGGCTATGTTGGGATTACTATAAACTCGTACATAATATTATTTTGTTTTCCTTTACTTAAAATTATTTTCATTCCATAAAACCTATAATTAGTATATTCAACCAATTAGACTCACCAAAAAGGTGATATGAAAATACAATGGCTTAAAATTACACACAAACAAGAAACTATTTTTCTAAAACCTTCATTGAAGGTAAGAGGAAAGCATCCACAAAAATGTTAATAGCCTTATATAATGCAAATATAACATTTCGTAAACAAGTTTAATGGTTTGATTTCTAAGTGTTAAATTAACACCTTCTTTGTTACCTTAAAAAAAATTATCCAAACATAATTCGCAGAGTATAACTAGAAAGGCGAGAAAACTACAACTCATTCATCAATTTTACCTATAATTCTTTATCTACTTACTATAATTCTCTACTTACTATTGTTCATTTGCATGAAAACTATATTTGTATCCTTCTTCTTACGAAGGTTTGAAATGTAAATTTGTTTCATTTAAGTTAATATTTAGTTTTTGTAGGCTAGTCATTATATTCAAATATCATTGTTTTCGAAATTGGTTTATGTACTTGGTTTGCTGTGGAATATTTTTATTGACGACTTTTTAGATATGTCTTTGTCAAATAAATGTTTTAACAAAATTAAAAGAAAGTTGTATAAAAATAAAGATAACGATGTTTAAATATGTATGTGGGTTTTGGTAGCGAAGATGTGAGCAAACATTTAATTTTTTAAAAAATATTTTTATAGAGGTGTTTTCATTAATAGATGATATTTGTATTTGTATTTCAATTGTCTTTAATTTCTCCAACAATATTATAATAGATAGATTTTTATCAATGAATGACAATTGCACCTCACTTACTTGAACACAACCCTAATTTAACTCACACCTTTTAGTAAATAACATCCTTTAATGTGATACTCTTTTTAAAACATAGAAGTAAGAAGTAATTTTCTTTTTCGAAAGATTTGTTGTTTTATCTTATTACATCTATTCTAAACTTTTGTATTCATGACTAATATTTTTTTCCCTTGCAATATACGATTAAATTCTTTGTGGTAATGAAATGTACATACTTAAAAATAATTTGAATTATATGGGCAGGGACAAATTGCTAATAAGCAAGCCATAATTATGAGTATAGTTTTATGAGTGAAAATCAAATGTACAGTAATACTGTTAATTTATTAGATGTAATATTGTTAATTTATTAGATGGAGATTAATTATTGGATATGTTTACATCTTCTTATTATAATGTGTTTTTTCTTTACTAATTTTATATATGGAATTAGAATTGGTGTTAAGAATGAAACCAATGGGATTTTAATGATGAAGGTTTTGGCATTATTAATGCGGGAAATGAAAATATCTATATGTTATATATCTTACTCAAAATGTATAAATGATATGTAAGTGATTTTTTTTCCAGAGAAAGTTACCATTTTATTTAATGCTAAAAAAATTTGGGCAAAGAGTAGAATGTATTTTGTATACATTAACAATATTGACGTGAGAAAAAAATTATATGAAAGAATGGTAACATGAAGAGCTTTGCTTGTGCTTGGATTTCAATCATTCTTCTTCACAGCAAAATGAATGTGCAAGAAGGTATCTTAAAAATGTCCAACTATTTTTTATGTTCATTTAAATTTCCATATCAAACATTAAAAAAAAAAAATTTGGTAGTTGTGACATTGAATTTTTTTATGAAAAAATCATTTCATGTATTTACATGCTTATAAATCCTTTTAGCCAATAATCCTTTAAATAATAACTTGATCTCATGCTTAAGTTGATATATAGAGTTTTTGAGACTTGGATGAGCGGAAACAAAACACCTTGCTTCCATGTTTTTGAAATATGAACACAAAGGTTTGGGATAAAATACATAGAAACTGACATATTTCAATATTAATCTTTGTGTTGACTTGTACTATCTCATAATTAAAAATTAAATAATAAAAATTGTTTTATTTTTCTTAATTTTTTATATTAATTTATTTTTAAATATCTAAAGGAAAATTGCAAGTGAAGAAATTAGATCTCTCTGGGCTCATGCTAGATCCATATTTAAGATGGATCTTTCTACAACTGAGTATGAGGGGATGTATAAGTTTGTCCTTCCATCCATTCCTGTCACGCCCCTACACCTGCGGTAGTCTTCCAACCGCTTGTAGCAAGGTGCGGCACCACCGAACACTTTCTTTTCACCAATACTAACATTCGTGGACTACACCTACTTTCACATTAACATACTTAACTTGTGTTTCGCAACTAAGTAAAATGCAATTATCCTTTATACTTAATGAAGCCCATACTCATTCATTATCATCATGCAATTATACCAAGAACAATAACAATTGCAACAAGTATAAAGGGGAGGGGCAACTCCCCGTAATGTGAGTCTGCCCGACAATATATTAAGAATATCAGTTTTACAATATACAAGTGTGCCTTGCCAAACCAAGTCTACACTTAGCCAAATATTACAACCGAGAGGCAACCCTGCCTTTTACAATACATGTGCACCCTTGCACAAAGAGAAGTGCTTACCCGAGCCACTTAATTACTCTCCAACAAGTCCTGCACAATCCGCACATATACCAACTCCTCAACACGTTTGCCTACACCTCAACCCAGCACAAGATACTCCAAAACCACACCTAGATAGTTCGCATGAGCTATGCGCAGCTCCTATCTTCCCTTGCGCAATTTTACCCTTCTCTTTATGCGTAGAGATGATGTGAGTTGTTGAGTTGATGAATGAGCTCTCAAAGCTCTCACATATATACGCTTCTTAACTTTACTTGTGTGGGTTTACAAGGGGTGTGCAGCCCCTTGGCCGACCCCCAAAACCACCATACATGTGCCCAAAGACTTATTTACAAGTCGGATTCAAGTCTTCTTAACATCGCATATATATGTATACGCTCCAACACTTAGTCTCATAAGTGTTTTGCAACAAGTATAAAGGGGAGGGGCAACTCCCCATAATGTGAGTCTACCCGACAATATATTAAGAATATCAGTTTTACAATATACAAGTGTGCCTTGCCAAACCAAGCCTACACTTAGCCAAATATTACAACCGAGAGGCAACACTGCCTTTTACAATACATGTGCACCCTTGCACAAAGAGAAGAGCTCACCCGAGCCACTTAATTCCTCTCCACCAAGTCCTGCACAATCTGCACATATACCAACTCCTTGGCACGCTTGCCTACACCTCAACCCGACACAAGATACTCCAAAACCGCACCTAGATAGTGCGCATGATCTATGCGCAGCTCCTACCTTCCCTTGCACAGTTTTACCCTTATCTTTATGCGTAGAGATGATGTGAGTTGTTGAGTTGATGAATGAGCTCTCAAAGCTCTCACATATATACGCTTCTTAACTTTACTTGTGTGGGTTTACAAGGGGTGTGCAACCCCTTGGCCGACCCCCAAAACCACCATACATGCGCCCAAAGCCTTATTTACAAGTCGGCTTCAAGTCTTCTTAACATCGCATATATATGTATACGCTCCAACACTTAGTCGCATAAGTGTTTTGCATATCGTCGCATCTTTTGTCACATTTCTTCCGCACCTCGTCGCATGCCCGTGTCGCCGCGCCCGCCCGTCATGCAGCCCTCGCCCGCCCGTCGTGCAGCCTGTGCCCACTTCGTGTGTCCACGCCCGACCGTGCACCTGCGCGCCCGCCTGCGCTCGGGTAGAGCTCGAGCACCTTACATCCTCCTCCACCTGAAATCGTTGTCGCCCTCGACAACATGCCATCCCGGTAGCCATCCACCAAGATCATCATCATCCATGATGTTGACTCCTCCACACAAAGCAAACATCCTTGTAACATATGTAGAGCCTCATCTCCATCATGCCTTGCCTTAGTGACCAACTGCCACCAAGCTCACCATACCAAGGTATGCACCTCAACGGTGTGCTCTCCATCAGATATCATCTCGATCCATGATCATCGACCCCTCTGCCACAATCTCCACTACAACATCCCGTGTCGACCTCATCATGTGTCCTCAATGTGAACCTCTGCCATGATACTCCAGCACGATGCCAACATATCTCTGCACACTTCTGGACCTCATGTCTGAACTAGTTGGGTAGCTAATCCAACCATCACACTCAATTCATGAGAGTGAACATCCTCATGCCATCATCAGCTGTTCCTCAAACATCTGCCACATCCTTGACTCCTCAAGAATCCATATCCATAATCCATGCTCAGGTCCATGGAAACTCCATCCATCTCATCGGCAACATGTCATGATGCTTGATGCCAAGCCATCCCTACACCATCAATAATACCTGCTCAAACATGTTTAAGGACTCACTGCCATGAGCAGCTAACAATGAGCCCCATCTTCTTCATCCATCAAAGAAGATGTAGAGGGAGTAGAGCCTGAAGGCTCTCCCTCACTAATCAATTTGATCCACCTATGAGGATCCTCAATCTCCATCCTTTGTAGATAAGCAACCCGGTCTTCCTTCTCGACATCGGGTCTTACATATACCTCATCATCATCATCATCATAATCATCATCCACCAACTCTAGCCTTCTTGTCAAATCCAAGATGCTATCTGAAAGTGTCTTGATGACCAATGACTGCTCCACAAGCTTTGCCTCAACACTAGACAACCGCTTGTTCACCTTCTCCTTATCCTCCATTTGCATCACTCCCAATTTACAATCAGGCCTAGTCACACCAATGGTTGGCACACCAATGGCTACATCTTCCCTTCCATCATAAATGTAGAGATTCTTCAAATGTGGAACAATCATAGCATCAAATTGTTTCATAAGCTCCATCCCTAATACAGCTTCATAGTCATCAATCCGCACTATAGTGAAGTCCACCTTCCCCGTCCATTCACCAAGTGTAGTGTCCACCCTCTCAGCTATACCAAGAATCTCAATAGGAGGAGAATTCACTGTCTTCATTTGTGCCTTTGCCGGTACAAACTTCAGCCCAATTCTTCTCGCAGTATCTTCGCCCATGAAGTTGTGAGAAGCCCCACTATCCACCATAGTGAGCACATCAGCACTTCCAACCTTCATTCGAACATACTCCAACTTGTTCCTTTCAGGATCTCTCCTAGAAGCCACTTCCGTAGTAGCAGAAGCACCAAGTATCTGCATCATCCCCACAGAAGCATCTTCATTTTTTCCATCAGATTGTGCCTTCCTCTTCAAGGTTAAGAGATACCTCACTTCAAGAGCTAGGCAATCCCACTTCTTTTGATTCAATTTCTGTCTCATCTCAAGTTCCTTGAGTTCTGCTTCAATCAAGTCTGCTTCCTCTGCAAGTTGAAGGGCTTCTTCTCTATTCTCATCAGAAATCCCTTCGTTGACCAAGGCACGAAGAGCATCCCTTGTTTCAAACAACCTTTTGCTACATTCCACAAATCCTTGTTTTACTTCCTTTGACTCTTCAAGTAGACTTCCTTCAAATTCTTCAAAGGTAGCATAACCCAATTTCTGCAAGATAAACATCTTTACCAAGTCACCTGCAACCTGAACCGACCCTTGCCCCACTTCGTGCGAAACGGTTTCCTTCACCTGCAAGTACCTGTCACGAGCAAACCTTGCTCAACAGCTTCAACACCCGAACTTGTTCGAGCTTTGATACCACTTGTCACGCCCCTACACCTGCGGTAGTCTTCCAACCGCTTGTAGTAAGGTGCGGCACCACCGAACGCTTTCTTTTCACCAATACTAACATTCATGGACTACGCCTACTTTCACATTAACATATTTAGCTTGTGTTTCGCAATTAAGTAAAATGCAATTATCCTTTATACTTAATGAAGCCCATACTCATTCATTATCATCATGCAATTATACCGAGAACAATAACAATTGCAACAAGTATAAAGGGGAGGGGCAACTCCCCGTAATGTGAGTCTGCCCGACAATATATTAAGAATATCAGTTTTACAATATACAAGTGTGCCTTGCCAAACCAAGTCTACACTTAGCCAAATATTACAACTGAGAGGCAACCCTGCCTTTTACAATACATGTGCACCCTTGCACAAAGAGAAGTGCTCATCTGAGCCACTTAATTCCTCTCCACCAAGTCCTGCACAATCCGCACATATACCAACTCCTCGGCACGCTTGCCTACACCTCAACCCAGCACAAGATACTCCAAAACCGCACCTAGATAGTGTGCATGAGCTATGCGCAGCTCCTATCTTCCCTTGCGCAGTTTTACCCTTCTCTTTATGCGTAGAGATCATGTGAGTTGTTGAGTTGATGAATGAGCTCTCAAAGCTCTCACATATATACGCTTCTTAACTTTACTTGTGTGGGTTTACAAGGGGTGTGCAGCCCCTTGGCCGACCCCCAAAACCACCATACATGCGCCCAAAGCCTTATTTACAAGTCCGCTTGAAGTCTTCTTAACATCGCATATATATGTATACGCTCCAACACTTAGTCACATAAGTGTTTTGCATATCGTCGCATCTTTTGTCACATTTCTTCCGCAGCTCGTCGCACGCCCGTGTCGCCACGCCCGCCCGTCGTGCAGCCCTCGCCCGCCCGTCGTGCAGCCCGCGCCCACTTCGTGTGTCCGCGCACGCCCGTGCGCCCGCCCGCACTCGGGTAGAACTCAAGGACCTTACAATTCCCCTTTAAAATAAAAAATAAAAATAAAAATTATGTTCTAAATAGAAAAACAATATGGGGTATAATTAAAAAAAATGAATATGTTGTAAAGTAATTACATCTTAAAAAAGGTGTGAATAAGATGTTTAAATCTTATACTTTTCAAAACTATTTCAACAAGAAATTTAAATAAACTATTTGAAAATCTATGTTAACTAATCTATTTTGATATCAACTTCATATATATTGAAAAGAATGGTTAAAATAAAATATTTTAATGTTATATATATATATGCTAAATGTGGATTATCATTAAGATATTTTAATACTAATTAATATTCACATATATTTAAAAATATATTAAAATTAATTAATAATAAAAAACCATTTTAATTTAGGTGATAAAATATTTTAATGTCAATATATCATTTATTTTTTGTATGTATATGTTATGAAAAATTTAAGTTTTTATGGTTAACACACTCATTTGGCCTTATATATATTCTATTTAACATTCAAAAATTTTATTTAAATAATGAAAAATAACACTTTATATTTTGCACCCTAAAAAAATTTAGATATGAAAAAATTTGATCTAATTAAATCCATAGTAAATTATATAAACCAAAATATTAAGTGAATAAGTATGCTATGCATCCATTTAAAATTTAGCTTACTGATGATGCAACATACAATTAAATCTCAATTTCTACTATCAAATCTAAACCTGATCTGTAGTAAATCATGTGAGCGGATGGACGCTAATCTAAATCCGATGTGTAGTAAATCATGCGAGCCAATGCAAGTTAACAAAGGGCCTTGTCTAAGGTCACTCCGATCTGTGGTAAATCATGTGAGCCAATGAAGTTAACAAAGTGCCTTTGTCTAATGTCACAATTTTGCTTTGACTGATAATCTCTTGTTGGAGTTTGGTGATTTTTTTGTCAAGAAATTTTATTGTGTGTTTAAATGATATAAGTAGATTTAGTATTATGAAAGAGCCAATGCAAGTTAACAAAGGGCCTTGTCTAAGGTCACTCCGATCTGTGGTAAATCATGTGAGCCAATGAAGTTAACAAAGTGCCTTTGTCTAATGTCACAATTTTGCTTTGACTGATAATCTCTTGTTGGAGTTTGGTGATTTTTTTGTCAAGAAATTTTATTGTGTGTTTAAATGATATAAGTAGATTTAGTATTATGAAAAATCTCTCGAATATTGATATAAGTAGATTTAGTATTATGAAAAATCTCTCGAATATTTAAAATTTTAATTTTCAAAATACTGCTTAATTTTTTATGATATTGTAACATGTTAAGATTACATAATAATTATAAATTTTTAATACAAAATTTAAATCTAAATCATTAAATTACTCCATTTAATTATTTTATATAATTAATATATATCTTTTAATAACAATTTTATAACTTAAAATATATTTTTAAATATATAAATAATTTTAAAATTTTGAAAATTCTCCATATTGGACCATCAAATTTAGTACCGTCTCAATTATTTATTAATTCAATAAAACTCATCCAAACATTTATTTCTAAAAGAAACCAAAAACATTCAACATAATTTTAATCCAGCTAAATTTAGGCTAAAATGTATTTAGTTTGTATTGCAATTCAGTCCATATTAAATTTTATGAGGGATGCGTCTACTTTTAACATCCCTTGCCGTTAACTAAATAAGCTCAAAGCTAAAATAGCCGTCATACCATTAATGGTCAACTATTTAGTGGCATGCAAAATACCAATGAGGTTGCATTCACTGTAATTTAATAGAGCAATGCACAGAAGGGTGTAGCGGACAACCTGGACAGTGTATTGAAGTGTAATTGACTCAAAGTTTCCGTACGAGAAGAACAACAAAAATATTATAAACGAAGTTTCCATAGTAAATTAAATTGTAGTTTCTATGGCTATTGTTAATTGTTGAGTAAAGTTGTAAAAGTCATTCTATGTTTATTTAAATTTTATATATAGATTTATGGTCAACTATTTCAATAGATTAATAAGTTGTAAATGCCAACCTCCATGTATTTACAATTAAACTTTATATATATAGTAAACCAATATGAGAATTGCTTTTTAACCGTGAAGTTCCATGCACGATGCGACTTCTAGGATTCCAGTGAAGTTTATTGCTTATATAATATTAATACTGAACCGATCCAGATTGATGATTCATTCTAGTTGCCACCAGAAGATATCATTTGTAAAACTGAATCACAGAAATTTATGATTTCGTTTGTAAAACAGAAGTGGGCAAGAAAGAACATAAAAATTGATTACATTGACCATTTAACGAAGTGTCATGATTATTTTAATTAGCGTTTCGGAAACATTCAAGAGGGCTGCAAAACACTCCATTTTATGTGCTGCGAAATCTGTGTCCGTGGAACACCACGATCCACCAAATATATACTTGTACAACAAACGTGATGCTGCCAATTCTAACACATAAATATAGTATTCATAATAGAACTAAAAGTCTTCAAATATGTTAAATTACTTTATAAATTCCGCGATCCCATCTACATCTTCACGGACTGAGTTTGCGTAAGCCCATCTAGAGAAGTCGCCAATGGGGAGGAGAGTTCAGAGCTGTACAACAACTTGGGTGCCACGTGAGTTTGCGTAAGCCCATCTAGAGAAGTCGCCAATGGGGAGGAGAGTTCAGAGCTGTACAACAACTTGGGTGCCACCATTTTGAAGGAGGACAAGGAATAGTTAAGCAGCAGCAGCACAGAAACATAGTCCTCACAATAGAACTGAAAGCGATTCTGGAAGTCATCAAGCATAAGTTACGTCATCATTCGGGCTATCGCATCTACATCTTAGCGAACTGAGTTTGGCCTGATTAATTAGTGAACCTCGCTAGAGACGAAGGAGGGTGCCGAGGTGTACAACAACTTGAGTGCCACCATTTTGGAGGAGATCAAGGAGAACCAGCGATGGTTAGCCATATTTGTTTTGCACAAGATGAAGGCGTAGTGGACAATCCAGGGTAGCCAAGTCTCCCACCAGTATGCCAAACTTGGCGTCAGGAAAGACCCCAACCTGCATCTGCTTCCTTATAATCCGGCTCCTGTCAATTCCCTCTGGTGCACATATTATAAACTTCCCTCCACTGCACATACTATAAAATCCCCGTAATTTTTTTAATAACTGTAAGAAGTTCTTAAAAAAAACTGCCGAACTTTGGACGCATTGGTATTCATGGAAACCACGTGGATAATCGACCTCAAATGGTAGGAGAACTCACATCACCTGAAATTCATAATTTAAACCTAACCTTATCCTTCCAACCATGTAAAAGATATGAGATGATTTTGTCAACCTTCCAACCCCGAATAAAGTGGAATATGATTTTTCCTTTGATTGTGTCAAAAAAATATTTAAATGTAATGCTCATCTTCCAACCCTGAGATCATGTCATGTGGTTGTAAGTGTTCACTATTATGCTTTCTGCTGGTATCATTCATGTTCAGCCTTCAAAAACCCAAAACGGAGCACTAGTTTACAAAGTGACTATTGAAATTAAACAAACTTTAAAAAATAGCTTTCTCACCTTCGTTGTAAGACGAGCTGGGAGTCACTGAGGAAGTGAATGATAATTGCTAGCAGTAGGTAATTGGTGCTATGCCTGGCAAACAGCATATCTAAGACGACGCTTAATCTTTCATGGGTTTATAATCTGATCCTTGCCTCGATCTTTTTTCTACTATCATATGCACAGCAGAAAAGGTTTCTTTCTCTCGCAGAATCAAAATCATCCAAATCATGTAAAATTAACTGAACTGCTTTTGCATAAGGTGTGCCTGGGATATTTATTGGCACTGATACAAGTCCTCTCATGAACGCACCAAAGTCATGAAGGATTCAGATTGTCAATGGATTCTCACATGTCAAGTTGAGAAGCTCTGTCACCAACAAACACACATATTTATAGTCAATTCTTGGTCAGTGGATTCCCACGTGTCAAGCTCTGTCACCAACAAACACAAATATTTATAGTTAATTATTGGTCACACTCTTTTTGTGAAATAACAAGCTTTTAAGTGAATGATTCTCTTGGACACACATTACTTGTGGGCTTCTATTTTTTATTCTCTTGTACACGTAACACACATTACTTGTGGGGTTCCACTTTTATCTCTATTATAACCCGGGCAGGCACTGCGAAGTGTTGAATGCGTTGTTTTAATTGACGCTCGTTGGAATTTATTCACTGTGTCGCTAGAGGAGCTGTCTTTGTACTTAACTGCTTTGGTCGTAATTTGAAGAAAAAGCTATCCACCGACATTGCCGGTAAACCCACCCATAACAGCAATAATGTAGAAACGGTTTGCGTATCTGACACCCATAAGTGAGTTCATGTGCAGGTGCTGGGACCCACCACATAGAGCTATCGGTGCACAGATTGGGTCCCGCAGAAAATCTCTTAATTAATGGGATTAATGTGAGCATTTGTATCAGATGTTGTAAAGGAAACACAATAAGGCAAAAATTGGCGACATAGGGATAAGAAAATATAAATGAGATGCAGAAACGTAACATAAATGAAATTTTATGGTTGACCATGGTTAATAAGGGTGCTTTTTATTCATAGTTTTAATTCGGTACCCTTACAAATAATAAGGGTGCTTTTTATTCATAGTTTTAATTAGAACTTTGGTAATGGTTTGATGATTGGGATGCAATCTTATGTTCATTGAAAATTATTTTTTATCTAAGTGCATAAGAGCGTAAAATCTTAGCAGAAAAATTGCAGAGGAATGAATCACGCAAATGAAAAATACTATTCAATATGAGTTTTTCTTTTGAATTTTCATTAATTATATACTTAAGAATATTAGATAACATGTTTCAAGCAATCTATTAATTCACATATGTTTAATGTTCTACAGGGACGAACAATGAAAAACAAAATGTCATTCTATGAAAAAACAATTATAGAACATGTAAATGATAATGAATTGGTCCTTAGCTCATTTGGAGTGGTGCTGGAGGTTAATGAAATGGGGAATTTTTTGTACAAAACTATGAGGGTTATAATGGAACAAACATATAGATGCACCTTCCACTTACAATACAAAAACAAATCCATTGACTCGAAGAACCAAGTTATATTTAAACTATATGAAGAGTTTCCAAATTAATGGTCAATAAGCTCTATCACTTGCAATAATAAAAAAAAGTAAAAAAAAAAAAAAAAAAAAAGTAAAAAAAAAAAAAAAAAAAAATCATTCAAAAATTAATATTCCTAATTAAAAATATCTTCTAGAATCTATTATTATAAAAAATTCATTTATTAATATCAATTTTGTTATATTTAGTTTTATATATCAATATAAAAATAGTTTATTAACTTTTTTTTAAGAAAGATTATGAAAATCTCATTCTATATGTATCTATTACTATGAAGAATTCATTTATTAATATCAATTTTGTTATATTTAATTTTCATATATCAATATAAAAATAGTATTTTTTTATTTTTTTTTTAGAAAAATTATAAAAATCCCATAAGATCAATGAGCTGATATCTGAAACATGCCAGTAAGAATGCCCAAAAAATGTGCAAAAAGATAGCCAAAGAAATAGACATAATTGCATCGCTCGAGGAGCCATCTCCACAACAACATGCTTCAATTATGTGTAATCATTTAATTTTTCTATTAGATTCATATAAAAAATATTTTAGCATTAACATCTGGACAACATATTTTTTCTATTAGATTCGTATAAAAAATATTTTAGCGTTTACATGTCCACAACATATTTTTTTCTATTAGATTCATATAAAAAATATTTTAGCATTAACATCTCCACAACAACGTGCTTCAATTATGTGTAATCATTTATTTTTTCTATTAAATTCATATAAAAAATATTTTAGCATTAAAGATTAATTTTCAAGTATTTTCTTGTGGAAAAAAAACAAAATCGAACTCACTCAACACATAAAACAAGATGACAAAGAAAAAATGGGTTGATATCAAAGTTTGTGAATAATTTTTAATATTTACTTAAAACAGATTAAGGTTTCATTTTTGTATATTTTAAGTTGTTTTATAGAAACCATCATTGAATTTATTCCAATAGGTGCTAACATAAAAAAGAAGAGTCATTAAAAGAATTGATTGACATTGAGTTAAATATGGCTTGCGAGTATATGTTGTCATATTAAAATTTGATTATTGAATTTGTAAGTATATATGTTGTTTTACTTTTCTAAGTTTATAATTAATAGAAAAAAAATCTTTCATATGAAACCTATGATTATTATGGAGTATAAAACTCGCAAGAAATAAAGAGTCGTTGAAACAGGGAATGAGTTTTGGTTTTGAATAATTATTTATTTCAATTTTCATTATTCTCACCAATGCAAATACACTTGTCACAATGTAGATGGAACTTGAAGAAAATGAAAACAATCGATGCAATAAAAAAAAAAATCGTCCAAATAACAAGTTAGCTCAAGCACTGACAACAATTCCAGCGAAGAATGGTAATCTATTTAGATATCAATGCAAGTTGTTTTTTTTGAATAATTGTTTGTGAAAATTAGTCATTTGGTTTAATGTAATGGACATAGTGTCCCAATTGAAGGACACGTGGTTACCAATAACTATCCCATTTTGTATGACAAAGAGCCTCTTATTCATATATAATAAAATACATTTTATTTTATTCTATTAGATTGTCCAATGTCATTGTAAAATGTTACACCATTGATTAATATATGGATGATTAAATATTATAATGAAGAGATATGAAATATCATGATATAACAAATTAATACAAACATCATATACATATGTACTAAT
The DNA here is from genome assembly GCA_031772625.1 of Pinus tabuliformis. Classification (NCBI taxonomy): domain Eukaryota; kingdom Viridiplantae; phylum Streptophyta; class Pinopsida; order Pinales; family Pinaceae; genus Pinus; species Pinus tabuliformis. Next base: position 1,472,959,945 of record CM062816.1, read on the forward strand.
CAAAATTTAAGTTATATGAATATTGTTATAAGATAGATGTAGATTTTTTGGTAAATAATGGATTTAAAATATCATAATAATTTCACTGTCATAGGTCGATGTTTCTAAAAAACAGGAAATGGATACTTGGACATCATATATTAATGGGCACCACTCTAAATATGATTTTTCAACAACAATATTTACAATAATAGAAAATAGTATCTTGGTGCATTTTTAAAATAAAGAAACACTAAAAAGATATACATTACATGCACCAGTGTGATTCTCCTTCAATGCACCTATACATCGTTACCTTTGATGCACCGACACGTTAGATTACATAACAACACTAGTACTACAATATTTATTTTTCTTGCCCGATTTCCTTTTATAAAAAGTACAACACGAGGGATTTTTCAAACACATAAGAACCATACATTATACATTTGAAGCATAGTGTTGTTTATACAACGCATCGACCCTAATGCATTGTTACACATACTTATCCATTCCGTTCGAGAAGATAAAAGCACTAGTGCTGCAAGATTCTTTTGTCTGCCTCGGTGCCCTTCTTGAAAAGTATTTCCTGTGGTGCTTTTTAAGACATAAGCACTGGGGTAGTATACATCTATTTATCTAATTTTTTCTAGGTTTTTCTCTATGTTCCTCTATCTCTCTCTCCCTCTCAACCTCCCAAATTCTATGTCCCTCCCTCCTTCTACCTCCCCTTCTCTCCCTTTTCACTCTTCTCTCTAGAATAAGATGCATACTATATAATTGGAATATAACAATTATATAACAATGCAAAACATCAAACCTACAATAAAAATGTTTATAGAAATATTTAGCATAAGCTAAATAATTACTAAATCTTAATAACAATTACATCAATTTGATATTTATTTTATAATAAACCTTACTTTAAAAAAAATATATAGATATTAACTATTTACAAATAAATGTTAATATTAAATACTTACCAAAAAACAAAGAGGAAAAAAGCTTTAACTTGTGCCAGCCTTAATCTATATATAGAAAACATAATTTAGATATACAAACCCTCATATGACACATTACTTATAGAATTTAGTTCTTTCTTATAAAAAGACCATAATATTTTATTAAAAAAATAATATTAGTTAAATAATCATTAAATCTTAATAATGTTATATGATATTTAATATATAATAAGAATGGTGTACCAAAAATTTATATTATATTACAATGAAGTTATAATATAAGTTACAATTAAGTTATAATAATGATATAACAACATAATGATAAAATTGTGATTAAATTATTTTCTAAAATATTGTTATACATTAAATTATGGGTAAATTATTTTTTTAAAACAACAAAAAAGCATGACCGTGTACATAAATGGTCACTGCCTAAATCAATTAAATGGGTCAACACATCCACTAATAGAGCCTCACATAAACACACAACATGTGTAAAAAACATTAGCAGGTCCAAAAATATGTACACACAACATCCAATAGAAAGCAATCCAACAATTGTGTGTAAGAAAACCACCAAGTCCGTGTCTACTCACTAAAAGAGGCTACTCTCTAAAAGAGTAACGTTTATTATCATCATCTCTATCTTTAGTTTTTTTTCCAATTGGTTGCAAGATCGAATAAATTTTAAATTTATTATCGTTATCTTTATCTTTAAATTTATTAATTTATTTTGTTCCATAGGTTGCAAGATTGTAGGTTTAATTGTTATTAAATAAATATATGAAAAAGTTATGGTAATGTTGAGTCATATTTATTAAAAAAATAAAAAATTATTTGATTTTATTAATTTATTTTGTTTAATAGGCTGCAAGATTGTATGATTAACAGTTATTAAATAAATATATGAAAAAGATTATGGTAATGTTGAGTCATATTTATTAAAAAAAATAAAAAATTATTTGATTACTATTTTAATTTTAAGAGATATAAATAAATATAAATTCAATTTAATGAATGACCAAAAGATGAAGCAAAAATATGTGGCCATTTTTCCTTATTCATAAATTGCTTGCTCACTAGTGGAGATAATAACTCGCAATCGCATTTGAACCTTTATCCAAAAAAAAAACTTTCACATACACAACATCTTTTGTATTCATTTTTGGCCAACATGCTCATTTCTTTTAATCCATTTTGTTATAGAAAACAATAAATAAAGTACATGCTGAATTTCTCTTTTATATATATATTCACTCCAAAAAAAACCATTAGACACAAGAATTAAATGTTATGAAAGAAATGGAAACAAAAAATCCAAATTATTCTCATTTTCCAAAGTATAAAACGTTACCAATGAAATCCAAACTCGAAACACAAATAATATAAAAGAAATAGAAACTCAAAATATATAGTCACAGTAATTTTTTTCATTATGAAAGAAATATAAACTGAGGCTACAAAATTACATTCATTTTATACAAGTTTTTGAATATTATGAAAGTGATAAAATCCTTCTCAAATACATGTACAACCTCATTTTCTAGTGGCTATTAAACATCATGAAAAAAATGCAAACTTATTTTACTGATTATTTTTTAAATTCAAATTGGACTTCCCATGTCAATGCATACATAAAAATACAATCCATGGTCATCCATACCAGACCAGAGAAGCCAAATAAAAAACACACAATTTAGACATTTCATACCAACAATGGTATACAAATACCATCCGACGTCTTCTGAACAAGACTAAAGAAACCAAATTTGAAACCTACAATTTCTGACTTCATTAATAAAAGCAAACATACAAATATGATCCAAGGTCTTCCGAACCAAATTCAAATAATACAATTCTTATAAATTTAAAACATACTGAACCTACAATTCTTACAATTCCAACTGAACCTATGGTTCGTTACCTGCGTGCCCTGTCATGCAATTTAAAACATACTGAAACTACAATAATAATGCAATTCTTATAAATTTAAAACATATTGAACCTACAATTTTTAAAATTCCAACTGAACCTATGATCCATTATCCGTTACCTGTGCACTGTCCTGCAATTTAAAACACACTGAACTTACAATTCTTACAATTCCAACTGAACCTATGATCCTTAGCAGTGCCATGCCCTGCAACCTCGAGCCACTTCTTGGACCACGTGGTTCACCATCTCTGCTTCATATCTAAAATGAGAAGAGGCAGAAACTAACAAAAAATAAGAGCGGCGAAGACTGAGTTATCCACCAATATAACATATTTATAAAACTTAAAAATCTAAAATAGAGGCAAAAACCGATCAATAAATAAGAGCAGGGAAGGCCGAGTTACCCACCCATTTAACCCGTTGAAATCGTCAATCAATAAGGAAGACTGAGTTACCCACTCATTTAACCCGCTGAAATCCTCAATCAATAAGGAAGACTGAGTTACCCACTCATTTAATCCGTTGAAATCCTCTAGAAACGACCATCCCTCTTGGTAGAGATAGAGTTAAGATGGATCTATTAATCACTCTCTTTAAATAAGATATATTCCATATGAATATCATGGATTGTTATAAACCTATCGCTCAAAAACCACTAGTAATTTGACCAAGTCAAATTTGTCTTAATTGCCCAACAAAAATTAATAAAATTAATATCTTTAATTTTTTTTTTAGTTGAAATTATTACTATCCTTAAATTTAAATTTGAAATTATTTTTATTTCAACAAGATTATTTTTATTTTATTTTGAATTAATAAAAATATTTAAAAAACATTAAAGAAATAAAAAAGTAATTAATAAAAAATTATTAAAATAACGAATTACATCGATGCTTGAAACTAAATTTTGAAACTAGATTAAGAAAATAAAATCCTATAGTCACAACCCAACCCATAATTGAAAGAAAATGAGAGTATTGAATAATGGATAATAATATGTCTACAGCAATAGTAGAACATTAGAGTGAGCTAAATCACTTAAATCAATTGCCTTGAGCCAAATCCCGAGAAGATCCATCCAAACAGAAACGTCCTCAGAGTTGAAACTTTTGATAGGAGTTCATCTAGTTTAGTAAACAAATCCAAAAAATGCAGTTGTGTAGTTAATTGCTACAATGGAACCACATGATATTCCACGTGGATAATTTGGTCTTCTGCGAAGGTGACCGCTGCATAGAGAAAATACAATTGCAAGTTAACGCTGTGATTGTCAACTGCATCGTAACTCAACCATAGGCGAAGATACAATTGATGAGATAAGCCTGCCTGCTCGTGCTGTCATATATTGGCAACCTCTGGGCTGCCAATTCCCACTCATGTGGATGAGTTGTGGCTGCCATTTTCCTTCCCATGGCTTTAATAGTGAGTGCACACAACCTTTGTTGTTTTCTCATCTATATTTATTGAAAGGTTTCCATTGTTATATGGAAAAGGATGATAGAAAATAGCTACCAGCTGTCCTCTTCTACCAAATCCCCCATTCTTGTTAGAAATGTCTCTGCAACTCCAATTTCTAACAGGACTCTGCGATTTCTTGAACTTACAACAAGTCTGGAGTTCGAGTGGTGGGTTAGTAGCAGCAAACCCAATTCCTCCATCAACTGGAAACCACCTCTCCAAATGTCATCCAAAAATAAAGAAAACCTCTGAGTGTGCAATCTCTGACTCAACCACATCATTCATCACCCTCATTCTATCTAATTCTATCTTTGTAAGTGTGGTTATTTGCATGCACAGTGCATTTCTAAGATTTGTAAAAGATGGATTATTGGAAACAATGAGCCAAAGTAATAAGTCATCTCTGAAGAGATTTCTCACCTCTGGACTGTTGTAGACTGTCTTGAGGAGGAGGGTTTTGCCTGCTCCACCCTTGCCAGCTACCCCAATGCGAAAAAGGGAGCTACCCTCTTCCTCTGCTTCCACCACAAATATCTCTAATACTACAAAGGCATCCTCTTGTTCGACTATGAGGGGTCCAACTATGATGGGCTCTCCGATGAAAAAGCCCTCTGTGTTTGGAGAAATGGGCTAGATGGAGGTAGATGTAGAGGAACTGGCTGAAGGTTGAACACTCTCCCTGAGCGTGGACTGAATCATGGAAATTGAAAAGGATGAATATCAAATAACTCTGAGTTGTCCTCTTCTACCAAATCCCCCATTCTTATACCAAATCCCCCATTCTTATTACAGATATCTCTACAACTCTAATTTCTGACAGGGCTCTGTGATTTCTTGAACTTACAACAAGTTTGGAGTTGGAGTGGTGGGTTAGCAGCAGCGAACCCAATTCATCCGTCAACTGGGAACCATCTCTCCAAACATCATACAAAAATAAAGCAAACCTCTGAGTCTGCAATCTCTGACTCAACCACATCTTTGCATATTCATCACCTTCATTTCTATCTAAGTCTTTCTTTCTAAGCATGGCTATTTGCATACATAGTTCATTTCTAAGATTTGCAAAAGATGTATTATTGGAAACAGTGAGCCAAAGCAATAAGTCATCTCTGAAGAGATTTCTCACCTTTGGACTGTTGAAGATTGTTTTGAGAAGGAGGGTTTTCCCTGTTCCACCCTTGCCAACCACTCCAATGCGAAAAAAGAGAGCTTTTGCAGTGTTCATCTGATCCGGGTACTCTTGCCGTCTTCCTAACAAATGCGTGGAAAAAACTACCACGCTATACGCAAGAGCCTCTGTATCATTTTTTTCCCTGGAACTTATCACTGTACCCAATTATAACTAAAAATACCAAATTTTAATTTAATCACAGTACCAAATTATAACTGAAAATCCCTGATTTTAATTTGATGGTAGCCATTATTTGTCTAACATCAAAATGAACGTCCCATATGTGGCATTAATGTTAAGAGTTTATATATGCATATATGCTGTTAGGTATTAGACGAAGTGACATGAGATTTAAAGTGATAGAAATTATTAAAATTGTTAAATGTGATATGGTATATCTTTTATATATCGAAAAATACTTTTCATAGAATGGACGAGGAAAAAAATTGGAGGAAGTGTTAAGGGTGGCTAGCTCATTATTTGTTATTAATTAATTTATCTTTCTGTTTATTTTTGTTTTTCTGTGTGTAGCGGTTTGTTTTGTTTAGCATTTATTATATATTATTTTTTTATTATTGTTTCCTATTTATTATTACATTATTTATTGGTATTGGTGTATTTAGAGTATTTTACATTTCCATTTTTATAACATAGTTTAACATTTGCTTATGTTTAGTCATGGTGTTTTTTTATTTTTATAATATAATTTAACATGTTGCTTATGTTTTTTTATTTTTATAATATAATTTAACATGTTGCTTATGTTTAGTTCTTGGTGTTTTTTTGTTAATCGTTTCACAAAATTGAAGTTTTCTTTGTTTTTAGTTTAATATGTTGTTTGTGTTTAGTCATGGTGTGCTTTTGGTTAGTGGCATGAAAAAATTGTGGTTGACTTTGTTTTTTTGGGATATCTTTTGTGGTGGATCACTTTGTATATGTGTAACAATGTTCTTGGAAGGCTTTTCGTATATCTTTTATGGCTTCACTGCCATGGTTTTTTAATTTGGTTACTTTTTTTTTCAAGTGGGGTTTAGCCCAATAGCATAACTTCTCTCTTACAATTATCGGAGTTGCTTTGTTGTAATAGTGAGGCGAGTTTAACTTCTTTTTTACAATTATTGGAGTTGCTTTGTTGTATTGGTGAAGTGAGTTGAGTTTTTGAGATGCCTTATTGCATTTGTGAGGTTGGTTGAGTTTTTTTCTTTCTCATCTTATTTGGTTTGACGTCTTAGGGTTTTAATATTTTAGATTTGTTATAGTTTTTTTCTCTCTGTGGGTTACTATTTTGTTTTCTAATTTTGGATCCTATTATTCCAACTTAAATATTTTGTTGACTCGTAAATCACTCTCCTCTAAATGGGTTGTGGTGTTTGGGTATTGGCTTGAATGCATCACTCCTCTATAAAAATTTCGATGATGCTTTAGTGGGGCTTGAGGTTCTTTTTATGTGTTTTGTACATTTGTGTCTTAGCTATATGCACTTTAGTACTTTATTTCTTTGATTAAGTTGTTTGTAGCCTCCTTTTCAATTAGTTCTTTTTCAAATAAAAAGCCTATAACTTCCCAAAAAAATAATGTTAATAATTTTAAAAAAATATATTTTAAAGGAGAAAGACAATGGTTATAAATTTTCTATCCTTACATCCAACTAATTTAAATTTTAATTCATTATTAACTTTGATGAAATACAAAATTCAAAAATTTATATTTATATATCTATATTTTCAAATTGAAATTTATTATTAACATTTTGTTGAAATATAAAACTCATAATAATAATAATAATAATAATAATAATAATAATAATAATAATAATAATAGTAGTTGTTGTACACTCTCAATTAATATATTTTAATCACTCACAAAATTAATCATAATAATATTCACCAAAAATAGTATTTATACATAACCAAATTTACAACCAATGCCGTTCTCGCATCTTTATATATATATATATATATTACAATATATGAAAAACTCCAAACTGGTACATTGTTTAATTTTTTTTTCTTTTTTTGCCTAGGTCTAGACTAACATATTATGTGAAGCTCTCTCTAGCATGGACACCACTTAAGAAAATTTAATTCCCCAGAAAATAACTATCATCTTCAACCCCTCTCCATAGACATTTATATTCTAAATATATTCCAGATAAAGATGTATACTCTCAATATATTATACATATAGATGGTGTATGGTTTACAATTTTTTTATTATTATATATTATTTAATTTAAATGATAATAAATTAAAAAATTATAATTTATAATTCATAGTTTATTAAATACTTATATATTCATAATAATTTAAAATAGGTCATATATATATATATATATATATATATATATATATATATATAACATTGTTGTTAAATTTTTATTTTTGTTATAATTATTTTTAATTATATTTAAAATCACTCATAAAAAAATAAATATCATTCCAACTCATAATTATATATTTATTATAATAACTTATACTTTTAATTATAACTTTCTCTATATATATACAATCTTATCTTATGAATTTCATACCATTGTGATTTTACTCATAAGAAAAGTAAATATAACAAAAAAAATTATAATTATATATTTATTATAATAATTTATACTTTTAAATATCTATCTATATCCATTTTAACGTCACATTGACCGAGCTCTAAGAGATCAAAATTTCTTTAGATGCAAATCTCTTTTAGGGTGAAAAGTGATTTGATCCCTCTTGACACTTGGTAGTCTGAAGTTAAGGATCTAGGTTAGTTTAATTTCCCCCTTTAAATAAGCTACATTCCACATGAATACCATAGGTTATTGATTATGAAGATTGTGTTGTAACAACATATTTTTCTTGAAATCTTTGAGAGAGTACGAGAGCCAAGAAACCAACAAGCAAGCCAACCTCTCATTCTCTTAAACTGTACCTTTTTATAATTCTTTACAATATCCCTTTTGTGTATTTCAGAGGTCAGAGGTTTGTCTCCTCGATACACTAGGGTGAATGGGAGCCATTCTTTCCTCCATCGTCTCCACTCACATCTTATAAATTCACTTCCAATAAGTATCTCACATATTCCTACAAGTAATGGCTCATTAACCTCAACATAAATTTCAAATTTAGTTTCATGGCTTTCCAAGAAAGAAAACTCCACCATGCTTTGGGTTCTGAAAGGATGTCCTCTCCTTCAATTCACAATTAAATTAAATTTTTTAAGATGCATTGTATGAGTGAGATGTGGTTTCTATTCCCACAATAGCAATACAATCACATTGAAAAAATTGGGATAAATAAAATTATTATCATATAAAATAAATTGTTTTCAACTAAGATCCAAAGCTTTCTTCAATTTTCTAGAGAGGATTATTTAATGGATTTGATACAACATTATATCTTAGCACAATATGGCATAGAAAAGAACATGTATAAATAGATATATTTAACGAAGTGATTGAAGGAACATTGAGAGTGAATTTGATAGATAATTCATCCAAGTCAAAAGATTACCTCTATTTGGTTGAATATTTTTATAATAATGGATACCAAACTTCATTGAGGATGAATCCACTTGAAGATTTATATGGAAAAAATGCAATAATACAATGATTTGGGATAACCTAATAGACATTGTAGTACACGAGACAAATTTTCTCAAAGAGATGGAATAGTTTATGGAAACAATTATCTAAAACTAAAATGAAGCTTACAATAGATAAAAGAGTTATGCAAATAAATCCATTATATCTAGAAGATTTAAAATGGGAAAGCATGTAATATTGAAAGTGAATACAAAGAGAAGCTCATTGAAAATAGATATATTCACTGAGCATGTAGCTGGATTTTGTGGTCCACTTGAAATATTAAATCAAATATCATCAACTCCATACATGTGTTGCATTTGTTTCTTCTGTAAAAGTGCATAATATATTTCATGTGTCTTTGTTGAAAAAGTATGTGCATAACTTTAACCATTTAATTTATTAGATTTTGATTCATGTGAAGATATAAGGATATTTGTGGGTATAGCTAGTAAGTATATAGACATGAAGGTCATTTTGTTCCAAGACAAATTCATAAAATAAGTAATGTTCTAGTGGAGATGATATATTGGTGAGCTCCAGTATTGCAGCAATGATGTTGCAACTCCTGGGACTCCCTACTTTACTTTTATCAACCCGGTAGTTCGTAACAAACTTGGAAGCGACGGTGCTATATGCACAAGTACTAGCTCTTACTGTAGGTTGTCACTTGATCAGCTAGCACAAGTTCGCTAGGAGATTAAGCCAACTTCTATGAGTTCTTAGAAGAAGCTTTTAACTATGATGGATGAAAGCTAACTCAAAAGAGGGTAGTCTACTTTCAGAAAGAAGATGAAAGCTGAAAGGAAATGCAAACCCTAGCTTTACCGACTAGCCCTACTTGTGCAAGAAAAGAGATGTACAACTATTGAAATGGATGCCATGGACTATTAAAAAGGTAAAATGCATGTGTTTAAGCTACTTCTAAAGGAAAATATGGAAAAATCATCTTTTTGTATTTTTGAGCAATTTTATGCAGAATTATTATGCATGTGTTTTAACTATTTTTTACTGTGCAGAGGTTTATTGGCGAAAGGAAATGGAGTGGGCATTTGCAGGAGGTTGGGAAGGTGTGGAGAGGACCTAAGGGGTCCCTAGCACCCTTCTGGAGATTTCCATCATGCTCAGATCTCGAAAAATCGCTCGCGTGAACTTCTACAGGAGGCTGCAGGGGATCTACAGGAAATTCTACAGGAAGTTCTACAGGAACAGGCTGAAAGTGGTTTTTAGAGGGTTGAAGGTGGAAAAACGGTGGGAAAGTGGAAATGAAAGATGGATAGGGATGTTAAGGGGTCTAGGACCTGGTAAATGAAGCTCAGGAGTGAGGTAGATGGTTGGATTTGTTCAAAGGTGAAGGAAGTAATGTTGCACAAAAATGTAGAAATTAGGGCAAGTTGGGAGAGTATGGCAAATGGGTGAAGGAAATATTGAGCAAGGGACCGGAGCAGGTTGTATGATGGAGGAAGGATAGGCTGGAGTGTCTTACAAGTGTTCTACACACTACTTTCCAAACTAATCCAAGCAAAGACTTAAAAAACTGAGATTTATCTATTTTGACCTAATCTGACCTAGAAATCAGAAACATGATGAACAAAGATTTATAGACAGGAAATCATGCAAGAAAGCTATGGAAATTGAGAAAGAACAGATCTAAGCATAATTGATATCAACTTTTCCAACTCAAAATCGAACACTAGCAATTGCATTGGAAGGCAAAAACAGTGTTTTTGTGGCAACAAGTGTACCTTGGTCTCAATTCATGATCCCAAGGAGGGAGAAATGAGATCAAGAACTGCTTGGTAGCCTTTTTGTGGATCTTTTCTGTTACCAAACTGTCAAATCAACCTGAAGCATGAACAACTATCTTAATTATAAAAAACAACCTATGTAATGAAGCAAGATTTTAACCTAAATAACATAAATTATTCTATGAATGTAAGAAAAACACATAAAAGTACACAAAGGAGGTACTGGCACTTGGGTTGGGCCCAACCCCAAGAGCTACAGCCTCCTAAGAAAGATCAGAGCTGGTGCAAAGCTGGATTCATCTTCATTGATAAAAAAATAATAGTTAAATCCCAAAACCTGTCTACAAGAAGAAGCTCGAAAATGTGTTGATACAAGGCTGCACTAAAGTGCGAAAATAGACTAACAAATGACTAAACTACCAAGGCTTGAAGCCTTCTTACTTATGCAAATGAGGACCCCCAACAGTCCTTAACTTTAGGAGCTTGGCTACCCAAAACTACAGTTAATCAGCCACTTCACTAGACCTGCTCGGCTGCCCCTTGAAATCATCTTTGGTGGGCTGTAGAACATCGAGCTGATGGTGGAGAACTCAAGGAAGGGGTCATTCAGTGCAGTAGACACCCCTCCTACAAGTCTTCAGCCTTGTTTCCTCGTATTTGGTTGCCAATCTACTCATAGATGCCTGATCTTGGTCCAAAAATGTCCAAAAATCTGCAATAAGCACGTATTAGACCTTGTGGTAAAGTGACTACTCCCATTCACACAATTAACATAAATATATTCAAAAGCATGCATAAAACTATGGAGAATTGTGGATTAAATGAGAATAATAGGCAAAATTAGCCCATATAGTTACCCATTTCTGGGGCTCATCATCATGCCCCTGTTGAACGTGTTGCTCATCCTCTGAGCAACTAATCCAGTTTATCATCTTTGATTGATTTGACTACCTCTCTAACATCCCAGGCCTCTGAGGTGATGTACTCTTCCCTATCATGAAATCATGCCTTTCTGTCTACCTCCTCCCATTGTCTTTTCTCCTCTTCTTCCTTGACACCTTCTAACAGCCCTAGAAATAGTGGAGGGCTGAACTTAAGGCCAATCGAATTGGCTTTCAAGTTCTGCATTGATTGTTTGTATAGGGGTACTCTTCTCATAGCCTCCCTCATTCTGGTTAGGGAGTGGTATTCTCTTATTTTCAGACTATGGGACAAGGTGTTCCATCTCCTTGTGCAAGCATGAATGCAATTATCACCAAACAGTCTTTCAATGTCCTCAAAGTGAGAAATGGCATGAGCTTTCCTTTCAACATATGTAGGTGCAATGTGAGGGTTGTATGCAAGGTACCGATGGGAATATATAAGGGTTGAGGGATATTCTGGTTCTGCCCTGATCATAAGTTTCTCATTTAGCTCCCTGGCCATAATCTTCTGAATCTCTACTCCCCTCTTTTCCTCAGGGCTTAACCAAGAAGCCATGGCCATAAGTTGTAGATCTCCTAATACAGTGTTTGGGTCCCATAGATTCATGTTAGGAAGTGCCAAGTTATGTAAATAGAATTCTGCTACCTCGGCCTTATCTTCAGTTGAGCTACTGTCACACAATTCCAGAAACTAATTGTAATTCTGAAATGGAGTGGTGCCCCTTTGGGCTAGTGTGTTAATTTGAATTTGCAACCATTGGTATTTAAGGTATAATGCATAATATTTAGCAGGTTGCCTACATTGTAAGGCTTCTATTGCCCAACTGGCCTGCAATGTAGGCTTCTATTGCCCAATTGGCCATGCAGGCCATTTGGGCTTCTTTTTCTTGCAACTGTTGTTTTAAAACTTGTATTTATTTTGTTGCCTAAGACTCCTGTTCTTGCAGTAGTTTTGTTAGCATCTCCACATTAGCTTGTAGCTCTCCCTCTTTTTGTTGTTTCTCAGTTGTTTCCTTGCCTGTTGGAGGTCCTTCTTGCTACTGTTGCCCTCCCAAAATGGACAGCCTATCTTCCTTATGGACTTCCTGTAGTTGCAACTGCTTTTTCAGCAACTCATTCTCCTCCTGTAGCTGGGCTCTTTTGCAACTTTCTACGTGCCTCACCAGGGCCAATTCTCCACTTAATTCTTTTAACTTATCCTCCATGTGGCCTATGTCCTCAACTCCCTTAGATTTGGGGATTTGCATCCATGTGTGTGTTCTGACCCTCTCTTTCTCTAATTCGAAAAATAATGGTACAACAAATTTCTATGGGATGATTTTCCCACCCTCTACAGATTGTAATATGAGCCCAAATTAGGCTGAGGGGTAGGTTCAGGTATTTCTTCAGCCTTGCTCTCCCCCTGTGACTGTGTGGCTGCCTTCTCCTCCAATTTCTCAGTATGTCTTAGCTTGGCTAGAGTTTCTTGTAGAGATGTTTTAGCTTCCTATAGAACTGCCTTTGAGTCTATCAACCTAATTCTCTCTTTCCATGTGGAGTTTTTTGGTCTTCCTCTTTCATAGGTGATAGATATCCTGGAAGGAGATTCTTCCTTCTTTTAGTGGGTGAGTCCTCAATGACAATTGGTTCCTTGGACGGTGGCTGAGGTTTGCCCACTTTGATCCTTGTGCTTTTTCTGGCTTTAAAGTACATGGAGGTCTGCCTTTTTCTCTTTCCTTTTTGTTTTGTAGGTGTGCTTAATGCAGCAAGCACAGTTGTTGCCTCCCTTGCCAACATTTCAGGGGATTTCTCTTTCTGTTATTATTTTTCTTCACTTCCTATAGAAATCTCTATGCCCCCTGTTTCTGCTTGTGTCCCTAATATCTCAGGGTGTGTCTCTTCTTTCTCTTGCTGGGTGCCTACCTTGGTTGTGGCAGCCTTCTTTTGGGCTTTCTTAGCCTTTTCCTTTCGAATTTTTGTCCTTTTTCCTTTCTCTGTTTTTGTTGTTTTCTCCTTTTCTGTCTTAGTTTCAGTAGTCTTGTAAAATTCCTATTTTTCCTTCTGTTCTTCCTCTGTTTTTCCCTCTGCTTGAATGCCTTGTGCTCCCTCATCAATGTTCTTCTCAATGTCTTCAATTTTCTCCCCCTCATCACTGCTAGATGGGCTAATGTTCTCAGCCAAAGTTATGATGTTATCATCCCTGGACATATTTCTAAAGATGTCCCAAACTATGGGGACAGTATAGGTGCATAAAGTATCTTCCACCAAAATTTTGATGAGTCCATGGTGCGCTAACTGATCTGGAACTCCTGAATTTAGCTTTATACCACATTCAATTAAAGACTAAAGGAGGAAATATGGGATGCTCAGTTTCTTAGCTGGAGGCAAGTCCATCCCATACCTCAATTCATGTAGCAACCTGAAATGATAACCATAAATTATGCTAAACCTCCCTTCAAATGTGATATACCTCATTATTTGATAACTGACTTCACTCCAGAGAGGAGACAAACTTGTCATCCTAACCCCATTTTTGTCTTCTACAGGATGCTCCTCAGGCAGAAAAAATGTTTTCTTAGCCACTTGTCCCAATGACTTCTCCTCTTTGCTCCAAGGGAGCCCCAATGGTAAACCGGTAATTCTACTGATGAAATCAGGGGTAAGTTTTAGGGTCAAACCCCTGAAACTAACTGTGGCATGTGTCTTCAAATGTGGTCTTAGGGACATCAAAAACTCTTCAACCACCTCCTCATCATAACCCTGAATTATGTCAAAGAAGGATATCCAATTTGCCCTGGTGAAAAGGTCCACCACCTCAGGGTGCTCATACAATTTGCTAGAGTTTAAGGGTTCTTTCCTCATGAATCCTCCTGGCATGGTGTTGAGTTTGTGTTTTAACCAGCAAAGAAAATGCTCAGGTGGGAAAAAAAAGTCAATCACTCAAACAGAGGATAGCTGAATTCAGTTATTTCTGAACCCAAGAAGGAATTTATTATGTGCTTCCTTACAACATCAAATGGCAATAATTCCCCTGTTTGAAAACTGTTGTCACCCAGAATTTCACTGTCTGTTTATGAAAAGATATTTTTTTTTAAAACAGAACAGAGCATAAGGACACAGGGTCTTTTCTCAACACATAGATAGATATGTAAATTCATGTTTTTTTCACACACATAGGCTGGCCTCTACTGCTGCATGTATCTTCCTTATAGGAGAATTTAAAAAATGATGAGGAGATTTCGGATGCAGAGAAAAAATTGGGTAAACTCAGTGAAATATGCAGGTGGAATTTCACTTTTTTCTCAATGCATAGGCAAACTTTTACTCTCATTTTTCAACCTAATGCTGTGTTCAATTCACCACCTTGCACAAACAAATCATGCACAGAGAAGTTTTCCTAAGCCTACCTCATTTTGAGCTTGAAATTCGACGAAAATTTTCGGTTTTCTTTCTGCAGAGCTGTTCTCTACCTTTCATGTAGAACCCTTCCTGTAGAAGTCAACCGGCTCTTGTAGAATGAAACTATGCTTTCTGTAGGGTCTGATAGGCGAGATATTTTCGAAAAATAGGCAGAAATCTGGTGGAGGATGACTAGTTAGCTGCTCTGGAAGTGGTAGATGCGTACTCCAGTCGAGAACGTCGTGAGTGCAGAATGAACAAAGGGTGGTGAATGTTTTAATTGAGTTGTTTTTTAATCTGCGGGTGTGATTCATGGTGAGGTGATGAGGTGGCCGGACTAGACCGTTGATCCTACATCATGGCCATAATGTTTTTGCATGCCGTCTAACTTCCATCACCTCCCTTACTCCCGTTATCTGCTGTCTCCACTGCCAGTCCCAAATATTTCTTCTTGAATGGACATTCTACATGTGCCGGCTGTGTATCTGATCAGTAGTTTTGAATTTGACAGGGCTCGTTTGGATTCCACAAGGACGTATAATTGACCAAGGATTCCATTCAAACTGAACCATTCCCATAGTCACGCAGCCTTGAAATATGATTCATGTAATTACGGAATAGGTTTAGGCACTTACCTGTGCAGTCGTTGCCATGTTATGCACATTTTTGATTTTGGAACCCATTCCTTCATTGCTGTTGCTGCTTGCGTTCTGCATGCTTGACCTCAGACTGTTGCTAATGTTTACACATTCAAACAGAGCTCCATGCATGTTTCGTATGCTGTACCTTTCTTTCCATGGTTCTATAGTATGTTTTTCAGAGGAATCAGCTGCTACAGGAATCCTATAGGATTTCCTATAGTTGCTTCTCCTTCTGAGACTCAAGATAAAATTAGTAGGGCTACAACTGCTGACGAGGGTATCGGCTGACAAGGAATCTCAGCTGGAGGGTATTAGGTATGGTGAATAAAAAACTGTTGTTTTGATTTGTCATTAAAATTTTGTTTGCAGCATGAAAAACAAGATTTTTGTGTGTGACTGTGCAAGGACATGAAAACAAGTGGAATGGAGGTGTACAGAGATGGAAAAGGGTGACATATGGTGAGGGATGGAGGCAGGGAGGTTCATAGGCCTCATAGCCAGATCTCAAACACTCGGGTCCTCTTCTGAGATTGATTTTGGCTTGTATGTAGTTTCTACATGATCCTCATATAGAAGATACAGAGCTTCGTGTAGGATGTGGAATTTCGGACCAAATGAGACCAGATCTTGGGAAATGGTAACGATGATGGAGGAATGGGTTGTGAGGGATGCATGCATCCTGGTCATGTCCTCTGTCTTTGTCTTGCGCGATCCTCCCAAAACCTGCAATGACCTTCCTGCAACCTGCAATTTATTCAACAGAAACTAGGTTTATTTTTATTTTTCTTTTTCTTTTTTCTCTTTTTTTTTTTTGTCTGGGACAGCTGGGGCACCTCCAGGAGATTTTCACCCTCACTGTTTGCCCTGGGCACCTCCAAGAGGTTTTCACCCAAGGATCTTTTATTCTTTTTTCTCTTTTCTGTGTTTTTTTGTGTTTTTTTCCTTTTTTTTTTCTTTTTTTTTCTTCATGATGTAGGTGGAGTGGAGACAGGGACCTACTCCATTACCAATACTGATTTTCCAAGAGTCTCAATGAACTCCTTCTTGGAAAGGGGCTTCTTAATCTATGCCCATTGACGAGCATGGGGATGGCTTCTTCATCAATGGTCCGAATAAGGATTGAACCATTGTCATTGCATGTTTCCACTATATATGGTCCCAACCATCTTTTCCTCAGCTTGCCCTTGAAATCCTTGTATCTTGAATCATATAGCAACGCTCAATCCCGTGGCTGAAATTGCTTTTATTTGAGGTTACGGTCATGCCATATCTTTCTTTGAAGTTATATTACCTCTGAGTGGAGAAGGGCCTGCATTCTTTGTTCATCTAATCCATTTAGCTAAAACAATATTTCCTGTTGCGCATGGCTAAGATCTAGGTCCAGCTGAGCTGCCAACCTCAATGTGTTATATTCAAATTCTATGGATAGCAAAGCCTTCTTCTCGTAGACCAGCTCATAGGGTGTGAAACCATTGTAGCTTTCGAAGTAGTGTTATAGGCCCAGGTGGCCTCCACCAAGTGATCTGCCTAATCTTTTCTGCTGTTGCTCACTGCCTTAGTCAACATCCCTTCGAAATCTTTGTTAGTAACTTCCACATGTCCATTTTCTTACGAATGATAAGGGGTGGAAGTTATGTGCTTAATCTTGTGATGAGTGAGCAGGCCCTCAATCAGGTTAGAGTTAAACTAACTTCCTTGATCTGTGACCAATTCTCTTGGGTAGCCAAACTTGTAGAAGATATTTTCCCTCAAAAACTCAGCTACTTTTTCTTCTGTTGCTGCTTTGATTTCCTTTGTTTTCGCCCACTTTGTCAGGTAATCTGTGCGCACAATGATATAGGACTTCTATTTTGAAGGAGGGTTGATAGGACCCACAAAGTCCATGCCCCACTTCTCAAATGGCTCGAAAGTTACCTGAGGTTGCAAGGGCATCTCATCCTTTGGAGTAGGTTTCCCCATCCTTTGACATCTATCACATTGGTTGATGTATCTCATGACATCTTGATGAAGAGTGCGCCAACAGTATCTTGCCTGTAGAATTTTGAAGGCAGTTCTCTTTTCTGCAAAGTGGCCTCCACAGGGCCCATTATGGCAGGTTAGGAGGATGTCAAAAACTTCCTTCTCCCTAACACATCGCCTCAAAATCTGATCTGGGCCGAGTTTAAAAATATTACCCCCAATCCAAGTGAATGGGGCATTTTTCCTCACGATCTTCCTCTTCTGTTTTGAGAACAAGTATGGCGGAAACTGTGCTGAAACCAAATAATTTGCTATATCAGCAAACCATGGAGAGAGTACTGAAATAGAAAACAGGTGTTCATCTAGCATTTGATCATCCACCATCCCTTCTTCACCTGCAAGAAAATCTAGTCTAGACAGAAAATCAGCAACAATATTTCGCTTACCTGTCTTATCAACAATGGTAAAATCAAATTTCTGCAATAAAAGTAACCATCTAATGATACGAGCGTTTACATCAGGGTTTTTCATCAGATATCTAATTTCAGCATGATTAGTATGCATGAATGTTTGATAGCCAATTATGTAGTGTCCGAACTTGTTTAGGGAATGGACTATAGCCAGGAGCTCTTTCTCGATTACAATATATTTTAACTCTGTCTTGGATAGGTTTTTACTAATAAAATATATAGCATATGGTAGCTTCTCCTCAACTTGTCCTAAGGCTGCTCCTATGGCTTTGTTCGAGGCATCTGTGTGAATGTGGAAAGGTAGGGCCCAGTTTGGACCTCTCAAGATTGGGACAGTTATCAGCTTACCTTTCAAAGCATCCAGAGCCTCTTAATAGTTGTCAGTCCATGTGAACTCAGTATCTTTTCCCAAAAGACCAAACAATGGAGAGGCTAGCTTACTGAAATCTTTAACGAATCTTCTTGTAATATCTTTCTAAGCCTAGAAAACTTCGAACATCTCTTACCTTTTGAGGAGGTGGGACCCTTTGGATGATAGCAATCTTGTTGGGATCCACCTATAAACCTTGCTGAGAAATTGTATGACCTAGCACAGTCCCTTCAGTCATTAGAAATTCACATTTATCAAGACTAAGGGACAGGTTCATCTCAATACACTTGGCTAAAACTTTCCTCAGGTTATTCAGAGCTTCTTGGAAGTTAGAACCATAAGGGGTAAAGTCATCCATATAGATTTCCACTGAATCATGAACCAACTCAGCGAATATACTTAGTACTACTCTTTGGAAAGTGGCAGGAGCATTGCATAACCCAAAGGGAAGGACCGAGTAGGCAAAGGTACCCCATGGACAAGTGAAAGTGGTCTTGTCTTGGTCTTTTGGGCTGATTTGGATTTTATTGTACCCGCTAAAGCCATTTAGGAAGGAAAAGAACTTCTTCCCTACCAGGCCATCAAAAACTTGATCTATAAAAGGCAAAGGGAAATGGTCCTTCTTGGTGGCTTTGTTAAGTTCTCGATAATCTACAGAGATTCTCCACTTCCCGTTTTTCTTGGGCACAAGCACCAAAGGAGAAACCCACTCGTTATTAGAGATGGGGTAGATGAATCTTGCATCCAGCAACTTTTGCAGTTCTTCTTTGACATTGTCCTTAAGGGCTAGATTTATCCTCCTTTGAGGTTTCCTAACTGGTTTACAATCATCTTTAACGTAGATGTGATGGGTACAAACTGAAGGATGGATTCCTTTCATCTCCTTATAGCTCCAAGCAAAAGCATCCAAATGGTTGTTCAATAAGCTAAACAGCTCTTTCTCGTGAGAGGTGGATAGGGATGAGTTGATCTTCAAGGTTCTTTCAGGGCCAAATTCCATATTCTTAAATCAGAGAGAGGTCGGATCAGCCACACGGAGATCAACTAAAGCATTGGCTTGGGTTTCTTCTACCAACTCTTCTAATGGCAGCACACTGGGGGGCGGATTTTGAATCAAATTATCAATAAGATCATCCTCGGTTTGAGGACCTCCCCTAGTGGCTTCCACTGTGCACAATGGTGCCGAGTAGATTTCATCCTCATCTTCCTCCTCCAACCAGAGGGGTAACTCATGTTCTAGCAGAGGTTGGGCAGGAGGATATAGGACTAGCTATTTGGACATATGCCCATTCTTGATGGTCATGCTCCCAGCTCGGTAACTGATGTAAGCATCTGCAGTAGCTAACCAAGGCCTTCGCAAGATGTGGGGATACCCAGTGAGTTTTGCCTTTGGCTAAAGGACCAAGAAGTCAACAGGGTACTCCCAGGATTCAATGGAGACCATGACATCTTCCACAATCCCCTTAGGAGTCACAATGGAGCAGTCTACCAACTACAGTACTGTTGAGGTCTTTCTTAGGGAACCCTGAAGGTTGAGTTTGAGCATAGTGTCCCTGGTCATTACGTTAATGGCAGCCCCTAGATCAGTCAAAGTGTGGGGGATTATGGTGCCATTGATTTGGACATCAACTACAAGACTCCCAGGGTCTAGATATTTTGGACAGATTACCTATCCCAACAACAGGTCAGACAGTTGTTCTATGACATTGATAGTTGGGGCGTCTCTCTTGTGCCTACCTGGGTGCTTGAAACACTTCTCTTTGATCAACTTATTGTAGATTGGTACATCTTTTATGGCTTGGAGAAGTGGTATTTTCACACATAACTGTTTAAGTTCTCCCATAAGTTTAGTTTCTTCTGGGTTTGGTTGCTTAGTTCCAGTTAGTCTCTCAGGAAAGGGTGGAATGGCTTTGGGTTCACTTTCTTGTTTCTCTTCCTCGTCCTCCTTAGGAGGAGGTTGGCTATCTGGGAGGACCTTCCCAGATCATAGGTTGATCTCCTGAATCTCCACAGCATAGGTAGGGCATGTGGTTTCTCCAGTATATACCTATTGGGTCTGTTTGTTATTGGGGTTCGGGTTCGGTTGAGCAGGTATCTAGGGTTGTCTTGGAGGAGCAAGAGGTAATGGTTGTGGTTGAGTAAGTGGTGGAGGCAAAAGAGCAGGAGGAGAGTTATATTGGGGCCTCCACCCCTGATGAGGTGCATTCTACTGAGGTTGTGGTTGATTGTGAGAATGAAACGAGTGAGCAGCTGGTTGAGTATGGTATTAAGGATGATACAACCAAGGAGGGGGTGTGGACCAGGAAGGATGAGAAAGGGAACCCCAAGAAGGCATGGAAATGGCTTGATTGGGGTTGTAATAAGTCTGGGATGTCCCTTGCATTCCCTACTGGTAAGGTTTGGGTCCATGTGGCCTCCGTTGGTTCATGAAGTAGTGTGGTTCAGTGGCTCCTTCAGCCCCTTAGTACATAGCTTTAAATCCGGGCAAGGAAGGGCACTGATTTGTAGGATGGTCTTCTTCACATACAAAACACACTTCTACAGAGTGCAATGGACATTCATTCCTAGGATGCTTTATGGTGCACCTAGGATAGAAGATGGCCAAAGCCTTCTCAGCTTCTTATTGCTTCTTTTAGATTTGCAAGGTATCCATTTACATGGCAATGGTCTATCTCATCTCGCTTTTGAAATCCTCCATCTGATTTGAAAACTTGTTTTTAAGGAATGAACTAGATAAGGGGGTACTAGCTAAGAGTTGACTTCCCCTACCTCTCTTTCTGGCTGACCTAGAATGGTTTCTAAATACAGTCTTTATGTCATCTTAAGGTAGCTGGTAGATGTCTCCCCCGGCCAGCAAATGGAGGGTATCTAGAAGGTCTTCAGGGACTCCTCTTAGCAAAACCAACTTCAGATATTTGGGGTCAAGTGTGCACCTGGCTCTTTTATAACTGAGTTGAAATCTCTCTTCATAGTCTTCTAAAGATTCATCACTTCCCATGGTCATTCGAAAGATTTCTTCCTTTGTATCCTTTGACCTTCAGTAGTCCCGGTATTTGTTGTTAAAGGCTTGCTGCATTTGATCCCAAGTTGTGATACTGTTTCCAGGTAGCCCCATGAACAAGCGTAGTGCTGCATCCTTGAGGGTAGAAAGAAAGAGTTTCAACTTTTGCTCGTCTTCTACATAGTCATAAGTTCGACAAAGGACAACAAACTCAAACAAGAAGGTATCAGGGTCATCAGTAGTCAATCCATGGAAGTGAGGTAAGGCTGAGGGACTGATGTTTTTCATTTTTGTGTCCCCATTGGTCTCTAAGATAGGAAAGGTACCTTCTACTCTCTCCCCATTTCTTCTACCATTTCTGTTTTCAGCCATGGTCTCAGGAGGAATGGTTTCTTGCTCTTCTTCTCTTGTAGGATCTTCGTATATCTCTGGAGGTTCACCTATAGGTTTTTCAGGATCACTATCACCAAAGAAGAGAGAAGGGTGACTCAGTGATGTGGTGGGGGTGTTGGGTAGGAATTTTCCTGAATTGTCTCTGTTCCTAGGAGGCATGAAATGAAATCTCTTTTTTGGGTGATTTTTGTTGTTTTTTCTACTTGTACCTATTGAATTGCAACTAACTAAAATCTATTTTACTTAAATGAAAATGCAGAATGGAAATGAAAGCAGGAATGGACAAATCTATTTTGCTGAAATGAAATTGTAGAATTGAGATGTAAGTAGTAAATACAAATCTACGCTTGCTGAAATGAAATTGCCGAATTGAAATGAGAGTAGGAAATACTAATCTACACTTGCTGAAATGAAATTGCAGAATTGAAATGAAATATGGAAATGGTCTAATCTAATTTTGCAGAATTGAAATGAAACAACTACTCTACTCTTGCTGAAATAAACTACTTAGCATAAGGTTGCAGTAGAAAATAAAAGAAAAGCAGTAATCACAAAATAATCTGATGCTTCCCTGGCAACGGCACCAAAAAAGATGGTGAGCTACAATATTTCAGCAATGATGCTGCAACTCCTGGGACTCCCTATTTTACTTTTATCAACCCGGTAGTTCGTAACAAACTTGAAAACGATGATGCTATATGCACAAGTACTAGCTATTACTGCAGGTTGTCACTTGATAAGCTGGCACAAGCTAGCTAGGAGCTTAAGCCAACTTCTATGAGTTCTTAGAAGAAGCTTTTAACTGTGATGGATGAAAGCTAACTCAAAAGAGGCTAGTCTACCTATAGAAAGAAGATGAAAGCTGAAAGGAAATGCAAACCCTAGCAAACCCTAACTTTAATGACTAACCCTACTTATGCAAGAAAAGAGATGTACAACTACTGAAATGGATGCCATGGACTATTGAAAAGGTAAAATGCATGTGTTGAAGCTACTTCTGAAGGAAAATATGGAAAAATCATCTTTTTGTATTTTTGAGCAACTTTATGTAGAATTATTATGCATGTGTTTTAACTATTTCTGACTATGTAGAGGTTTATTGGCGAAAGGAAATGGAGTGGGTGTTTGTAGGAGGTTGGGAAGGTGTGGAGAGGACCCAAGGGTCCTTGGCACCCTTCTGGAGAATTCCACCATGCTCAGATCTCGAAAAATCGCTCACGTGAACTTCTACAGGAGGCTGCAGGGGATCTACAGGAAATTCTACAGGAAGTTCTATAGGAATAGGCCAAAAGTGGCTTCTAGAGGGTTGAAGGTGGAAAAAAGGTGGGAAAGTGGAAATGAATGATGGATAGGGATGTTAAGGGGTCTAGGACTTGGTAAATGAATCTCAGGAGTGAGGTAGATGGTTGGATTTGTTTAAAGGTGAAGGAAGCAATGTTGCACAAAAATGTAGAAATTAGGGCAAGTTGGGAGAGTATGGCGAATGGGTAAAAGAAATATTGAGTGAGGGACTAGAGCAGGTTATATGATGGAGGAATGATAGGCTGGAGTCTCTTACAAGTGTTTTTCACACTACTTTCCAAAACTGATCCAAGCAAAGACTAAAAAAAACAGAGATTATCTATTTTGACCTAATCTGACCTAGAAACCAGAAACGTGATGAACAGATATTTATAGACAGCAAATCATGCAAGAAAGCTATGGAAACTGAGCAATAATAGATCTAAGCATGAAAACACAACTGATATCAACTTTTCCAACTCAAAATATAACACTAGCAATTGCATTGGAAGGCAAAAACAGTGTTTTTGTGGTAGCGAGTGTACCTTGGTCTCAATTCATGATCCCAAGGAGGGAGAAATGAGATCAAGGACTGTTTGGTAGCCTTTTTGTGGATATTTTCTGTTACCAAACTATCAAATCAATCTGAAATGTGAACAACTATCTCAATCATAAAAAACAACCTAAGTAATGAAGCAAGATTTTAACCTAAATAATAGAAATTATTCTATGAATGCAAGAAAAACAAATAAAAGTACACAAAGGAGGTACTAGCACTTGGGTTGTGCCCAAACCTAAGAGCTACAACCTCCTAAGAAAGATCAAAGCTGGTGCAAAGCTAGATTCATCTTCATTGATTAAAAATAATAGTTACATCCCAAAAACTGTCTACAAGAAGAAGCTCAAAAATGTGTTGATACAGGGCTGCACTAAAGTGCGAAAATAGACTAACAAATAACTAAACTACCTAGGCTTGAAGCCTTCCTACTTATGCGAACGAGGACCCCCAATAGTTCTCCTTAACTTTAGGAGCTTGGCCGCCCAAAACTACAGTTAATTAGCCACTTCACTAGACTTGCTCGGCTGCCCCTTGAAATCATCTTTGGTGGGTTGTAGAACTCCGAGCTGATAGTGGAGAAATCGAGGAAGGAGTCATTTAGTGCAAAAGACACCCCTCCTACAAATCCTCAACCTTGTTTCCTCGTATTTGGTTGCCAATCTACTCATAAATGCCTGATCTTGGTCCCAAAATTTCCAAAAATACGCAATAAGCACGTATTAAACCTTGTGGTAAAGTGACTATTCCCATTCACACAATTAACATAAATATATTCAAAAGAATACATAAAACTATGGAAAATGGTGGATTTAGTTACTCATTTCCGGGGCTCATCATATATTCATGGAGAAGGGAAATGTGAGTTTGAAGATGCTAAAAGAAACATACCCACATTTATTTTTTGAAGTTTGCATATAAATTTTAAATATGTACACACATATATGGTGTTATACATTAGTGATATCGCTAAAATGAGGAGGAGGGTAATGTAATTCTCTATTTTGAATCCTAGTTTAATAATATATGTTTTTACATGAAAAAAATTATATGAGACCCCAACTATGTAACAGGTTTGAATATTATTGTTGAAATACATCATCAATTGTAGATATATAAGTATAAGTCTATTGGGGACAATGATTCCATGAGAGTGTGTGGTGTATAGAGAGCCTAGACCATTTTATTTATATTGCGTTATACCCATCATTGAAATTAAGAGAAAAAGGGTGGTTATGTGAGCTTCTTTGGGTGGCCATGTTGAATTATGAGTACATGAATATCTAATCTAACCCTTTTGTTGTAGGATGGTTCATTCCCCATTTTTTCATATTTTTCAAATGTTTTCACTTCTAGGACATAAAGAGATTTATATTAAAAGGAGTTGTTGTTAGAGGTTGTGTATTAGTAGTTGTTACATTTTAGAATTAGAAGATGTTTGAGTGTATGAATGAAATGGTATTTCTTATGACACTATCCTTGGTTAAGAGTATTTTTTGCTTCTGACATTGAGATTTATTGACTAGTAGCATTAGAGCCCTAAAGGGAAATGGACTATCTTGAGGGACTACATTGTAAATAAGGGGATTCACTTCATTGGGTTGTGCAGGATAAAAGGGAAATAGAGTTTTAATTTTAGATTAATTTGATTAGTATATATTTATTTGAGGATAACTAGATTTATATCTAGTTAAATGTGAATAACAAATTTGGCCTAGTAACTCATATTGTAGAAATTAATAGAAATTTGCTACTACTGATGAAATCAAACTAAAATCAAGAGATTACAAATTTCCTCCACAATTCTACGGAATGGAAATCATAATCTAGAAACACATGCAATGACATGCAACCATTAAAATCACAAGAACACAATGGATTTATAGGGGAACCGAACTAGGAAAAACCCCACCAATGCTTTTCACTAATCATAGGAGAATGAGAAAATATTGCAATGTCTTGCTTTGATCGTGAAGTAGACCTTGCATTATAAATATGTTCTCCTGATAACTGTCCTTCTCTCGCTAGCACTTAGCCGACTCAAGCCCTAGCCAAGCTCCTATTTCTTTGCACAATCCTAGAGGAATTACGCTCGTAAATAATAGGAAAATTCCCTATTTCCTTGGACAAATCTAATGAGAATTGATCACCTTCTCAGTGAAAAAGCATTGTATATTCAACATTATACAATTTTAAATGAAATGACTAGGTCTATTTCATCCACTCAACTAGGAAATTCAAATTCCATGCACAACTAGGTCTATTTTTATCTGATTGACTAGTTAACTAAAATACTAGGGAATTAACAATAGTCATAACTACTCAACTGACCTTCAACTAACTCAACTGGTGACTAGAGTTCAATTAACTGAGCTCAACTAACAATAACTTGACCATATTTCTAGAACTTAGCTATCAACTCATGCATAATTGTACTTCTAGCCTACAAACTTGAATTTATTGACTTAACTAGTACACAAGGCCATGTCACTCTAGTTAATTGCAATCCAAATCATCCTACTGATGTGGAAAATCATTTTTTTCCATTTGAATAAGGCACTAGTCAAATGAATCCTTTTCTTTCTATAGTTTCAACACTCCCTAATAGCAAGAAAAGGGTTCTACACAACCCCAATTCTACTCCTATAGGAATATACTATAACATGACTCTCTCTCACTATTGTTTTTTACACTGCAACAAATACAACTTAGAAGTATCTAAAATACTGAATCATTTATGTCCCTGAGCTGCAATTGTCTCTTGAGCATCTGACTATTAGTAGTCTCCGCACTGTCTACTGGGAAATGTGTGTTGTTGTTGAGCTTTCTACTCTGTTGTTAAAACTTCTCTATCCTTCTAAGTATCTGACTACTCCAACTGACCCTAATCCTCCTACTATTGAATAATGTAGACCCTTACATAAAGGGTAATGGTCCATGAGAGGAGTATACTGAAACTTCTACTGTCTTCCTATGGACCCTGCCCAAATATTTATAACTCTGGGACTAAGCCTCTACATCACCCCACCTCACTCTTGAAGATATAGTTGTATGCATGGCAAAATCTACCTCTAATTTATAGATATTTTTCACTCTAACTCCAATCTGTTTCAATTTCCTAGTAGCAACATGCTTTAGAAAAGATTTGCAGTCACTGAACACAACATCATAACCTATTTCCTCTAATATATCTACAAAAATCAAAATTATCTTGAGCCCAGGCACATACATTACATTTTGCAAGTGAAGATGAGAGCCAAACTCCCTATTAAAGATGACAATTCCAATTCTTTTGGTATTGTACCTCCCATCATCCCAAAGTTCTATGTGCATCTAAAGATCCTTCTTCTCTAGGCTATTGAAGAAATATTTGTATCTTTTCATATGGAACTAGGAATATGAATCTTTTCATTGTTAGGTGTGTTTTATATTCTTTCCATGACTAGTACAATGCATATAGAAGGGGATTAGAGGAGGGGTGGGAGCTCCCCCTTCGTTTCACTGGGGGCTAGTAGGCCCCCTCTACGGGATCCAAGGCAATGCCCCGAGAATTTTCTTTTTGGACCCTTTATTAAGTGGGTGGGCCTACCTATGGTTTTGTGCATGGATTTAATACATGGTTTTGGGCATGATGGTTTTCTTCCCATGGTATTTTGTAGATCTGGTCAAGGGAACTATGGTTATGTTCTAATCCAGGGTTAATGGGGGTTTATGAATGCTTCGACATGTGTATATATGTATTGTAACATTGAAAGGAATAATGAAAAATCAATCTGGTAGTCCTAGTTTTAGGGTCCAGGGGAAAATATTTGTGTATTTATTTTTTGTTTCTTGCAATTGTATATTTTTGGTTTTTTAAGAATTCATTTGTAGGTAATTTATGTACAAGGTTAAAACCTACATTTGGTATCAGAGTTGTTTCAACTTCAAGGGGACACCTTTGATGCTGAGGGGTTTTTTTTTGGCCTGTGGTAGACCCTATTCAGTGGGAGATACACAGGATCGATCTTATGGTAAAAGAAGATGGCGAGCAGTGGAAAGATAAAGATGAGAAATTTAATGATCAGAGCTTTGAGTTGTGGAAACTCAAGATGGAGGATCTGCTAGTGGATAAATATTAGTGGATTGCGGTAGATCTAGGTACTAAATGAATGGAAATTATAGCTACAGATTGGGTAAAGTTGGATTGGAAAGCAAAGAGCTCAATATGATTGTGTGTCTCAGATTCAGTATTGTTGAATGTATCCGGTGAACCTACGACAAAGGATTTGTGGGACAAGTTAGGGGATTTGTACCAATCTAAGTCTCTAGCAAACAAATTGTTCCTACGGAAAAAAAAAAAATTGTATAACCTGACAATCAAGGATGGAGACTTGGTGACTGATAATTTGAACGTCTTTAATATTGTGGTAAGGAAATTATTATCTATTGATATAAAAAAAATTAGATGAAGATAAGTGCATCAGTTTGATGTGTTCTCTACCAAATTCGTGGGATAGTTTGGTTGTTTCTATATGTAACAATACAACTACCTTGAAGTTTGATGAAATAGTTTGATCCTTGTTGTCAGAGGCGATGAGAAGGAAAAATATGAGAGACAAAATGGAGATGCCTTGTCTATACGAGGAAGGTACCATAATAGAAACAAAAATAAGTCCTCAAGTGGGAGATCTAAATTTAGAGGGAAATCTAAATCTCTAGGACAACCTGTAAAGGTGTGCTTGAAATGCAGAAAGGAAGGAAACTTCCAAAATGATTGTAGATCTAAATCTCCTAAGATAGGTTATGGATATAATGATTCTCCTTTGGTAAAGGAAAAACCCACCTCAGGTGAAGGCAGGGATGAGTAATTTGATTATTCTTCAAGTACACATGTAGATCATGAGGCATGGTTGATTGACTCAGGTGCATCCTTTCACTTCACTCCCGACAAGGAGTGGTTCTACAAGTATGAGAAATATGATGGTGGTGATGTATTCTTAGGGGATAACAGAAGGATAGAATCATCAGACGTGGAAAAGTAAGGTTTAAGTTGCAAGGTGGAAGGATTAGAACACTTCCCACTGTTATTCATATTCCTTCATTAGTCAGAAATGTGATGTTTGTAAGTAAGATGGATGATGCAGGCATAAAAACAGTGTTTGAGAAACATACCTGCAAAATGGTTTGCAGAGCATTGGTATTGATGCAGGGAGTTCAAATTGGAACTCTGTACAAGCTTCTGGGTAGTATTGTTATTTACGAGGACAACAACTTTGTGGTTCTTGAAAGTAGAGCAGAAAATCTAGTGGTATCTAGGGAAAAGACCATGCAATGGAATCAAAGGATTGGACATATTGGAGAGAAGGGCATTCGAATACTTCATGGTAATGGTATGGTAGAAGGTATGTCTAATTTATCTCCGGATTTCAATTTTTGTGAACATTATGAATATGAGACTCATAATCGGGTGAGTTTCCTGTCTAGCGCTAAGAGGGCGAAAGGGATATTAGATCTTGTGCACATTGATGTATTTGGACTTGTGTCGGTTCCATCACTAGGTAAGTCTGTGTACTATGTATCATTTATATGTGAATTCTCAAGGAATAAATGGATATATTTCATCAGGAATAAATTTGAAGTCCTTGACAGGTTTAGAGTTTAAGGCTCTGTTGGAAAATGAGATAGAGAAGAAGATAAAGGTGTTGAGGAAAAATAATGGTGGATAACTCTCTAAGAAGGAATTTGAGGAGTTTTATAAGAAGTGTGATATAGCATGACATAAGAATACTCCATACACACCTCAACAAAATGGAGTTGCAGAAAGAATGAACATGCCATTGATGGAAAAGGAAAGAAGCATGCTTAGTGATGCCGGGTTAGCACAAGAATTCTGGGAAGAGGTGATTGAGACTACATGTTACCATGTTAATAGACCACCTTCATCAGCATTGGAGGATACGTCTCCACATGAGGTATGGATTAGTAAGAAACCCTCCATTTCACATATGAGGATATTTTGTTGTGATGCATATGTACATGTTGCAAAGGAGAAAAGAACCAAGTTGGATAGTAAATTTGAAAGGTGCATCTTTATTAGGTATAAAGATGGTTTAAAAGGTTATAAGCTTTAGAACCCAGAAACAAGGAAGGTTGTGCACAACTAAGATGTGGTGTCTAGAGAGGTGAAATATATTATTAGACATGAATTCCTACCAAAGGAACCTGAGAAGATAGAGTTTGCGCCAAATGAGGAAGAATCAAACATTACAACAAAACAAGAATCAGAAGATGAAGAGCCACAAACTCTAGTTGTGAGAAGATCAGTTTGAGAAAGAAGGCAGCCAAAAAGTTATAGTCAATCTCCTTTCTATTTAAATCTTTCTTTATTTGTTACTAATGATGATCCCAAAACTATTAGGGAGGTAGTAGATTCAGAGGATGGAAAAATATGGAAAGAGCCCATGGTTGATTAAATAACATATTTGCAAAAAATGAGGCTGGGATCTAGTGGAGTTTCTTGCTAGAAGGAAACCCATTGGAAGCAAATGGGTGTTTAAGAAGAAGATGAATGCAAAAGGAAAGGTGGAGAAATACAAAGCTTGGTTGGTAGAAAGGGGTTATTCCCAGGTTATGGGAATTGATTTTGGTGATATTTTTTCTCCCGTTTCTAATGTAGTTTCTAATAGATTACTTTGATCTGTTGTTGTTGCTTTTGATTTTGACATAGAATAGATGGATGTGAAGACAACATTTCTTCATGCGGATTTGGAAGAAGAGATCTATATGAGGAAACCTAAAGGCCATGCAGTGACGGGAAATAAAGAACTGGTATGTAGCTTAAAAAAGTCTATGTATGGGTTAAAGTCACGAAGTATCTAGTATCAAAA
Source organism: Pinus tabuliformis (assembly GCA_031772625.1). Lineage (NCBI taxonomy): Eukaryota > Viridiplantae > Streptophyta > Pinopsida > Pinales > Pinaceae > Pinus > Pinus tabuliformis. The sequence goes on from CM062816.1 coordinate 1,472,990,607, forward strand.
ATTTGATACATTTATATGGGGACTTGGCTTCACTAGACGAAAAGCATATCATTGTGTTTATTTTAAATTAATTCGTGACCGTGTTATTTATCTGGTATTGTATGTGGATGATATGTTGTTGTTTGGAAATGACAACGAAATTATCCAGGATTTGAAGACCCAATTGTCCTCTAAATTTGACATGAAGGATCTCAGTGCTACAAACTATATTTTGGGTATGGAAATTAAATGAGATCGGACAAAGAAGAAGCTCTAGTTAAACTAGAGAAGTATGGTGAGACAGTACTACAGAGGTTTAATATGCAAGATAGTAAATCAGTGAAGGTCCCCATTCATTTAGGTGTAAAGTTATCTATTGAATATGTAAAGTTATCTATTGAATAGTGTCTGAAGACACAAGAAAAGGAAGAGGACATGCCTCTCGCTCCATACGTAAGTGCAGTTAGTAACTTGATGTATGCAATGTATGGACTAGACTAGACATTAAACATGTAGTGGGAGTATTGAGTAATTTTATGTTAAAACCAGGGAAGGAGCATTGAACAATAGTGAAGAGGGTTTTCAGGTATTTTTGTGGTGCTAGAGATTATGGTCTGTGCTACCAAGGAAGAATAGTATTAGATAAAGTTTTAGACATCCATGGACTTGTTGATGTAAACAGGGATGGAGATCTAGATGAGAGAATATCTAAAAATGGGTATGTGTTTAACCTATTTGGAGGTGTAGTCAGTTGGATGGAAAGAGACAATTTGTAGTGGCACTTTCAACTACATAGGCATAATACATGGCAATGAATCATGCAAGCAAGGAAGCAGACTGCTTGCAGAAATTGTGTTCAAGTATGGGGTTGTACAACGAGCTATAAGGATAGACTCTGACAACAAAAGTGCATTTTTTTTGGCAAAGAACCCTAATTATAATTCAAATACAAAACACATTGATGTTTAGTATCACTTTTTGAGGGATATGGATGAGGACAAAAATGTGTTGTTGGTAAAGGTGGACACTTTGAAGAATGTTGTAGATGCACTGACGATGTTTATAAGCACTGAGAAGTTTTCTTGGTGTAGAGAAACAATGGCCATTGTAGGGATAGACCAATGACTAAGATATCTTGTGACCCCCTATGTGGAAAGAAAACATCAAGTGGGAGAATGTTGGGTTTGTGTCATATTCTTTCCATGACTAGTTCCACACACGAATCAAGCGATTAGAGGTGCCCCCCTTGTTGCACCAAGCGCAACGGAGACGAAAGCCCCCCCCTTCAGGGAGTTTTAGAGGGGTGGTATACCCCCTCTACGAGGTCCGTGGCAGTGCCCTGAGAAATTTTTTTGGACCCTATATTAGGTTGGTGGACCTATCTATGGTTTTTTTCATGGATTTCACACATGGTTTTGGGTATGATAGTCTTCTACCCATGGTATTTTGTAGATCCAGTCAAGGGAACTACAATTATGTTCTAATTTAGGGTTAATGGATTGGGGTTTATGAATGCTTTGACATGTATATATATGCATTGTAGCATTGAAAGGAATAATGAAAAATGAATCTGGGAGCCACATTTTTGGGATCTAGGGGAAAATCTTTGCGTATTTGTTTTGTGTTTCTCATCATTGTATATTTTATTTTATTTTTAAGAACTTGTTTGCAGATAATTTCTAGATAGGGTTAAAAGCTACATGCATGACATTAGGGTGAAGTCTAATTCTAATTGTGAGGCAAGTGTTTCACCTCCTTCTCCTCCTAAAGGCTTCTTTTAGACTTCTTGTGTGGACACTTTGTTGCATAGTGCCCAAATTCACGGAAAGGAAAACATTTTATCTTCCTTAGATCCTTCTTCTTTCCATTGTTATAAATGGTCTTTGTCTTGATTTGGGCCTTATTTTCCTTCCCAACCAAGGAAAAATTATGTTCATCCTCATATTTAGATGCTACTCCATCTCTATTGTTCTTCCGAATTTCTTCCTGCATCAAATTGGACCAAAGTATCTCCTAATTTGGAAATTTCTCCCTTCCATTTATAGAGTCCTGGTAGCTGTGCCACAATTTTGGAAGGTCTAGGAGAGTTAGGCTCACTACTCCTAAAGAGGGTATATTTTCTCCAACTCCTCCAATCTCATCTTGACACTGAGTGAACTTGGAGAGGCAATGTGGAATGGCTTCATTTTTCTACATGTAGATGTTTCTAAACTTATGCCTCAAGGCCAATTTCCTCACATCACTACCATTTTTGAATAATTCAATAAGGGTCTTCCTCATATCAAAGGGAGTATCCTTGCCATGTAAATTTGAGACTATGTGATCTCTAATACCCTCGAGGATGATCCTCTTGGATTTTGCAGTATCCTTCTTCCACTGGGCTAAGTTCTATGCAGCTAATACTGTTGCCTTTGGAATGTCAATTTTTGCATACTCCAACACACCATTATCATCAAGCACTACTTCTATCTTATCCTTTGATGCTATGAAATTCGAGGTTCGCTCAAGGGCATACTCCAATATCAATCTGTTGAAAGAATTTTCCCACACGGAAGAAAACAACTTCACTGAATCTGCAAATCAAAATATTTGAAGGAGGGGCTCTATAGTCTAGTTTATAGTGTGATTTCTGCATTGATACCATGTAGAAATTAATAGAAATTTGCTACTATTAATGAAATAAACAAATTACAAATTTCCTCTACAATTCTACAAAATGGAACTCACAATTTAGAAACACATGCAATGAAATGCGACCATTAAAACCACAAGAACATAATGATTGTACACTGCAAAACAACTGGAAAAAACCCCTCCACTACTTTTCATTAATCAAATGAGAATGATAAAATATTATAATGTCTCACTTCGATCTTCAAGGACACCATGAACTGTAAACCTATTCTCCTACTGATTCTCTAGCTTTGGCCAAGACTTATAAAATTCAATACTCAACCAACCTCTTATTTCCTTGCACAATATTGGAGGACTTAAGCTCCTAAATAATATGGAAATCCACTATTTCCTTGCACAAATCCAAGGGGAATTGATCACCTACTCAGTGAAAAAGCACTATACACTCAACAATATATAATTATAAACGCAAATGTGCCTTTTCCATCCACTCAACTAGGAAATTCGAATCCCATGCATGAGTGGGCCTATTTTTTGCTGATTGAGTAATTAAAGGAGAGATGAGTGAGTTAATAGCAATCATAACTACTCAACTAAACTTGAACTAACTCAACTAGTGACTAGAGCTCAATTAACTAAGTTCAACTAAAAATAACTCAAATCTATTACTATATCTTAACAATCAACTCATGCACAACTCTAATTCTAGCCTACAAATTCAAATTTAATGACTTAACTAGTAGAAAGGTCATGCCACTCTAGCTAACTACAATCCAAGTCATCCCACTAATGTGGAAAAGAAAAATTTCTCCATTTGACTAAGGCACTAGTCAAATGAAGCCTTTTCTTGCTACAATTTCAACAGTCCCTCTTAGTAAGAAAAGAGTTCTACACAACCCAAATCCTACTCCTATAGGAATGTGCTGTAACAAGACTCCCTCTCACTATTGTTGTTAGTAGCGCAACAACTCCAACTAAGAATTATATGAAATATTGAATCAATTGTTTCTTTGAGCTACAACTATCTCCTAAGCATTTGAATACTATTGGTCTTTGCACTGCATTAGGGGAATTTTGAGGTCTAAAAAGGGCCTCTTAAGGAATTATAAAATAATAGTGGAAATAATAAAATAACATTAGATTACATCATCAAATTTTGGAGGGAAAAAATAAAAAACTATTTATTCAACATGTATTTTCAACTTATCTCCCTGTGGGTTTATTCAAATTTTGAGAGGAAACACTCATTGGATGAAAAATTTGATTCCTCATACAAGGAGTACACATGTTTCATACTTTCGATTGACCCTACTACACAAAGAATTAGAAATACATGAAAAACATGATTGCAATAACGTTTTTTCATGTATTTCTCATTTTTCGTATAGCAGGGTCCATCAAAAGTATGCAACATGGGTACTCCTCATATGAGGAACTAAACTTTGCATCCAACAAGTACTTCATGATATAAATTATAGAGAGGATATGAAAGAAGAATTGCACATGAAAGAAGAATTGCATGATATAACTTATAGATATTTTTCAATCTATGTCCAATCTATTTCACTTATCTAGTAGCAACATGCTTCACAAATTATTTTCCCTTACTAAACACCACATCATAACCTATGTCCTCCAACAAAGCTCTAGAAATCAAAATTTTCTTCAGCTGAGGCACATACATTACATTTTTCAAGTGAAGATGGGAGCTTTCCTTCTCTTAAAGGTGTCAATTCCAATTCCTTTGATATTGTACCTCCCATCATCCCCAAGTTCTATGTGCATCTGGAGATCCTTCTCCTCTAGGCCAATGAAGAAATATTTGCATCCTATCATATGGAATGAGGCACATGAATCTAGATACCACATAATCCCCATTATAGTGTTGGCCATGCCTGCAATTAGAGTGAATCCTAATTAGAATTGTGAGGCAAGTTCTTCACCTCTAGCCCCTCCTGAAGGCTTCTTTTTAGACTTTTTGTGCAGTCACTTTATTGCATAGTGCCCAAATTCGTGGCAGTGAAAACATTTTATCCTTCTTAGATCCTTCATCTTGTCATTGTTCTAGATGGATTCTAGCTTTCTTTGGGCCTTCTTTCCCTTAGCTTTCTTTCCCTTCCCAACCAAGTTAAAATTCTCTTCCCCCTCAGATTTGGATGTTACTCCATCTTTAGTGTTCCTTTGAATTTCTTCCTGCACCAAATCAGACCAAAGTTTCTCCCAATTTGGAAAATTGTCCCTTCCATTAACAGATTCCTAGTAGTTGTGCTGGGATTTTGGAAGGCCTAGAAGACATAAGCTAACTATTTCTGAAGAGGGTATATTTTATCCAATTCCTCCAATCTCATATCGACACTAAATGAACCTGGAGAGGTAATGTGTAATGGTTTCATTTCTCTACATGTGAATGTTTCTGAGCTTGTCCCTCAATTCCAATTTCCTGGCATCACTACCATTTTCAAATAGTTTAGTGAGGGTATTCCACATAGAAAAGGGAGTCCCCTTGCCACTTAAATTCAAGACTATGTGATCCCTCACACCCTCCAAGATGATCCTTGTGGCTTTTACAGTATCCTTCTTCCACTAGACTAATTTTTGTGTATCTGATATTGTTGGCTTTGTAATGTAAATTTTGGTTTACTCCAACACACCATTGTCATCGAGCACTACTTCCATCATTTCCATCTAGGCTATGAAATTAGAGGTTCCCTCAAGGGAATACTCTGATCTCAATTCGTTGAAAGAAATTTTCCTACATGGAAGAAAACTGCTTTGAATCTACAAATCAAAATATCTAAAGGAGAGGTTCTATATAATTTTTTCTTGTATGATTTATTCTTTGATACCATGTAGAAATGAATATAAATTCTATACTACTTATGAGACCGAATTGAAATCAACAGACTAGAAATTTCCTCTATAGTTCTGCAAAATGGAAATCACAATTTAGAAACACATGCAATGAGGTGCAACCATTAAAATTAGAAGAACACAATGATTTTACAGGGGAACCCAAATAGGAAAAACCCCTCCACTATTTTTCATTAATGAGATAATAATGAGAAACTATTACAATGTCTTGCTTCAATATTGAAGCACACCCTAAACTGTAAACTTGTTCTCTTGTTGATTGTCCTGCTCTATCCAACACTTAGCCAATTCCAGCCTCATCCTACCTCCTATTTCCTTGTGCAATCCTATATCAATTAAGCTCCTAAATAATAGGGAAATTCCCTATTTCCTGCACAAATTCAAGGGGAATTTATCACCTTCTCAATGCAAAATCATTGTATACTCAACAATATACAATTATAAATACAAATATTCTTTTTCCATCCACTCGACAAGGAAATTCAAATTCCATGCATAACTAGGTCTATTTTTAGCTGACTGACTGGTTAATTGAGAGATCGGTGAGTTAACAATATTCATAACTACTCAATTGAATTCAACTAACTCAGCTAGTTACTAGATCCCAGTTAACCTAGTTCAACTAACAATAACTCAACTAGATTGCTAGATCTTAGCAATCAGCTCATGCACAACTCTACTTATAGCCTACAAAGTCTAATTTACTAACTTAACTAGTAGATAATGACATGTCACTCTAGCTAACTGCAACTCAAGTCCTCCTATTGAAGTGTAAAATCAAATTTTCCCCATTTGACACAAGAACTAGTCGAATGAAGCCTTTTCTTGCTACAATTTCAACACATACTTGTAGAATCATATCCCTTTTCTTGATGGTGGTCTATTGTAGAGAGTGAATGCACAATAGAGTCTATGGTTGCACAAAATCTTGAATGTTTGTGTTCACTTACATGCAAAATATTAGGCCTTATATTCTCATGGGGGATTCACTTAGTGAACCTCTCACATATCACGTGCATTCATGACATATTAAACAATACCCTTAATTTGACTACATATTGGAAAATCCCACTAAAAATCAAATTTTTTAACCCCCTACCAATATGAACCCAATACAACTTCCCAATTTAAAAAGTACCTACTTTCACTAGATATTATAGGTATCTAGTTTTTCATTAACATTTTTTATGCCCCTTTATATTTTTCATTAACTTTGAGCTCCATTTTTTATATTTGCCAATATAAAAGCCCTTCACCCCTATATATCCTCCAATATATTATGTCATTATTTCCTCAATATATATCACCCAATATGAAGCCACGTGGTATGATATTTATCCCCTAGTGAATCCCTCGTGTATATTCTAAAACAAGGCATCATTGTGATTTGTCATGAATTTCCATTGCAATATTTGACCTAAAGCGATCCCTCATAGGTTGTACAACCAAGTGGATTCTTCTCTTAGAAAACCATGAATAGATGAAGAGAAAGATAAGGAAGTATCCTATAGATAAGAAAAATTCATGTAATCATGTTATAATTTTTCTAGGAGATATAGCAACCTCAATTTCTTGTCTTTTTCCTTCCTACCATCATTTTTATGCACAAAGATATGCAGTGGCTTGATCAAAAGGAGATGAAGCCTTCAAATTTCTTAACCAAAGGGACATGCATTCTCTTTCATATCATAAATTTTTCTTTGACAATGCATAGATTCTTTTCTTAGGCATTCTGACTTACTATGGGATATTTTTGCAACAACGAAAGGATAGGCTTCCACAATTACCCATATTGAAACTAGTAAAATCTTGTTAAAATATGTGTCTTGCATATTTTCATTATGTTATTTAATGGATCATCTTTATTTTATTGTTTTGTGTTATTATGCATATATTTCTTGGTTATTCACAAAATTATGTATATGTCATGCATAGAAGCTCAATTTTCATTTAAATACACCCTTTTCTTTGTCTCCTAACATGGTAATATGTTATAGGAGAAATGTGGTATTTGTTGGTTTATGCAAGATTTTGAAGCTATGAATACTAGGTATGCAATTGATTATGATATTTTCCATCCTCACTTGGGTCATTTTTTTACTTAGATATGGATAACATTCTTAATATTTAGAAAAATATAGGAATAGATTGCTAGAACTGTTGTAAACCTAAAAATTATAAGTCAAATGAAAACAAAAATCCTTCTTTATACAACATTGGATTTAATGCCATCTTTAGTGTTTCCAAAAAAATTACATATTATCATATTTATAATATTGTTGTTATTATTGCACCTAGAGGTGTATTGTATGACGATGATGCGTGATTCTATAATACTAAATGGATATACATGTTTCAATAGTTTTAATTAAAATTGTCAAAACCCAGTGCCAAGGAGATGTGGTGAAAATATTTTACTTTCAATTAGTTATTGCTATTACAAAGACATGAAGGAGATATTGAAAATATATTTTCCACTCACTCCCTACCATAAATAAACTATTTCAATATCCATGTGATGTAACTTAATTCATATAAGGAAAATAAAATGATTAAATAACTAAAAAAATACTAAATTTTTATATTTTCAGCTTTTTAGTGTTAGGAATATGGTTCTTATGCTTTTCAAAAATATTTCAACAAAGGGTTCATATAAGCTATTTGAATATCCATATTAACTAATATATTTCAATATCAACTTCATATAAATATATTTATATTTTATAATAGAAATAAAATATTTGAATGCTTATAGAGGGGAAGTAATTTAAAGTAAAAATAATAATGACTTTATGATAAAGAAAAATGTGTAATTCATCCAACTCTTAATAGAGAATTAATATGACCCATTCAATAATAATAATAATAATAAAATTCTTATTCATGTGGGTTATAAATAAAATGCTTCAATCTCAACTATGTATATATATTATATATTTTTTGAAATTTTGAAAAAAGAATTTAGTATGGTTAAAACATATTATAGGTATATTTTTCCATCAATTTTGTGTAAAATCTAGCAAATATTTGTTAGACTTGGAATTTTAAGTTACAATCTACAAAATCCAAGTGCCTAGTGGGATTTTCAAGTCATTAAAACCATTTATGCATTCAAAAATACAATTTAAATAACACACACATATATGCACAAGGGTTTAAACTTATAGAAATAATTTTTTATTTTTATTTTTTATATAAAAGAGGTTTGGGCTTGAAGAAATTTGAGAATTGCTAAATATGTGGTTAGGATGGATCTATATTGGTACAAAATTATCTCCTCTCTAATATAAGACCATAAGGCTCGCATCTACGATGATTAGTTCTGAGGCTCGCTATATGACCAAGGAATAGGCTCGCATATATTCTTTGGCATTTAAACCCGGTTAGTTAAACAAAGAAAAATCATAAAAGGAAAAAGGCATATAAAGAAAGGTGGAAAAATCAAGGTCGGTGTATCTCATGCACCACGATTGCTTCCTCCTATACATTATATACCCAAGTGTGGGATTCCCTTTAGCTACCCTTGTACCCCAACATGTGGCCCAAGATTGCCCCTTTCATTCCCTATTCCATTCATCTCTTTATCACATGGCACCACCATTCTAAGGATGTACCTTGGAGATACTATCCCCTCTAAAGGATCAAACCACTTAACAGGGTACTTGGTTAACTCCCTTTAGAGCTTGGAGATATTAGCGCATGCCAAAACCCATTATGGAAGGGCATGCCATCATGAAGTGCCCACATGTTGTCTATGGTTTGTAAGCTCTTCAACTCTATTTCTTTGAATGACTTGTTGTACTGGAAGGCTACATGACACATTGGATCTTATGTAGGATTGCAAATGGTCTCCATTTTTGGCTTGGTCTCCCTATATGAGGTCCTAACCCTCCATATGGATACATTGGCATATGTAGGGTTTGTGTAGAGAGCCATGGGGCTCCATAGTAGTAGAAAACACTCTATGGATCCCCAAAGACACTCAGATATTTCTAGAGATTCACCTGTTCGATAAGGAAGATGCACATGGTTCACCGTGGCCAACCAACCCCATAGTTGTACCATGCATTTGACAGATCACCCAAGACCTATATGATGTCGTGACATCACTTAAACTATCATCTAAACCCTTGCAGATGGTCTACAAGCATCTTCAATCTACTTGGAGAGCAATGAGGTTACTTGTGTGCCCTCACACCCATTGGGTGCACCACAGGTTTATTATTTGTAGAACAAGGGGCCAACCCCTTGTCGAGTGCTTTTAGGGCTCCTATTTCTCATTATGGAACCTATATACTTCATCAGGCCCCATAGAAGGCCCAACGACATGTTCTATTAATCATTCAATCTCTTAAGAGGCTTATTCTTTTGTTTATGAGCTAGTTTGGTGGGCTTGTCACCAAGAGTTAGTTATTTTTCCCATTATTTTATTCTAGGGGCTAATGTAGGCCTACTAGGCTAAATAGAAATCATTTGAAGTGTACAAATATAAGCGACGTTAATTCATTTTAGCATCATCTCTTGGTTTGGACTTATATCTCTTTAGAGAACTTAGCTATCCTTCTTGGAGGACAAATTTTTGGAGCATGGAATGAATTTTAATGTTTGGATCATTTTCTCTTGTCTTGGAGCTTCTTGATTGGAAATTTTTTGATGGTTGGATATACTCTTAATAAATATAAGTGAAATTTAATGTTATTCTTTATTCTACTTTGTCACATGCATTGTTGCTAGGATTTCGCTATACTAGGGCTAATTTACTGCATCCATTTATGCGAAGTTGTGGAAATTTTGTTTCTAGATAGTGATGCTTCATGTATGGGACATGTGTTATGAGTGAATATTCCTAGAGATTCTTCAGCATTGAAATTTATCTTGATAAACATCTATTTTGAAAAACGAAGTATATAACTCTTGAAGTTTCTTTTGTTGTTACCCTAATGCTAAGCGAAGCTATCTTTGAGGCCTCCTTGACATAGAAAATCCAAGTCCATAGTTATAATTATACTTGACTCTAATATCCCCAAAAGAATTAGGCACTGGTCCTCCATAGGTGATCACCTCAAAACTTATTTCTTTCACCTTCCCCTCTTTTCTAGGCCTAGCCTACATAGGTCACCTAGGGAATCAATTATCTCACAATCTAGCCATCCAAACACTTCGATATTTGGTCGAGAACTGCATTGGTGTGTCCTCAAGAATCCCTCCAAATTTCATGAGATTATGATAGTGGGATCTTGAGATATAACAAGCCCTATCTTGAAAAAAGATTCTTGCCCCTAGTTTCCTTAGGCTAGAAACCTCACTAGGATCATTGCATTATCTTTCGTTGAAATTCCTTCCTTGGTCCCCTTCTCTTCCATGATTAGGTCAAGTATATCATTGGTTTCTAAACCCTACCCCCTTGAACTAACCCCGGGTCCACCTCGTCTTGTGTGGTCCCACGAACTATTAAGGATAATTCTTTAAAGATATCCTGCAATTTGAGCCTTCATAAGAATTTTAGGGCTTATGGACCCCCAATATAAGATACATACCCTAAACCTAAACCTTGAAATTCTTCTTGAGCCCTTCCTTGAGAGCCTCCAACCTTTCCTTCTAAAGCAAGCAAGCCATACATTTGAGCCTCTCTTACGAATATCCCCCCGAGGATCACCCCTTCACCCTATCATTGATCTATTCATTTTGTGATCATTATTATAGTGGGTCTCCGCCCATTGGTGAAAGTTCATAAAGAGTAGGGAGTCATAGTCGAGGTGATAGTGGGCTATTGCTCCATTGTTGCACTCGACCTGGTAGTAGCCCTCCAAGGATACCCTTGTAGGACCCCTGCCAGTTTGAGTGGTAATGCGCTCCCTCTTTGTTTGCTCTAGGTTAGCACTCTTTGGGTCACAAACTGTTAGAGAATAAACTTTAAACTCAAGAATGTTCCAAGTATTTATTGTTATTTAAACTTTTTTATCCATCCGTTGTAAGTTATATTTTTTATTCAAAGGTTTTCGTTGGCCCTTGGTGGCCATAGCCTTTGATGGCATAGTTCTTTTCTTTTGGGCGAAATGGAGTCGTGTTGGCCTCAGAGTGTAGTGAATTCCACAATTTTGGATGTTTCTATCCCTTAAGAGACGTACCATCTTCCCACAAGAATATTGGTATTGGCTAGGAGTTGTTGTTCTATTGGGATTTCGAGTCATTTTCAATGTGCTTTTTACATTATTTAATCTTTTTTAACAAAAGTTTGGCCATCTTACAATTCTATTGAATCTAATTCTGTGAAAAGAGTTACAATGTGTTTGTACAAAATAAACTTTTTTTAGATGCAAATCTCATTTTCTCCTCAAACCATTTGGATCTAATTATACTGATTGGGCTGGTTATTGCTGGCAAAATTTTGTTTGTTAGAGGAGGCTATGGGAACTAGCAGTTGCTCGAGAAAAGTGTATATCAGAGGATATGATATTGGCTTGGTTGACATTGTACTCGACGGGTCATTGGTAGTTATAAAACGCATCCAAAATGTTAGTAATATAGTTTGAGTAGATCCAGTGAAGTTGCCCCTATTAAGCACATGGATGGGCCGATTCCTTGAGAGTGATGCACACAATTTTTGCCCGACCTGACCCACGTATTGGAATATTTATTTTTGAAGAGAGCCAAAGTTATATCAACACTTGCTAGAAATTAAGGAAAACGCCCATCTTGTAGATGAATGATATGAGCCACCATATTGTAGCAAAATTTTATCTGGAAATTAGGTAAAACCATGTCATCTTGAGAAAATTAGCACAGATGAAGGCATATTTAGATGGGTGTTGATATTTAATCTTGTATTGAATTTATTAAAATTCCAATTATTAGAATCTAGAACTAGACATTTTATAATTGTCAAATATATTAAATTGTTGACCATTTGAACAATAGTAAAAAAAATTAAGTACAATTTCATAAAAATTAAATCATTTTGAAACTTTTTTTATTCGAATTTTTATTAAATTCTTATCAAAATTTGATAGAAAATATGTTCACGAATGTGGGTTCCTCGTACTTTTATATATAAACTGTTACCAACCCTGTTTGAATAATTTGAATTTATAATGTCATAGATGGAGCAACGATGAATGTGGGGTTCTGGTCTTACTATTGGAAGGAAACAACTTACAATCTGAAAGGTAAGAATTCCCCCTGCCCCCCACCACCACCCCCCCCCCCCCCCCCCCCCCATGGTAATATTTCTCTTTGCTTTTCTTTGTTGTTGGGGGAGGTTAAAGGATCACAAGTTTAGTTGAAGGACAAACTCTCCATTTTTTTGGTTTTTATTAGGAAAATTACTGACAGGGTAACTTCCTTGAAGAGTAGGAGGAGTAGGAAATATGGGTTCTCTGGTACGTGAATGAGACCTCAAAGATTTTTTTGGTTTTATTGAGCATGCTGTCTTAAAGGGTCTGTTCATTTCTTTTTGACATACATAAGTTCTAGGGTTATCTGTTATTATATTTTTGAGATACCCTCTTTCTAGACCATTTCAGATAGGGGAAAAGATAGATGTAAGAATGAGTAATTGTGGAAGATTTAGGACCATATGAATATACATTTAAATGTCCTTAATATGTTGAAGTGATGTGTTTAGTAATGAATATTATGAGGAGTAATCTGAGTAGGGATTGGGTTGCAAGGACAAAAAAGGTAAATTTGTTTTAAAACAAGGTAATTAGGCTAGTCCAAGGATCACCAAACTCGGATTGATGTCAACTATGTTAATTGAAATTGTAAAGTGGATTGTCAAGAGGAATATGAGAGAGATCAAAAGTTTTGAAAAAAATGAAAGGCACTGTGATGAAAGTGTTGAGAAATATAAGGCATCGAGATTAAGCGATTTATCTTCTATTGATAATTGGTTGTGAATTCTTTTTACTTCTTAGATTAGGATATTCTTTTACTTATGTTATTATAGTGTTATTCTTCATCAAAGAACTACCAAAGCATAAACTAAAGAGACAAGAGACATAACATAGCCTATCATCCTAGGCCAAAACCTCTCCCACTTGAGAGAAAAACCCGAACAAATTCTTCTTCTTATAGAGACTACAATTGATGAATACTAAGACCAAGACCCTTAACCTATTTTCCACTCCAAGACCAAGAGACAAAGTTTCCTTAGTCAACAATATTCAACCTTCTGCTCCTTCCTCATAACATTATATTACATTACATTGCATAACGTTTCACAATATAATTTTTAATTGTCATAGTTTTTTTTGTAATATCAAGAACGTGATTTCTATCAATTGCCAAAAGATAAAATTGTATGATGTGCTTGTGGGCACATAGTAAATCTATTCAACATGTCGATACCCAAAGTGACAGTGTAGCAAAACCACCACCCATCTGCAAATAACTTAACAAGGTGCTATTCCAACCTTACAAAACACCATAGATGACCATAGAAAACACATGGTCGACTGGTTGCAAATAACATACTAGAAGTAGGAGAAAAGAAAGAGAACATAAGAAACAGTTACTAACAATCAAACAGAAAGAGCATAAGAGCTCGTCTTGACAGAGGAAATGTCCAAAGTGGATTCATTCATCCAACCATATTAAGATACCATTGTTTCTTTGCTATTGAGACCCATTATATTTCAAGAAAGTATTTTCATTTAAGTGGGATTGGTGAGTTGCAAGCCCTTTTCAGGGTTGACTAATATCTAATCGTGTGTGCTCTGATTTGAACCCATATGTTTCCTTTCTTCTCTTTTTGGTTTTGTTGTCTTCTCCTTTGGCTCCTTACTTAGTTCTTTTGCTAAGTTTTCTTTACCTTTATCTTTAAATGCTTGGAAGGCCTGAGCTATGTGATCCCTTGGTATAATACTCTTATTGGATTTCAATTGGAGATAAGCTTTGGAATACCTTTCTTTCTACTCTGATGGCAACTCACCAAGGTCCTTCACGTCCTACCCATTTGCCATAGAGAATAGGGTTTTCTCTTTGTCTGATAATTCTGATAGATTGTGTTCCAGTAGAGGAAAAACTTTCTCAAATCCCAGGAGAGCTGAGAGATCAAAAATAACTTCTAGATTTTTGTCATCACCCATTTTACGTTTCAAAACCATCTTCCTCAAGGTGAGCTCCAATGGAACAATTTCCATTTGGGTAGCCTCAGTATCTTAGGAGTCCTCCTCCAAGATTCAAGCACAAAAAAGGAATTATTCTTATCAAATCCCTTTTCATTTACTATGGGTCTATTCCTTTGATTGCAGCTACGATTGGGAACCCTTGTGAAACCATCGTTAAGCATCAGGCCACCTATATATTGTTCCTTATTTTTCAAGGGACAATCTCGAATGAGATGACCATGTTCATGAAAAAACCAACAATGGAATAGAACATGATCATAATCCAAGGTTTGTTTCCAAATCTCTCCCTGATAATCCAATTCTATGGAATCTGGCAGCAGTTGTGAGATATTCATACACACACAAAAGCTAGCATAGGATGTGTCCTTTCCCCATTTTGAAACCTATAAACCTCTTGACAAATCGACCCAAGACTTGACCTTTTGCTTCAAAAATTTCGAATAACCAAAATTTGATTTGTAAGGAATATAATCTTATCCATATTGGAACTATTGTAAATTCCTTCTTATCTGGGTTAAAACAAGCTTATGTGTGCCTTATATAGAGGCATGCATTATTAAGGAAGCAAGGTCCTCTTTGGAAAATGTGATATTTGTATTCTAGGTTTGAAAAGAAAACTATGAAAAAACCTTTAGGACCCAATCATAATTCAACCTCTCCCTTTGGATGCCAATTTACTTGTATCAATCGTTTGATCTCCTTTTTGGTCGGCCATATTCCAATTAACTTACAAAGGAAAGCATGATCCCTCATTTGTTTCCTTTGCTCATCCAGGCATTTGGCAGGAATTCTGAATTCTAGGTTCTGAGCAGATTTAGGGACACATTTTACCGGAAACCCCTTTTGCCACAATTCACCCATTTAAGAAGGATACTTTAATCCTAGAGGACCACATTCTTCCCCTATTTTCTTGTCTTCTTCCACCACTTTTCTTTTAGGTATATCTCGGAAGGATGGGCCAACTCCTCCTACCTTGGACGTCATACCTAGAAAAAACCTTTATGCCTGAATGTTTTTAATGATGAATCTTTTTTCTTCTTTCTTTCTAGAGAGTGGGAGAATGTCAAAAAAATTCATCCTGAGTTTCTTTCTCTAGATCTAATGCTAACTCTGGATATGTAAGAAAAACCATTGTAATGTGTTCAGAATACCACTAAACTTGCACCTTCGACTCTGGTTGGATCATTGACTCACTGACTCGTTTCAAACAATTATTTGTTACTTGTCATATTAGGTTGTACACTACCTCTCTCCATAATAAATATTGATATTTCTTATATTATATAAAAAAATACAATTAATATGCTATGTAATAATAAATAGATTATAAATTATTGATTTGATTTCACTCTTCAAATATATAAGTAATGTCTATCCAGTTGACTTCACTTTTCCAAATATATAAGAATATATATTTTAATAAAAGAAATATATGAATATATAAGTGTTTTAGAAGAGGAGGAATGACCTCTTATAGAGTTTTGTGAACCCAACATTTCGGACTACGAAGTGAGTCCATCATCAGGGGATGCGTCAATAGATATTCTCAGATATTAATATAACAGGTCATTCTTCCTCTTCTAAAAATATATAAGTGTTATTAAAAAAAATAAAGGTTAAAAAGGTATATTATCATGTAACATTATTAAAATATATATATTAACATTGTTCAATTTCGGCTTTGACTTGGTATTAATTTGTCTTTGACAAAAAATTTATGACTTTTGACGTTTATTTATAGTTTAACATTAGGAATTTATTTTTTATTATTATTTAATTTGTACAGTGATTGGTTGAGGTAGTATGATGGGTTTTTTAGTAATTTCCATTTCTATTAGTTACTAATTTTTTGTTTTTAGTTTTATTTCCTTTCTATTTAACTTTTTGATTTTTTTATTTTATTATTTCTATTTTCATGAATTATAATTTTTTCAAAATATTTTCAATTTATAGTGACTTATTTTTATATTTTAGTAAATTTAATTATAAACAATTATATATATTAATAAAAATAAAAGACACACATAGATATATGTATGTTAATATAAACAATATTAGTTAATCACATTTCTTAATTTTTGGTGATGCTATTCAATAATACAATATTTTATAAGTTATTTTTTTTTGTGATGAAATGTTTGTCTTTATTTATTTTGTTTAATAAAATTATATTTAAGATAAACTGTAGGTACTAGCTATTATGTCGCCCTTATTAATAACATAAATTTTTTTAGAAATTATATTAGCAGCATAATTATTTAATCATCTTTAGTAATATAATAAAATTAAAAAAATTATATTAACAACACAATTATTTAGTCATGGCTATCTAGTAATCTTAGTCATAATTACCTAAGTTAATCATAATTACCTAGTTTTCTTTACTTCTAAATAAAATTTCCTTTTATAACCTCATTATTATTAGTATTATTTGTCATAATCCATAATTATTATGATAAATAATATTAAATAGCTTGATTCGCACGTTAAATAGTATTGTTGGAAGCATTATTTCCTTGGTCACATGGGAATTTTTATATTAAAAGGGATATAAATTTTGCGTAAAAGAAATTTTTGATGGTTCACATTGAGTCGGATATGATGCACACATAATATATTGGGCTAAATGACTCGAGCGGATTTTAGGGTTGGGTATCCAATCTTGTTGGGAGGAAATTAAAGTATTTAGAGTTAATAATATATTATACATTGAAACTAATTTTATCTTATTTAGGTTTACAAAAATTTAGATCATAATTTTTTTACAAAGAATTATTTATTTTTAAAATTTAAATATTTATAAAAATATAAATTAATATTTAAATATATAATATATATAATATTCATGAATTTATTTATGTTGAAAATAGTAATAAGAAATGATAAAAATAGAATCTAGAAATTTCAGTTTAATTTGTGCTTGAATTAAACTAAGAATTAAAATCGAATTTTATTCTCATAACAACTTGTATCAGTTAATTAGAGTGAGTTGACTTAGATAACTTAGGAATTTCGAGTTAGAAGTCTTTCTAAAGTCATGTATATGTTCTCCCTATATTATAGGGGTCCAGGATGAGTTAAGTATGATTGCTAATTAGTTAACTCAGTTTATTGAGTTAAGTCTAGTTAAATTAGTTCCAAACTATTTGAGGAACTAATAGTGAGTTAACAGTCAATTGATGCATTAGTGCACTGAACTAGTGCTACTCCAATTAACTGAATATTCCTTCATTAGAAACTCATACATGTCGATTATGAGAAAGACCTAGTTGAGACTAGAGTGCAGGGACAATGTATTATTTGTTTTAGATTTTTCTATGTTGCACTAATAATGCATGCATTGAGGAACAGATCCTTAACGGATTGCGCAATTTTTAGAGGCTTTAGTTCCCTTTAAATACAAGCCATTGTCCACAGGAATTATGCATTGGAATAGAGACTTGGAGAGCTTGTTAAGAGGCCAAGATTTGGCCTTGAGCTTGCTTATGAGTTGGAGATTGAATTTACTGAGTGTTGGGATTATTCTTGAGAGAACACACATTGTAATTTCATCTTGATTTTCTGGATTAATACAATAGAGAAGTGGGGTTTTGAGCTGTGGGTTTTGTCGATTATTGTTTTGATCGATTTTTATGTGCTTCCACTGTAAAGAGTAGAAGTAAATTCTTGTCTCTTGCTTTAGAAAATTGCATTAGCTTGTGAATCTACAAGATTTTCTACATGGTATTGGAGCTGGATTATTTTTCGGGCCGCGCGTTTGTAGAGAAGATCTGAAAATTTGTGCAAAATTTTCAGAAAAAAGTAGCAGATCTGGATTCCTTGTGAACAAATACCAAAATTAAAAAAGAACATCAGCAGAATTGGAGTTCAGATATGGGAGATATCGCTAATTTAAAATCAACTCTTTTTCTAGAAAATTCCATGACGATGGGACAGAGGAGGATATGGTGAGCCTTGCCCTTCTTGGACTCCCAAAGATTTGGCATAGTTATCAGGACTCTGTCAATGGTCGGGAGAAGCTGCTGGATTGGGAACGACTGTGGTCGGATTTGATGCAAGAGGAGATCAGGAGGAACACTAGCGGTGGGACCTCTTTAGAGGAAGTAGAAGAGGATTGTGCCTTAGCGAGTAAGGAAAAGTGGGCCAATGGAAAGAATTCCCAAGGTGAGGAGGGCAGAAAGAAGATGGACATGATGAAAGTCAAGTGTTTTCATTGTGACGATCACATGCACTATGCCAAGAACTGCCCATAGAAGAAAGAAAGCAAGAAGGAGCTAACATTAGCAGCAACAGGTGAGGCTCTAGCTTCACAATTCAAACTTGATTTCACTCTCATTGCATGCATGACCGACACTGCCATGGGAGGTGTGTGGTATCTTGACAGTGGTGCCTCATTCGATATGACGGGGAATAGAGATCTCTTCAGTGATTAGAGAAAGACCTCAAGCAGAGCATAAAGTTTGGAGATGACGAGAGGCATAAAGCTACTAGGATTGGTACGGTTACCTTTCAGAGGGAGTCTGGCTCCCCTCTCAGGATCACAGGTGTGATGTATGTTCCAGGACTAAAGAAGAATCTTGTTTCAGTTGCGGTATTGGAATATCGTGGCTATGATGTGCTTTTTAGTAAGGGAAAGGTTTTCCTTGGACACAGCACCATGGAATAGGTGAAACAAACGGTGCACGAGTCAAGAACCTTTATGCTCTTGAGTTTCAAGATGCATGTAAAGCCTTGAGGAGAAAGGAAAAGGTTAGAGACTTGGTGGTTGAGAGGGAGAGTAAATTACCTCTCAACATGCAACCCTAAAAGAAGCCTCGGAAGCAGCTTCAGGAAGTTGGGGAGCAGCCACAACTAGAAAAGATGAGAGGAGACAGAGTGGAGAGATCCACTCAAGCAGTCTCAGAAGCAGTCTTAGACAATTTTGGAGTAGCAACAATTGGAGAAGTCAAGAGGAAACCTAGTGGAGGCATCCAGTCATGCAGAGACCTCTAGTAGGGGGAAATTTCAAGCTAAGTGTGTAGAGAGATCACATGCAGCCATACCTCCAAGTGTGAGGAGGGGCAATTTGAAGTGATAGTCCCAAGAGGGTTGGAATTGGGTAAGGTCCATTGAGTGGTTTTATCTCATGGATCGTACCTTGCTACAGGAGCCCAAAGTACATAGTAGTGGGAGGAATTAGTGGGATTGATGCAGTCAGAGATCAAATTGACAGAGGCTAGAGTAGTTAGATAATGAAGAAGCGTAGATAGGGCTGAAAACAAGTGTAGAAAGGAAGAATCAACAGAAGCGCAGAGTTTCAGTCGATGGAGGAAATAGTAGTCAGAGACTTTGGTGAAAAAGGCATCATTCTGATTCATGTTGGATGTTTTTTGTTTCTGGAATTGTTGGAGCAACAACACTAGAGAAAAGTGTTGCATGCATAACGTTCCAAAGATCCAGGATCGAGATCGAGTTGAATTCCTTTCTTGTTGAGAGGGAGTGTTGAGAATAGCAACACAAAATGATAAAAATAGAATCCAGAAATTCAAGTTTAATTTTTCCTTGAATTAAACTGAGAATTAAAATCGAATTTTATTCTCATAGCAACTTGTAATAGTTAACTAGAGTGAGTTGACTTAGTTAACTTAGGAATTTCGAGTTGGAAGTCTTTCTGAAGTCATGTATATGTTCTCCCTATATTATAGGGGTCTAGGATGAGTTAAGTATGAGTGGTAATTAGTTAACTCAGTTTATTGAGTTAAGTCCAGTTAAATTAGTTCCAAACTGTTTGAGGAACTAATAGTGAGTTAACAGTCAGTTGATGCATTAGTGCACTCAACTAGTGCTACTCCAGTTATCTGAATATTGCCTCCTTAGACTCTCATGCATGTCGATTATGAGAAAGACCAAGTTGAGACTAGAGTGCAGGGACAATGTACTATTTGTTTTAGATTTTTATGAGTTGCACTGATAGTGCATACATTCAGGAACCGATCCTTAAGGGATTGCGTAGTTTTTAGAGGCTTTATTTTCGTTTAAATACAAACTATCCTCCATAGTAATTGTGCATTGGAGTACATACTTGGAGAGCATGTGAAGAGGCTAAGCTTTGGCCTTGAGCTTGCTTATGAGTTGGAGATTAAATTTGATGAGTGTTGGAATTGTTCTTGAGAGAAAAAACATTATAATTTCATCTTGAATTTCTGGATTAATACAATAGAGTAGTGGGGTTTTGAGTTGTGGCTTTCCCCAGATATTTATTGTGTTATGTGCCATTGATGTTCTTCCTCTTGTCAATTATTGTTTTTCTCGATATTTATGTGCTTCTACTGTAAAGATTAGAAATAGATTCTTGTCTCTTGCTTTAGCAAATTGCATTAGCTTATGAATCTACGGGATTTTCTACAATTTAAATTGAAAGTATTAGCTTTTTTTAATTAAAAAATAACAGAACTAAATTATTTTTACATATTTATTATTATTATTATAAAATTTATTATGAAAATTTCAAACACATTAATGACCAAATCAATCAAATATTTAATTGTTTTAAATATAAGGGATATGGTATATGGAACATTTCTAATATTCTTTTCTCAACAAGAGATTCTACAACCTTAAGCATATAACTTTCTTGCTAACTATATAATTTAGATAGTGATTGATGTGTTAATTGAAAATATTGATAATGTATTTAGAAATAATATAATTGTATATTTCTAGCCCCAAGAGTTAGCTCAATCGGTCAAATCAAGTGCCTCGCTAATGGGAGGTCACAGGGTCGAATCCCGAAAGCTCTTGGGGTTAGGTCAGTAAATAGGCCGAGGGGTGTTGATGCCTTCGGGTGCGTCCACTCAGTGTTGAACAACCCTGGATGTAGCGGCTACCCATTGACCCGGGTATCCGTGAACCAGAAGTGAAAAAAAAAATATAATTGTATATTTCAACTATATTTATGATTAGAAATAATTAATGTTAACTTAATAATATGGAGAGAGTAATATATATATATATATATATATATATATAGATATAGATATATATATTTATTAATGTTTTTAGTTTTTGAAATTTCTATACAAATTTTATATGAGTGTATATATATTTTAATGTTTTTAGTTTTTGAAATCTCTATATGAATTTTATATAAGTGTATCATTTAAGTGAAGTTAGTAGTTTGAGTACATTTTATTAATTATTTAATATATATTCAAGCAATTAAGAAATACAATAGGGAAGTTTATAATACTTTGTTTATTAAAGTAGATAGCTTAATGGATTATATTTAAATAGTTTATTTTAAGGTTTGACTCATTATGGAATTCTTGATTTTACTTTAGTTTAAGGTTAAGCCTTAATGAGTTATTAGTTACTATTGTAATTGGTAATTGAGGCACTCTTTGTCAAGATATTTTAGGGAAAAGTGGGGGATTCTATGGGGTTTTTCTAGGAAAAAGAAGTACTTTGAAGTAGATGAAATATGGTTTGAAGATATTCTTTTCCATCAGTAATACTTAAGTTTCATGAGTTATATTCTAGTGTGTTTCATTGGAATGTGCAAAAGAAGAAAGTCTATAAGTTATAGAAATAAAAGTTAATCATACTATTTAAACAGATGAAGGCTCTGTGTTATATATGAACATGAAATCATTGTGGATGTCTTGAATAAAAGTGCATGTAAAACATATAAGAACTTACAAATGGTATCATGAGTTTAGATTATTTGGTGTTCTAGAAGTTCTTTCCCAATAGCCTGATTTTTGTGAACTCCATTTAAGTGGCTTTTGTTGGATTATCCAAAACTAGGATATCTAAAATAATAGAAATAATGGTTATTATTTCATGTTAAATATAGGAAATGGAAACTTGTATAGGGACTAGATTAAAGTAATGTATATTTCATGTAGAAATTTAGAAATAAAATGTATTAAAACAGAGATTTGGTACCATGATTCAAATTTATTCTAATAAAGATGAAAATGATTATTAATTTTGGGATGCCAAAACACTAATTTATCTAGTCATAAAGGTAAAACTAGATCCATTAGGATAAATTGATTTCATGGTACATCAAAATATATATTATAGGCATCAATAAGTTTGATAGTAAATAAAATTATGTTTTATATTAGAGCCAACCCATTAGTTTGAAGTAGAAAGTGCTCTCTAACTAACCCAAAAATAGGGACTTGAATTGAATTTCAAACCCTTATCTTCTATAAGATTGAACTCAACAATAAAATACCCCTTTTCATAGGGCCGAATAAAAACTTCAAGTTCCAACTCTAGCTTCTAAGTTCTTGTGATAAAATCATGATTTCAACTATACAAGGTCCAAAACCATTAAAATGACACTTATTACCCATTATAAATTGTCACTAATCAATTGATCCAATAGTTATGTAAAAGGGTTCACTAAAAAATGTCAGGATAACTAATATCCTAAAAAATATTTTAGCAAAAGGGATCTATATCACATTTTCTATAGATATTATTAGAAACAACTATTATCAATCCATTTTGATTTTCTAGGTCCATTTTCTTACCATTCTCATTGTAAATTGAACTCCTGTAAATGGAAAAATCTTTAAACTATTTTGATTCTTTTGGCTTGATTCAACAATGGAGCAATTGAGCTTCAAGAAAAGGCCTCAAGCTTCAATTCATTAAATCCTAAGGCATTTTATTTTTCAGTAGTTCAAGAGTAACTAAGTTGTGGTAACAAAAATGTAATTGATTGATGCTAACTTTAGTTGTATACCTTCTCATTTCTCAAAAATATATTTCATCCTTAGCCACTTATAACATATTGCTTGAAATAAAAATGATACAGTTCAAGAACTTCAATATAAATTGTCAACAAAAAAAACAAGCTCTTTTGCATCTAAAAATGATAAAGAAATTCTTGGAATTTCTTTGCACCATCCCCTATTCACCTACCACTCCCACCATTCACATATCCTCCACAACCTCCCTAGTCTTAGTACCCACCACTTAAATATTCTTTTAAGTCACAACAGATCTAGGTGCATCATTTTTTTTTTTGTAAAAATATGAGTGTAGAACACACTTTCATCCAATAATGAACATGCAAATATACTTTCAAAACCACTTAGTGAACAAAACTACAAGTGATTTTCAAAACCAATTAGTGAAGAGAACTTCAAGTGATTTTAAAACATTGTTGAAGCATTATGGTTGTTTTAGTATGCATTATGAAGCATTTTGTTTGACTTTGTATGTATTATAGCTATTATAGAGTGGAGTTAATTTACTTTGTAATATAAATTTATGTGATTATATCAATGTGTCTCTTCCAAATAATTATTTAAATAAGTAAGAGATACAAAGTACTCATCTTTTATTTCTTTACATTAAATTCAAATACTCTGCCCTTCATTTTAAATATTTTGTAACACACACATACATAATTTCACTCACCAATTTTTTTGAAAATGAGTAATAATTTGGCATATTAAATATTAATGGCTCTATATATTATTATTTTCATTTTCTTTTATAAAATTTAAGCAACATAATAATAATCATTTGGTAGAAAATTAATGACCATATAAATCACAATTTTACCTTATATTACATTGATACCACTTAGTGTAAACATTTTGAAGCAATTCATTACTGTAGCTTCTTTCTATACTATGTAGAATTGTTGTTGTCACATCCTCGTAACTTATACATAAAAAAAAATTTAAATTCCAGAAAAGGTATTAACGCAAACACATGTAATTTAATGGCAAATCTTTTAACCATTGGAACCTTTCCTTTGCATTGCTTATATGTCAATTTAATTTCATGTTTACCCATAAGTTTTACCGCATGATACTCATCCGCTGCACGGTGATTGATTTTGGTTGAATGTAATATGTTTAAACACTAACCTACCCATCACCTTAGTACATGGTATGCATTGATTAGGCGCGGTGTTTGCTGGTCCGGCCGCTGTCCCTGCCGGCGCCAGGTCATCGTTTGCGTTTAAGTCTTGGGCTCAAATGTTGGCGGGTGGCATGGTCTGCCTGCGAGGCCATGTGACACCTCGGGCTTCCACACCTCGCCTTTCCCGCTCCAGCTTCCCGCGCGGTGTCGACGGTCAGGATTTACGCTCCAGATCGGAGGGCTGAAGCGAGCCTAAGGGTGTAGGGTTAATACATAAACCCTCACGCTGCAAACCGGGTTCATTTGTTACACAGTATTGTATTTCCATCGTTTTCAGACTCCGGCTCAGGTGCTGATGGCCTTCCTGTGCTGTGACTTGCCCATCACACTCACTCAGGTAACACGACACCCCGCCTGCATATTCATCTGCAACTGTTCTCTTTCTCTTTAGGTTGCTTGTTCAGGTTAAGTTTTTGCGCATGAATTTCTCAGATGTTTATACTAAGTGAATCCCTTGTTGGTAGTGCGTGCAGGCGGATCTGCTCAAGTTCCCTTCAGCCGCGTAACCTCAACGCCTCGGCTTTCTATGCAACTTTACAGGTAGCGTTACCTTTCTTTTATGGTTCCTCCTCGGTGCGAGAGCTCGGAAGCTCCCTCAACCCTAATGTTCACTTGTTTGTTTATTGCAGTCCGGTCTTTATGTGGTCGATTTCTCTTTCGTTCTCATATTGTTGAGGTACTCGGCTTATGGAGTTTAGCTGTCTTGCTTAAGCCATGTCCGGCTACGGTGAGTTAAGATACACCGAGGAACTTGTGCCGAAAACATTTACAGTGGCTTAAGTTGAATGTTTCTACCCATTGTGGGGTTTTGGGCACTGATGCCTCTGTTTTAATTATCATGACGATTGTAATGAACTGGCTGTATGCCCAACTCTCTGGTTGGCGGAACTATACTGTACATTTCCTTATTTCAGATGTGTGTATATAAATGTTACTTTCCAGGGTTATATTATCGGTGTAATTCCTATCTTACACTCGAAGGTTGTCTGCTATCGGAGTTCCTCATGAGTTGTTTACGTTTTATTGCTATTTACTATAGTTCGCCATTAACATTGCTGCTAATGATTATCTGTTTCCGGCTGTAACTCGACTGTCTACCTATACCTGAGACAACAGTACTCTTCGGGTTTATTTTTTTTAACGACTGATAGCAAGTGAATATACTCGTAACCTCTGTTTGAGTTGTGTCATTGAATGATTTAGTTGAATGATATGCTCGTTTTGGTTACGCGACAACGTTTTACATGTTTTCCTTCTCTGAAAGATTAGATTGTATTTCATATAAAAATTACATGGTAGCATACACAGGTTCTCTGTTTGATATGGTTACTCCAGGGAATGGTTCCTCACCGCCGGCTCACGGCTGTGGTAGCGCATACTCTGGACTGTTATGCTCTCCTAGATACCGTGATGTATAATTCCGTAACTTGTATATTTAGAATTCCTCTGTTGGCTGTATATATTGAGCATTACTTAAATGGCATTGGATACTGTAGGGTTCCATTATCTCCTGCGATTGTAGGGTTTTGCTCTATTTTGTGAAGAATATGATATGTACCGATATGCATCATTCACTTGTTTCTTACTGTAGATTCAACTCCTATCTGTCCAGTTTAAGGAGAAAGGGTTGTTGGCCGGTTTTTCTTACACGGCTCAACGGGTTTTTCTGATGTTACTTTCGCTATATTCTTAACGGATTCAGTTCTATAGCATCTTGGGTAGTTGCTTATTGCATGCGTTTTTTTACTATGGACCACCTCTGTATCTCTGTTCTTTCTAATATGTATAAGGTTTGATGATCTGTTTTTTTTAGTTAACTACCATCAATTAAACTATATTGTCTTCACGATAATCAGACATTTTAAGTTAAACTATCTCCCTTTTTTCACTAAATTATTCATCGTGATAGTAATTTAAGAAATGAGACACACAGTCATCTTCTAAATACTGTAAGCCCTCTGTGTGTTCATTATTCCTATTCTGTTCATTTTCTCTGCAGAAGTAATTAAAGAACATGTAACACACAGTCGTTACTTGACTACCATAAGTCCTCTGTGCATTCACTATTCTCTATTCATTCAGATTCTCTGCAGTTAGAACTCGTACCCGGTTCACCAGTGTCACATACAGATACTTCAATAACTTCACCTGCATGCCAAATCCGCTCTCCACCCAACCTTGAGATCCGTCTACAAGACTGGATTCTCCCCCCGAGCCATCTTGCAGGCCTTCAGCCCTCAACAAGATATGTGCACCTCGTGCCTGGTTATCTGGTCCTCACCAGACTTAACCAGTTTCCTCTTGTGTTTCTTTTTTTTCCTTCTTGGAAAAGATTTTCTTTTCCCTCTCTCTCTGTCTGTCCCTACAGCACAGAGCTCCTCCCCCACCACCAGGACTTTTCCTGCTTCAGTGGGTAGTTTCCAATCAGTTAATACAACTGACTTCTTTCTTTGAAATCCTCCTTTAAGAGGCTGCCAGCATTTCAAGAAAATATTTTAAATTCCTTAATAAAATAGTTTATCAGAGTTTTGTTTGTTTTTTTTTTACAATCAAACAACAACTACCATTCTATTTTTTTACCATAGTAAAATTCCACGTTTACAGCTTCTGGGGTCATTACATCTCCCCCTCCTGTGGTTGGACATCGTCCCAATGTCTGTTTCCTTTAAACAAATTCGGGTAAGCTTCTTTCAGGAGTTCTTCATCCTCCCAAGTGGCCTCATCAGGCCCATAGTGCTGCCACTGCACCTTAGCTTGGGAAATAACCCGCTTCCGCAGCCGCACTTCTCTCTGGTCGAGAATGTTCAATGGTTCGACCAGAACCTCGCCTTCCGGCTCGACCTGCAATCAACAACAGATCTAGTTATTTTCTTGTTTGAGGTTGAAGCTTAGCTAGAATATCCAAATTAATTCTTACCCGAACATCTTGCCATTGGATCACATGTTTAGGATCGTAGACGTATTGTTTAAGTACAGAAACGTGGAAAACATTGTGGATATTAATATGGCTTGGCAGGGCAAGCTGATAAGCTACTGGCCCCACTCTTGCCAGGATTTGAAAAGGTCCAAAATAGCGAGGGGCTAGTTTGGCACACCCACTCCACTGCAAGGTACTCCTTCTGGCTTGGATCCTTACAAAAACATGGTCTCCGACCTGGAATTCCTTGAACCTTCTCTTCCGGTCTGCAAAACTTTTTTGTCTGTCCTGGGCAGCCTTTAAGTTGGTACGCACTTTTTTTACCATGTCCTCCATTTCCTTGAGCATTTTCGGGCCAAATCTTAATTTATCCTCAGGTCCACCCCAACTTGAGGGTGTGCGGCACTTCCGCCCATACAGGACCTCAAAGGGACTCAGCTGTGTTGACGTGTGATACCCATTATTATACGCGAATTCAACCAGGTGGAGGTATTCCTCCCATTGGGTTGGTTTCAGCATAACACATGCCCTCAACATGTCCTCCACCACCTGGTTCACTCGTTCCGTTTGGCCATCGGTCTGGGGATGATAGGCTGTGCTAAAGTTCAGCTGTGTTCCCAGTTCGGCAAACAATGTCCTCCAAAAAGTTGATGTGAACTTGACATCACGATCAGATATTATTACCTTCGGAAGTCCATGCAATTTGAACACATTTTGCATGAAAATATGAGCAATTTGCACAGCCTTATACGTAGACTGTACAGGTATGAAGTGTGCTGCCTTACTTAGCTTATCCACCACCACCATAATAGAATCATTATTTTTCTTGGTTCGGGGCAACCCTGTTATAAAATCCATGGAGATAGTTTCCCATTTCCATTCCGGAATGGGTAAGGGTTGTAGCAGCCCTGCTGGATGCAAATGCTCCGCCTTAATCTGTTGACATTCCAGGCATCGCGCTAGGTATTCAGCTACATTCTTCTTCATCCTTGGCCAATAGTATTCCTTCCGAAGTGCGGTGACCATTTTTTGGTAACCTGGATGCCCGGTGTAGTGGCTGATGTGAAATTCGTCCAGAATCAGTTTTCTAAGACTGTCTTCTTCAGGTACATACAACCTTTTATTAAAGTACAACATTCCGGCTTCATCTAACTCATAACCCTGTTGTCTTTCCCTTCCAGAAAGTTGTTGTACCTGCTGTTTAATTTGCTGGTAAACAACATCTTGATCAGCTGCTATTTTTATCCTTTCAAGTAAGGTATTCTGCCATCTGCTGACCGAAATTCTGCACAAGCACTGCACCTTTCGACTCAATGCGTCAGCTACTCGATTCTCCTTTCCTTTTAAGTGCTTGATTTCAAAATCAAACCCACTTAGGAAATCTGCCCAACGAGCTTGTCTCGTATTTAAGGTGGGTTGACTGAAATAATTTGTTAGACTATGATGGTCTGTCAACAGCAGAAATTTTCTTCCCAAGAGGTAATGTCGCCACATCTTTAGTGCATGAATAACAGCTGCCAATTCCAAGTCATAGGCAGAGTATTTCTGCTCATGTTCCTTCAGTTTCCTTGATTCATATGCAATTACTCTTCCTTCCTGCATCAACACTCCTCCCACACCCTCTTTACTTGCGTCCGTACAAACGACGTAATCCTTATTAGGATCAGCTATACTCAAAATGGATGCGGTTGTGAGTAAGTGCTTAAGTTGTTCAAAGCTCCGCTGGCACTTTGAAGTCCATTTAAACACCTTTCCCTTCTTTTGTAAGGAGGTGATAGGGTATGCTACCCTTGAAAAACCTTCCACAAACCTTCTATAGTAGCCGGCTAGCCCCATAAAGGACCTAATATCTGCCACGTCCTTTGGTATGGGCCATTCCATTATAGTCCTTATTTTCTCAGGATCTACTGCAATCCCCTCCGTAGTGATTATATGGCCTAGGTATTGTATCCCTTCCCGGAAGAAATCACACTTACTAAACTTAGCATATAACTGATGTTCTCGCAGAGTTTGTAACACTACTCTAAGGTGTTCCTCATGCTCCTCCCTTGTTCGGGAATAGATCAGAATATCGTCGATAAATATCAACACAAATTTATCTAAAAATCTGTGAAACACACTGTTCATTAAACACATAAAGGTAGCTGGTGCATTGGTCAGACCGAAAGGTAGCACCACAAACTCGTAATGCCCGTACCGAGTTCTGAAAGCTGTCTTGACGATATCTTCCTCTTTAATTCTAATCTTATCATAACCAGACCGCAAATCGATCTTAGAAAACACCGTTACCCCCTTCACTTGATCGAAGAGTTCATCAATCCAGGGCAAAGGATATTTATTTTTGATCGTGAGCTTATTCAGATGATGATAATCAATGCACATCCGAAAAGTTCCATCTTTCTTTTTGACAAATAACATGGGGGCTCCCCAGGGTGATACACTGGGTCGGATGTAATTTTTGTCTAGCAGTTCCTGTAGTTGCATCTTTAATTCTGTTAATTCTGGTACGCTCATTCGGTATGGTGCCCGTGACACGGGTGCTGCCCCCGGAATCAGTTCGATGGTAAAGTCCACATCTCTTTTAGGTGGTAATCCCGGTACTTCCTCTGGAAAAACGTCTGCAAATTCTCGCACCACTGGAATGTTGTCCAACGTAGTAGTTTTGTCCTTCTGATTTGCGTAGCCCACCTGAACAGCATAAATCTGGCATTTCTTTTTGATGCATTTAGCTAACTGAGATGCTGTAATGGGTCGGATCCGTACGGGGTGCTTGATCCCTTGTAGTTCTTGCTGTTCACCAAGATCATTCTTATAGTAAATGGTTTTAGTCTTGTAGTTTATTAATGACCAGTGTTTCTCCAGCCAATCCATCCCAATCAGGATGTCATATGATCCCAAGGGTAGTACGTTCAGATCCACAGCTATTGGCTGTCCTGCTACAGTTAAAGAACAATTATTGATTTTTTCCAGGACCCGTCTCTTGGCTCCTGTAGCTAATTGGACCAACCACGGATTTCTGAATTTCTCAGATTGTAACTTACACTGTTCTACTATCTTTGGGCTAATATAACTTAAAGTAGCTCCTGGATCAATGAGAACAGCAATAGAAAGGTTTGAGATTTTACCTTCAAATTCCACCATGGTCGGCTGGTATTCCACTTGGCGATCCTCCAAGGCTGCGTTAATCCTCGGCACACTACGTGCCACATCTCCCACAGTCGATGCTTCATGAATCTAAGATATCTAGTCCGTTCCCTTTCACTACGGACAATTTTTAACATAGTGAGGTCCTCCACAATCCCAGCATTGAACTTGAGGTCTGGTCATTCCTTCACCTTCTGGCCTAGCAGGCTGTTCACTTATTTTAGTCTCACTTGATGGCCTAGCTCGGGGCGCACTTCTTGCTACAGCTCTGCTGTTCAATCCTTTACCAGCTCCCTTACCTCCATTACTACGACCTCCTTTGTTGTTTCCAACCACTCGACTACTCTTTCTTTCATTCCATCTTTTATTTGAAGTATCCCCCTTCTGTTTATTCTGCTGGTAACAGATCCTTGCTTTGCGGATAGCCTCATCCATGGTCTTAGGATTGTCGAACTCAATCCTTTCTCTTATATATGAAGGTAAGCTGCTCACAAACCTTTGCACCTTGGCCTTTTCCTCCTTAATATAAGGCACATAACGTAGCAGAGAAGTGAAACGATTAATGAATTCGTCCATAGTCTGCTGCCCCAGCCGTAAATCATGGAATTCTCTTGCCTTCTCATCGTAGAAGCGCTCAGTCAGGTATCTCTCCTTGAAGTATTTCTGAAACTTTTCCCATGTGATGGTCCGTTCACTTACCCCTTTGACAATCTTGATTTCCTCCCACCACAGGGTTGCTTTAACTTGTAGCTGGAAAATAGCCAGTCGCACCTTCAAGTTATGATCGTACTCATACAACTGAAAATATTTGTTCATATTTATTAGCCATGCTTCAGCTGCTTCTTCCTGTTCTCCATCAAAATGTGGGGGTTTAATTTTTCGAAATTCCCCCTGCAGCTCCATCCTCTGACGTTTTGAAGTTTGCTGTTCTGGTACATTATCAGAATGATCCTCCTTACCTTCTGAATTCCCAGGTCCAATTTCATAGTCCTGTTCTTCTGTTATCTTCTGCTGTTCCGCGTTGGGATTAGATAGGGGTGGGTTTTGCCTGTCCGACAAACTCTTCAGAATTCTCTCTTGTTCCACCGTCAAACGCGCGTTGTCTTCCCGTAGTCTTGCCATCTCGTTTTTCAATTCCTGAACAGTTTCCAGTATTGCGAGATTAGTACTTCGTGTTTCCTCGCCCAACTGTACCCACAGCTCTGGGTTTTCCCGAGGGGCGCTGCCAGCTCCTTGCATTGCACTTCTTTTTCCTAGCTTAGTTATTAGCTGATATCTTTCTGTATCTCACCCCTAAAATAGAGAAAAGAAAAAAACAGCAGTTAAAAAAAAAAAAAATTGTTTTACCCTCTATGCATATACATGGTGTAACCTTCTGCACAGTGGAACATGTCATTCCTGAGGCCACAGTGTTGAAACTGGGCTCTGATACCAATTTGTCACATCCTCGTAACTTATACATAAAAAAAATTTTAAATTCCAGAAAAGGTATTAACGCAAACACATGTAATTTAATGACAAATCTTTTAACCATTGGAACCTTTCCTTCGCATTGCTTATATGTCAATTTAATTTCATGTTTACCCATAAGTTTTACCGCATGATACTCATCTGCTGCACGGTGATTGATTTTGGTTGAATGTAATATGTTTAAACACTAACCTACCCATCACCTTAGTACATGGTACGCATTGATTAGGTGCGGTGTTTCCTGGTCCGGCCGTTATCCCTGCCAGCGCCAGGTCATCGTTTGCGTTTAAGTCTTGGGCTCAAATGTTGGCGGGTGGCTTGGTCTGCCTGCGGGGCCATGTGACACCTCGGGCTTCCGCACCTCGCCTTTCCCGCTCCAGCTTCCTCACCTTTCCCGCTCCAGCTTCCCGCGCGGTGTCGACGGTCAGGATTTACGCTCCAGATCGGAGGGCTGAAGCGAGCCTAAGGGTGTAGGGTTAATACATAAACCCTCACGCTGCAAACCGGGTTCATTTGTTACACAGTATTGTATTTCCATCGTTTTTCAGACTCCGGCTCAGGTGCTGATGGCCTTCCGGTGCCGTGACTTGCCCATCACACTTACTCAGGTAACACGACACCCCGCCTGCATATTCATCTGCAACTGTTCTCTTTCTCTTTGGGTTGCTTGTTCAGGTTAAGTTTTTGCACATGAATTTCTCAGATGTTTATACTAAGTGAATCCCTTGTTGGTAGTGCGTGCAGGCGGATCCGCTCAAGTTCCCTTCAGCCGCGTAACCTCAACGCCTCGGCTTTCTCTGCAACTTTACAGGTAGGGTTACCTTTCTTTTATGGTTCCTCCTGGGTGCGAGAGCTCGGAAGCTCCCTCGACCCTAATGCACACTTGTTTGTTTATTGCAGTCCGGTCTTTATGTGGTCGATTTCTCTTTCGTTCTCATATTGTTGAGGTACTCGGCTTATGGAGTTTAGCTGTCTTGCTTAAGCCATGTCCGGCTACGGTGAGTTAAGATACACCGAGGAACTTGTGCCGAAAACATTTACGGTGGCTTAAGTTGAATGTTTCTACCCATTGTGGGGTTTTGGGCACTGTTGCCTCTATTTTAATTATCATGACGATTGTAATGAACTGGCTGTATGCCCAACTCTCTGGTTGGTGGGACTATACTGTACATTTCCTTATTTCAGATGTGTGTATATAAATGTTACTTTCCAGGGTTATATTATCGGTGTAATTCCTATCTTACACTCGAAAGTTGTCTGCCATCGGAGTTCCTCATGAGTTGTTTACATTTTATTGCTATTTACTATAGTTCGCCATTAACATTGCTGCTAATGATTATCTGTTTCCGGCTGTAACTCGACTGTCTACCTATACCTGAGACAGCAGTACTCTTCGGGTTTATTTTTTTTCTTAACGACTGATAGCAAGTGAATATACTCGTAACCTCTGTTTGAGTTGTGTCATTGAATGATTTAGTTGACTGATATGCTCGTTTTCGTTACGCGACAGCGTTTTACATGTTTTCCTTCTCTGAAATATTGGATTGTATTTCATATAAAAATTACATGGTAGCATACACAGGTTCTCTGTTTGATATGGTTACTCCAGGGAATGGTTCCTCACCGCCGGCTCACGACTGCGGTAGCGCATACTCTGGACTGTTATGCTCTCCTAGATACCGTGATGTATAATTCCGTAACTTGTATATTTAGAATTCCTCTGTTGGCTGTATATATTGAGCATTACTTAAATGGCATTGGATACTGTAGGGTTCCATTATCTCCTGCGATTGCAGGGTTTTGCTCTATTTTGTGAAGAATATGATATGTACCGATATGCATCATTCACTTGTTCCTTACTGTAGATTCAACTCCTATCTGTCCAGTTTAAGGAGAGAGGGTTGTTGGCCGGTTTTTCTTACACGGCTCAACGGGTTTTTCTGATGTTACTTTCGCTATATTCTTAACGGATTCAGTTCTATAGCATCTTGGCTAGTCGCTTATTGCATGCGTTTTCTTACTATGGACCACCTCTGTATCTCTGTTCTTTCTAATATGTATAAGGTTTGATGGTCTGTTTTTTTTAGTTAACTACCATCTGTTAAACTATATTGTCTTCACGATAATCAGACATTTTAAGTTAAACTATCTCCTGTTTTTCACTAAATTATTCATCGTGATAGTAATTTAAGAAATGAGACACACAGTCATCTTCTAAATACTGTAAGCCCTCTGTGTGTTCATTATTCCTATTCTGTTCAGTTTCTCTGCAGAAGTAATTAAAGAACATGTAACACACAGTCGTTACCTGACTACCATAAGTCCTCTGTGCATTCATTATTCTCTATTCATTCAGATTCTCTGCAGTTAGAACTCGTACCTGGTTCACCAGTGTCGCATACAGATACTTCAGTAACTTCACCTGCATGCCAAATCCGCTCTCCACCCAACCTTGAGATTCGTCTACAAGACTGGATTCTCCCCCCGAGCCATCTTGCAGGCCTTCAGCCCTCAACAAGATATGTGCACCTCGTGCCTGGTTATCTGGTCCTCACCAGACTTAACCAGTTTCCTCTTGTGTTTCTTTTTTTTCCTTCTTGGAAAAGATTTTCTTTTCCCTCTCTCTCTGTCTGTCCCTACAGCACAGAGCTCCCCCCCACCACCAGGACTTTTCCTGCTTCAGTGGGTAGTTTCCAATCAGTTAATACAAATGACTTCTTTCTTTGAAATCCTCCTTTAAGAGGCTGCGAGCATTTCAAGAAAATATTTTAAATTCCTTAATAAAATAGTTTATCAGAGTTTTGTTTGTTTTTTTTTTACAATCAAACAACAACTACCATTCTATTTTTTTACCATAGTAAAATTCCACGTTTACAGCTTCTGGGGTCATTACAGTTGTTCATTCAAACTATAAAAGTTTATGTGAATCTTAGTTATATGTATGCATTTTAGGTATTTGTTTTGTAATGATTTTATGAAATTGTAGTTTAGTCTTTTATTAAAACTTAATGTTATAATTTAAGTATATCTGAACTCTTTATTTTTTATTGTCTCTAATTGTTCATGACTTGAGTATTTATAAATATGTGTATATTCTTTGAAAATATTTTGTCTTACTTATATTCTAAATATATTTAACTTAAAACTAGGTATTTAAAAAAAAAGTAAAATAGACCAAGTAGCAAATATTCACACAACAACTAATAAATTATTATCTTAATAGAAAGAATAACTTCCTTGTGATTATTCCTATTAACAAAAAAAATCATAGTATATTGGAACATACCCACATGAATCATATCTCTCCATAAATATTACATTAATTCTCTGCATAAAGAAATGCTTAAATCGTAAACATAATTCTAAAATATTAAAAATATTCTTAAATTTAATTTAAAAAATGTCAATTATATATATTTATATTCACTTCTAAATACATATTTTAGTCATAAGTATTTTTATATTGAATATCCCCAAACTAATTTTATTAATACATTTTTTATATTCAAATTCAAAATAATTAAATTTATTTATAAAATTTTTTATATTTTTGTTATTAAAATAATTTTAAAATACGTAATTTTATTTCAAAACATATAAACTTTTTTATTAATATTTTTTTTATACAAAACGTGTAAAAAAATTATGTACTTTTATTGTTATATTCTTTAATGTAAATTTTTAAAATGTGAATTTCCAAGAGATCAGTAATGGAGCTATAAACGAAGTAAATCATAATTCAATATTTTGAAGAGACCAACCAGTACGATAATGTCAATGATGGCTGCGAAGTTGTCAGCTGGACTAAAAAAAATAATACTCTAACTAATTTAAGTTAATTTCTTTGTACACTTTGTACGGAAATAGTCAAAATGATTTAAAAAAATTTTATAAGAAGAAAAATAGAAATCTGTGAATAGAATGAATAAGAAAATGGAAATATTAATTAATTTATTTATTTTTATTCAATTGCGATGGATAAAACGATATCCAAAACACAACTGCAATTTAAAAGTTAAATATAAAAACAATGTTACAGAGTATCTCAACAGATCAGTTTAATAATACATCATTTTCGAGTGTGTAATCAATGGTTTTTCTCAACAATGAGTAGATTAATCTCATTGAATGTTGTGATTGATTAAAATAATTTATTGTTCAAACATGCGGAGATTAGAATTTCAGTTGGAATATGTGGGTTAATTTTTATTTATTTATTTTTTTATTATTTTGGTAAAAGTGAAAAAAGAAAATCATTTTTTATTTTATTTTTAATTGTGGTAGATGATAAGAAATGTTTATAAATAAAAAAAATGTTTTTGTTTTTTATTGAATATGATTGATAATAATGATGATTAATATTTATTAAGATTAATATGGTTTATTAAATGTTAAAAAGGTAAGAGATTATTCAGAATTTTTTAAATTTTATTTCTACATTCTAAAAGTATTTAGAGACATTTCAACATTACCATAGTTTAACTGATTTTAAAGCTCAAAATGATTTGTAGTGTGACAAATATTTTGAAATTAAATTGAATTTGAGATAAAGGAGGAAATTTAAGAGAAACCGTTGTTAATATCCAACCCTCTTAGTGTTACAAAGGTGAATAATGCTTTTCATCTTCAACTCTCTTAGTCTAAAAAAGGTGAAGGTCTCTTTCATTGCATAGTGTATTGGAATCGAAAGTTAGTGTTACAAAGGTGAATAATGCTTTTCATCTTCAACTATCTTATTGTCACAAAGGTGATGGCCTCTTTCATTCCATAGTGTATTGGAATTGAAAGACACATAGTTTCACTATGAAGTTCATGAGACTTTGTATTTACTTTAGCAAATTTATTTTCTTCTTTACATTAGTGAAGAGAGATATTTTTTATTTTTGAGAATTAGGTTGATCACCTCCTTATAATATCTTAGCTACCCTTTTCCCTCTTACTCTTTATTACCCCAGATATTTTCCTTATATTTTTATGTAATAATAATTTTAATATTATCATTATTTTACAAAATGGCATCCTCCTTTACCCCCATTGATATAGCTAATAATAGGCATCCTTACACCATCCTTTCTTGAGCAAAAGGTAAGGTTTTGGCTAGAGTTAGAAGCAATTTTAGGAAACCATTTGACAACCGTGGCTAAGATATGTAGACATAGCCATGTTTCCAATGGGGGAAAGACTTGCTTTAATTGTAAGGATACAATATGGAGTGTTTTCTTTAATTTGAGATTGTAGGTTATAAGCTACTTTTGGATTTGTTGTATCTTCCTCCGTGACTTTGTGAAGATACTTGTTGGGCCACTAATTTGTAATTATTATTATCACTTTTTAACGTCTATTTCATCCATTTCTACCATTCTCTATTACATTATTATCACAAGTTATTATATAATTCCATTTTATAATTATTTATGCTCATATGGATAAATACTATTTTTCTCCTTTATTTTTAATATATTGAAGATTATTATTCATTATTTTTCCAATGATGGTTTATTAATGAATTTTTTATAAAAACATTCAAGATTTTAGCCTCCGAAATCTTTTCCAGATTGCAAATTTGATTTCCAACTCATAATCAAATATTCTAACTCAGAAATTCGTTGGGATAAGAAGTGACAATTTTACGTTGGATGTTTCAAACAAATAAAGATGAATCTGGAAAATCTAAGACATGGGTTTTGTGCAGAACAGACCAAATCAATATCATGAATAGTAGTTTTCCAAAATCCAGCTTGGGTTGAGAGAAACACAAGGTTCTCTGAAGGTGATTTTTTGAGATTAGTTGTTGCGGCCGTTTTCCAAATTCTCCATTCTCCCAATTGCAATACCAGATTCGACTTGTTCCAACTGAATCATGATGGGAATATATTTTAGGTCTAATATTGTTTATTGAGATTATAATGGAAATCATTTTGTAGTCAACTTTGTTGTAACTTCCCTTTTCTCTTTGTGTATTTAAATGAAAGCAGAGATCAAAGAGAGGGGGGGATAATTAGGAGATACGAGATGGACAATTATTAGATATGGTGTAGGATATGAGATAAGGGATGAGAGATGGGATATGAACAATTTTTTAGTCGGAGGCAAAACTAAGAACTTCAATTTTATGTAATTATTTCTCTCATATGTTTTCATCAAGAATTGAGTTCTACATCTGTTACTTGTAATCTGATCTGAATTATTTCTCAAGGTAGAACTAAGTCTTGGGTAGTTGGGCCCACCACCTTGGACGAGGTGTTGCCTTGAACATGTAAGTTAGTGTAGTTACGTGTTTGTTTATTTGAATTTCAATTATCATTCCTTAAAGTAGATTTCCTTTCTTTTAACTAATTTGTTGTTTGCTGCATTTTCCAAATTTTTTATTTCATCCAATTTCTAGATTTCATGTAATTTACTGCTCTATAAAGCATTTGAATTATGTTGGGTGCAATAGATTAAATTTCCAATTCAGCAATGTGTGGTTTAATCTAGCAATGATTCAAGTTGTGTGATTAACATAATTATTTTTCCTGTCATTTACTTTCTTCTTTTTAATTTTAGTTTTATTATTCAAGTCTTACATTTTATTTCTTGTTGAATGAGCTTGATAGTATAGAACACAATCATATAGAACCAGTGTTAGCTTTTGGTATTGTTATGCATATATTTTGCCTATTTCCCTGAAATAAAAAAAAACGCTCCCTGGGTTGATAATTAATGTTCAAGTGATTAGTTATTTTTATTAAGCAATTAATTTTCCCCAACATTTTGGCGCTGTTGTTGGGGAGACAGTCAAATTTCACTACCACACTAATATCTCATTGTAGATGCATACCTGACTTCGTGAGAGCTAGATATTGAAGATGGAAGGTAGGAACCTACGTGCGCATCGTGGGGAACTAGTGATGGGTCTACCCTCAATAGTCAGGCTTAGGTCATATAGTATGCACTGATAGAAGTACAAATTTTAAAGGTAGAATTTTGAAAAGAAAAAATCTCATGATTCCACTCAAGTGGTGATGTAAGCACCACCCATTTCACTAACCAATTGGCAGGAACATTTGAAGGAGTATCCTCAAAGAAACACATGAAGAACATCTTTTATTATGGTAATAAATGACTCACATTGCTACTTTTGAATTCCCTATCAAAGATCTAGGAGGAGTGACACAAATGCTCATAATTCCCCCATCTTCTCTACCAAATTTTCATGGTTTGGCAAACGAAGACCCAAATACATTCTTATTTGAGTTTGAAGAACTTTGTAGTGGATATGATTATTGTGCTAATGATAAAAGGTTGAGTGTGTTTCCTCTTACTCTAAAAGGAGCAACTATCTGATGGTTCATGAGCCTTGGTGGAAACTGCATCCAAACATGTGAGGACATGAAGAACATATTATTGAATAAGTACCAAGACTATTGCTAGGCCGCTGAAGATATTTTCAGTATGATACAAGGGGAAGACAAAACCTTGGAGGACTATGTAGAGCGATTTAAATACAACTTTCAAAAATCAAAGCATAAGTATTTGAAAAGCGAGATCTTAAAAACACTCCTTCTTAAAGAAATCAAAGATGAATTTCTAGAACTCTTAAATCTGATAGGAAAAAGTGATGTTTTTCAGTTATCATATGATGGTGTTTGTGAATTATGCACAAGATATTCAAGAGGAATCTCCAAGGCTGGTCAGAATTCTAGAGAAGTTCCTTCTTACTATTCCAAATCTTCTACAAGAACAAGAGACATAAGAGCTGGAATCAACGCTTTATTTGAAAATTTTAAATATGATTTTATTAGCTCTCTAAATTCAGAATTTGATGTTTTGCAGGTTCAGAAAAATTAAGAAGTTGAAGAAGTGTTTTTCCCTCATTTCCAAAAGGAGCATCCCATAGATAGTTGTTCTTTCTTATCTAAGATTGAAGCATCATATCAAATAGATAGAGAAGCTACTACAATTTCACAACCATGGAAATCATGGCCTACATGTATGGTTGAAAACACTTCCTCTCCATTTTCTTACTTGCATAATCCATTATGGAATGCTCCTGTGTTAGGGAAACCATGTCAATCTCAATATAACCCCCACCAATATTGTCTACAAGTTTGGCATGATTCATCTTACGATTACATGGATACTCTCTCACATCTTGTAGCAAAAACACATCATCCATATTCTTTTCCAACTTTTCAACTACATCATGAAAATCCTCCATGCCCTACACAATTTCCTGCTCAACTCATTCCACACCCTTGCCATAATAAGCAAGTACAACATGCTTACAATGTTGAATTGCAAAATTTACCTACCATTCCCACACATTCTATCTCACATGCGCCATTGCAGAAAACTTACATTGATATTGAGAATGTTTGAAATCCAAAAATTGTAGAAGTTATGGAAGAAAATGATGTTTCTTCTAATCTGCATCAACAAGTAATTTTAAAAACTCAAGAACTTCATGATATGACGACTATGGAAAATCAAGAAAGTAAAGGATATATTGAAGATTGGTTTCACTCCATCATTTTTTTGCAGCATCACTTCATACTTCAGTGATTTTTGACACCATCTTTTCAACGAAAGTTGGCTTCTCATACCCTACTATTTATTAACATGCATTTTTCAAATTTGGGTATGTACATACTTGAGGCCTTATTTTGAAAATGGCTCCACTGGAAGTACTATTATACATAAGCATATTCATTTTTTAAAGCATAGTAGGTTAGTGTAGAAAATAAAATAAATAAGGACAAATAAATACATTTTTTAATGTAAAAATAGTTGTTTTTGCTGCAACACGTTGTGGAAATCAACATTGATGATAAATGTTTTAATTTATTTGTGTATGTAGATGTATTATATTGAAAATAACAGTTCTAAAAGCACTCATATTCATTTTTATCACCAAATTGGAAAAATTGCTTGAATATCATATTTTTTGGCTTGCAGGCTTGATACAAGTTTTGAAAACACAGTTGGGACAATCATGTTTTGAGGGACCAAAAGAGAATATTTTTAAAAATATTTTTATCTTAAGTATCCTTTTATGTCTACTTTCCAACCCAA
Organism: Pinus tabuliformis; assembly: GCA_031772625.1. NCBI lineage: Eukaryota > Viridiplantae > Streptophyta > Pinopsida > Pinales > Pinaceae > Pinus > Pinus tabuliformis. Next base: position 1,473,031,740 of record CM062816.1, read on the forward strand.
TTTTAATCACTCCATTTGGATTTGAAACGAAAAATTTATAACCAAAACAATGATAGGGTGTCTAGTAGGAAACTCAGGAAAAGAGTTGGGACAATCCATTTTTGAAGGCATAAATGACTATATATTTAAAATATGTTTCTATGGTATATTAACCTATTGATATAGTTTATAAATAAATTTGAATCACTTGATTTCGATATCGTATGAGAAAGTTATGACCCCAATACTGACTATTTATCGTAAATCAACACTCTTAAAACTCTGTTTTTCCAGTTGTTCATTAGAGTATTTTACCCATAAATTATTTTTTTATTCAAAAAATGTTTTTATTGGAGATATATACATGAATATAATTTCATTTTCCATTTGAATCAACTCAATCCGTCATCAAATGAAAAATGTATGATTAAAATATCAACTGTTGGTCAAAGTTGGGAAATCGAAAATGGCTCTGTTATGCAGGTCGTTCTAAGTAAATTTGACAGATCATCTCCTGAAAATTTTAAAACCTATTTCTATTGGATATATCCTCTGAATCCAATTTCATTTGGATTTTGAATCATTTAAATCAGAGAGAAAACAAATAAGTTATGATTAAAACACTACAGGTTAGCATGATTGGCCACTCCTCTCTTGCAAGTAATAAATTAATTTTACTTTATTATTTTTTCCACGGATTTGTTTTATAGAGTAACTAATTGTTATACTTTTTATACTTATTGGATTATGGGAGCCCGATAACCTCTCTTTCTCCATGATTTAATGTTTTATTGCAGGTAGGCGCTTGTTTTTTGCAAGCCCTAGGAGAATAAAGAGGTCAATTTATGAACAAGTGATTCTTGAAAGAAATGTTAATGAAACAAGGAAATTTCATCCAATTCTTTGCCTAACAAATTCATAACAGAAGAAATGGAGAATTGATTTCCATTTGAAGATTCATGTCACTGCTGCCAAAACATTTTTCCAGGAGATCTTTTTTCTTCATTGACAAATTGTTGTTCTTGGAAACAAATTGATGTTCCCTTAGGAAACAACATCATAGTTTTCATAACTTAATTAATTTATTTATTTAATATTTTTAAATAAAATGTTGTTTATTTTCTTATTTCTCTTATGTTTTTGTGTTTCAGGTGTTGCTTCCTTCAAAGTTGTAGTTGTCATTTCATTGGCGAATGCATGGTTGTTGTTCTATCAAATGAACAACTATTGTTCGATAGAATGAACAACTCTTATTTATTTTTGGTATGTTTAATAATTGTTGTTCAATCAATTAAACAACTGTCATTCTATCAATTGAACAACTCCGATTTCTTTTCCGTGTGTTTGTTGTTCAATCAATTGAACAACTGTTGTTCAATCGATTGAACAGATTTGATTTCTTTTTGTTTTGTTTATTGTTCAATCAATTGAACAACAACTATTCATTCAATTAAACAGCTATTGTTTAGTCAATTGAACAACTCCGATTTCTTTTTTTGTGTGGTTTTTTTCAATCAATTGAACAACTTCGATTTCTTTTTTTGTGTGTTTTGATGTTCAATCAATTGAACAACTGTTCAGTCAATTGAAGAGTTGCTGTTCAGTCAATTGAACAACTCTGATTCTTTTTTTTGTGTGTTTTCTTTTCAATCAATTGAACAAATCCTATTTCTTTTTGGTGTGTTTGTTGTTGAATCAATTGAAGAACCGCTATTTAGTCAATTAAACAACTTTGATTTCTTTTTGATGTGTTTGTTGTTCAATCAATTGAACAACTCCGATTTCTTTTTTGTGTGTTTTGTTGTTCAATCACCTGAACAGTTGATATTTAGTCGTTTGAATAACTTCGATTTATTTTTGTGTGTTTTCTATTCAAACAATCGAACAACTGTTGTTGAATCAATTGAATAATTGTTGCTCAGTCAATTCAATAGCTCCGATTTATTTTTTGTGTGTTTATTGTTCAATCAATTGACTATATAAAGTTGACTATATTCTGTCATGCAAAAATTTTACTTCCTTGGGAAAATTTCAAGGCTCATGGTTCCGCTCCCTATTTTTGCTGAAATCATGGTTCCATGTGCATTCTGAAAATGATCGAAAAATTCAGAACTCTGATGGGGAAATGGACATCACCATTGTGCTCATGGCGACGAGAGTTGTAGAATCCATATAAAATTTGTCAATTTCTGACAAAGTGAAAATTTTTCCCTCTTGCAAAATTCATGGTTCCTGCGCTAAAATATTAATTACTTGTCTCGAAAATCGTGCCCACCTTTTGCCTCCTCTAACTGCGTGCAATGGTAAAACTATGTGTTTATATAAAATTTTGGTGGATTAACCAATGAACAGTTATGGTGCATTGGTAAGTTTAGAACATGGTTGAGGAGGGATTAGGGGATCAATTCCCGCCCCTCCATATATATTTTTATAAAACCAAAATGCTATATTAATGGGGGGTTGGGTACACATTGGGCAGCCCGTTCCCAATCCTCCCGCACTGTACAACATTATCGGTGCATATGGTATCAGCGTATGCGTGATTTTGGGTGTCGGTGTATTTAAATATCGGCGATCTACGCTTAATATATATGGAGGTTGGGCCAATGGGGTGTGGATCAGGTCAACCGCCGGTGGCCAGCCCACCCCTTAATAACAATATATTCTTATGGAAGAGGGTTGGGGTGATGGGGTGGGGGTCGGGTCCATCGTCGGTGGCCTACCCACCCCGTAATACGATGAACATAATATATGCGATGGTTGGAGGGTTCAGCGGGGGTTATGGCCGCCATCCCGAAATAAATATATGTTTTGATTTTTGTTGCGATAGAGGGTTGGGGCGATTAGGCTGGTGGGGGTTATTACCGTCGGCCTTATAATAATTTTGGTTATGAAATTTTTGGGGTGGCAGGGGTGGTGGCCTGCCACCTCATAATAATTATTTTCTTTGTTTTTTATAAAGCAGAGGTGTTTTTTAAAATCTTTATAAAATAAGGGTCATTGGGAAAATTAACAAGGCAACAATTTTGACTGATTTAGGGAGCTAGGTTTATGCCTCGGGGTTGGTTAAATTGTAGGACACTTAAACTTGGCCCACAACCCGACTTTGACCAAAACTTTGACTAGCCCGTTCTCCCTCATACAAGCTCAGTTTGACGAACCGTTCACACCTCCGCGATCAGGATGACGAGATTTACACTCTAGTCCTGGTTTGACAATAATACAAACTCTTTGATTTTTTAGCGTTCATAAGCCCTCTTTGTCCTATGTCTCTCTTTGGAGCCACTTGGATCAATCCTACCCACTAAGGAGTTTTTAGTCCTCCAAAAGCATGAAAAATAATCTACAACTTTCTTTGTACCCTATCTGCACCACAAGTGTCCTAAAAAGGTCTCGCTTCCATCTCCTTCACCTTTGTTCTTTGGAGCCTTAAGTGACGGGCCGACACCTGCTACCTCTGCGACCTGTAGTACATTGTTTCACAAATTACATGCTTGAATGAGATGACCAACTAATGACCCAAACGTTCCACACTTGCCATGAGCTTATAACACATACTCGGTGGTCAAGTTTACAACAAGATGAATGTAATACCTCAAATCTAACAACATGGCCAACATATCACTGTTGCTTCAAAAAAAAAATGATGGAAAACACATCATCACTGCAACACATGATTTACAAATATAAGGCCAAACACTTATTGTTTTTACAAGTGATGGAAACATATCATCACTTTTAGAGTTTAAAATATGACTCAAAACATGACCAAACATCATTGTTGCTGACCAAGTGATGGAAACACATCATCACTTTTACATTTTAAAATGCAACAAATGATTTACAAAAGAATGACCATGAAACAACAACATGTCTAGAAACCATTTTTCACTTATCAATGTGAGTGGGTCACCTCCTTGAGGAAATTTTGCTTGTCGAACAACTTCTCTTCCTGGTTCATGCACCGACATTTTGTCTTTAAGGAGCTGCTCTTGATGGAGCCTCTAAAAAGTGGCTCTTTATTTGATGGCCATTTCTGTCACAATGACTGCAGTGGAATTTCTTCCTCCATATCTGCTTAACCTGTTTCTTTTCATGCTATTGAGAGGGTCTTTCACACCTCATCCTTTTGATTGTGGCCATTCTCTTCCAACACTTAGAAAATGTATGGTTACATAATCCACAAAAGGTGCATGTTTTTCTATGCCATGTTTTACATTCATCATTATCAACATGATTATAATTGAAATGAACATTCGAAGATCAAAAGTGATTATACCTTCCCTTGCTATCTTTGATGTTAGTATGGCGACGAGAGCATGCCTCAGCTTTCTCCCTGCAATGGGCATTGTCGTGGGATGATGGGGATGTGCTCCCATCATTCTCTTTCCTCGACGATTTCAACGACGTCTCGAACGAATCTGACACCTTCGAGCACTTTCCTTTAGTGTATCTCAAGTCTGCAAATTGATGTTCGTGCACAACCCCCAAAGGTTGAGTTATGCCTTGGTTATTAACACCAAGTTATTCTTTCTCCTTGTGCCTCATCCTTGTAAGGAGCCTCATGTTTGTCCCTGTAATTGGGATATCCAAATCTCTAACAGAACTCATACTGTGAGAATATGAAACCAAAAGGAAATCAACATCTTTTACCTCCTATTTCGATTTGGAAAGAACTGATGATGGCTTCTCATCATCCATTGTTGGTGGTTCTCTAACTCTCTCGGCGCATTCCCCAACTTCCTTTTTGACATACCCAAGTCCTGTTTGACACAGTAATTCCTCTACTTTGATGGGGTTGAAAATGCCTTGGCCATTAACGCCCAAGTATTTTCCTTCATACCCCATTTTCTTCAATAGTTTGGAGTCAATCCCTGTGGTATGATTTTCGAACACAACGAAATCATCATCAGGAAACATACAAGAAGATGGAGAACTACTTTTTACCTCACATGGGTTACACTGCAACTTTTCAAAGGTCTCGTCCTTTGCTTGAAGTTGTCATAGAAAACTATGTTTCTACTCTTTCTCTTCATGTAGACGCATCTTGAATTCAACATTCTCTATTTGAATATTATGTTTGTTTTGCTTCAGTTCTTACAGGGCCTCTTCCGTGGCTTGCAACTGAAGCTGCAATTGCTCCTTTTCCTCTGTCTCTTTCTGTAGGGTTTCATACAGGATTTCCACTCTTTTGGAAATGTTGAGCATGGTTTTCATCCTCTGTCTTTGCACGTTTCATTGTTCATGCTGCAATTCACATCAACATAAAGACCACTCCGATACCACTTAATCCAGGTCCGGGCGTGCTGAAGGATCCTTCCAAGACCTTTTACTTTCATGATGTGTTAAATTTCTTTCTGAAAGAACATTAGTGAATACATCTGCATGTAGAAAAGAAGAGGAACATAACAATCATCAACAACATAAAAACATAAGACATTAATTATAGAGTTCGTCCATGAGGGACTACATCTCCGGGCCCCGGTGTCAAGATGGTGTAGGCTGCTCATTAAGTGCTGTCAATAATGATGATGTACACAAGAGATGATGTCGAGCTCATACAAAGAAAAATTCCCTCACACAGGAGTGGCTCTAAGAGATATTCCACTACTGGGATTCTCAATCAAAAGACTCCTATCAGTATGACACAAAAACATGCATGATGAGCATCTTGCCAACATGGCACAAAACAGGATCTCAATGCAAAACATGCATGACGACAACTAGAGTATCCCAACAACATAGAATAAGGGATCTCAAAGCATAACATGACAAATCATGATAGCAAGTACATCACATAGAAGATTCCACATCAAATCAAGCAAGGAATCATGACAACATGTAATAAACAAGACCCTGCTTCAACATCAATCAAGGACCTTAGAACATAACGCATAAAGAAGAAGTACATGAACACATCATATACCTCACAACCAAGGGCCATCTGAAGAAGTGGATGTCACACTGCTGAAGCTGCTCGGACCATTGATCTCAAGGCATCGATCGTATGAAGATGACTGCTCACACATGAAGGTGGGCATCTACACTGGCACTTAGAAAAGTGACTAGAAGAAGAAGTGAGAGAATGACAAATCTGAATGTACCATCAGATTTGTGGCATCAAGTAGTGCTGAATCGACTACCCAAAATCCGAATTCTAAGAAGTTGAGAATTCTGGCCTCATGAATCTTTTAGATTCCCCTAGGATTCCTCAAAGATTCTGCTCCATGGATGAACTGTAAATCTACAACTCAGATGGTGAATATGATCTCGCTATTGTGATCCCTGCTGAAAACCATGAAAAACAAGTATAAACTTGGCTATATTCCGTGATGGAAAATTTTTACCTCGTTGGGAAAATTTCAAGGCTCATGGTTCCACTACCTATTTTCGCTGAAATCATGGTTCCACGTGCATTCTAAAAATGATCGAAAAATGCAGAACTCTGATGGAGAAACGGACAATGCCATTATGCTCGTGGCAACAAGAGGTGTAGAATCCATGTAAAATTTGTCAGTTTCTGACAAAGTGAAAATTTTGCCCTCCTACAAAATTCATCGTTCTTGCATTAAAATATTAATCACTTGTCTCGAAAAGCATGCCCACCTTCTACCTCCTCTAACTTCGGGCAATGGTAAAACTTTAGGTTTATATAAAATTTTGGCGGATTAACCAATGAACGGTTATGGTGCATTGGTAAGTTTAGAACATGGTTGAGGAGGGGTCGGGGGATCAAACCCCACCCCTCCATATATATTTTTATAAAACTGAAATACTATATTAATGGGGGGCTTGGTCCGCATTGGGTGGTCTACCTCCAATCTTCCCACGCTATACAACATTATCGGCGCATATGGTATCAGTGTGTGCGTGATTCGAGTTATCAACGTATTTAAATATCGACGACCGGTGCTTAATATATATGGAGGTTGGGCCGATGGGGTGTGGGATGGGTCCACCACTGGTGGCCCACCTAATGCTTAATAACAATATATGGTTATGACAGAGAGTTGGGATGATGGGGTGTGGGCTGTGTCCACCGCGGGTGGCCCGCCCACCCCATAATAAGATGAACATAATATATGTGATGGTTGGAGGGTTCGGCGGGGGTTATGGTCGTCGACTCGAAGCAAATATATGTTTTGATTTTTGTTGCGATAGAGGGTTGGGGCGATTAGGCCAGTGTGGGTTATGGCCGTTGGCCTTATAATAATTTTGGTTATGAAATTTTTGGGGTGGTGGGGGTAGTGGCCTACCACCTCATAATAATTATTTTCTTTGATTTTTATAAAGAAGAGGTGTTTTTTAAAATCTTTAGAAAATAAGGGTCATTGGGAAAATTAATGAGGCAACAATTTCAACCAATTTCAGGAGCTAGGTTTATGCCTCAGGTTCAGTCAAATTGTAGGAAACTTAAACATGGCCCACAACCCAACTTTGACTGGCCTGTTCTTCCACATACGAGCTCGGTTTGATGAACCTTTCACACATCCGCGATCAGGACGACGAGATCTACACTATGGTCCTGGTTTGAGCATAACCCAAACACTTTGATTTTCAAGCGTTCTTAAGCCCTCTTTGTCGTGTGTGTCTCTTTGGAGCCACCTGGATCAGCCACTTATAGCATATTACATGCAACAAAAATTATATATTTCAAAAATTTCAATATAAATTGTCAAAGAAAAAAACAAATTTCTTTTGCATCAAAAAATAATAAAAAAATTATTAGAATTCCCTTCTCCATCCCCTATCCCCACCACTCACACACTCTCCACACCCTACATTTTCTTTCGACCCACCACTTAAATATTCTTTAAAGTCACCACAACTCGAGGTGCATCATTGTTTAATAAAGAAATGAGTGTACAACACAACAATGGAAAGAGAGTACCATCCAATAAAGGATGAGCATGCAAACATACATTTAAAAACAATTAGTGAAGATAATTCTAAGTGATTTTAAAATATTTTTGAAGCATTATGGTTATCTTAGTATGCATTATGTTTGTCTTGGTATGCGTTATGGCTATTTTATAGTATGGCTGTCCTTTTCATTTTTTATTTTCTAATGTAAATTTATGTAATGATATTAATGTGCATCTTCAAAAAAAAATATTTTATTTGACTTAGAAATACAAAATATTTATCATTTTATTTATTTTTATTAAATTTAAAAAAATATGATAACTTGCAGTATTAAATATTAATGGCTTTATATATTATTATTTATTTTTATAAAATTTAAGTAACATATTATTATTTTTATAAAATTTAAGTAACATAATAATAATTTAGTAGAAAATTGAGAATTAGTTAAGTGAATGAGATTTAGGTTTTTTAGCAATCGACTTGGAACCATCGGAAGAGCGATTGCAGGGGAAACACGCAGAACTAGGGTTTCCAGTAGGGTATCAGTGTTGGGCACCATGGAGGGGTGAGAAGGGGGGAGTTCCACTCCCTCCTATAGTCATGCAGTCTCGAACCGCTTCAAGAAGCCAATGGAAGCAGAAACTGGGAGTATCAACATAGAAAAACAGAAAAACATCAGATCACAGGGGCTGGAAGAAAATCAGGAGGAAGTTAGAAGAGAGAAGAGAATAGGAGGAGGCAGTCAGAAAGCTGACCACAAGAATCTGATAGGACTCTGTAAACCTAAGTCAACCATCACACCCTGGGTGGTGTTAAGTGATCCAGTGCTACAGGTGCATAGGGATCACATGGCGGCGTATGGAGTAATATGCAAATTTATGGGGATATGGCCAATGGTGAAGGCTTTGCATGCATGGATAAAGAACAATTGGAAACCTAAGGGAGAAATAAATCTTCACCTTGGGTCCAACGGTTTCTTCACAGTAGTGTTCACAAACTTAGAGGATAAAGATAGAGTGTTCGGAGGAGGACCATATTTGTATGCTATTCCAGGCCTCTATATACGACCATGGGTGATGAATTTTGTCCCGGAATGAGAGAAATTCACATCAGTGATGGTATGGATGAGACTCTACTACCTACCTTTAGATTATTGGCTGCCAGAATCCTTAAAAGTGCTAGGCAATAAACTAGGTCATTTTAAAAAATATCAAATGCGACACTGCGCGGAAAATACACCTCCTTTGCTCGAATATGTGTACAAATGGAACTTTTTGGAGCACTTCCGGATGAAATCATTCTAGAAGTATATGATGAAGAATGGGTGTTGGAGGTGGACTATGAACATGTCCCATTCAGATGTCGCAAATGTCATGAACAGGGGCACCTCTTCAGAGACTGCCCTTTAAACAAAATGGAGAGTAGTATTAAATCCACCACAGGCAAAGATACTGAAGGCTTTACCAAGGTGCGAGGCAGAGGGAAAGGAGGGAAAAAGAACCAGAAGAAAATCAATGAGGAGAAGCAACCAAGTCATAACAGATTCGAGATATTAGAAGAAGAAGATGGGAACAATGGAACGAACCAGGTACTAGAGGATAAACTTGCGGAGAAGGAAAAAGATGACAGCATGGAGGATAGACTTGAAAAAAACAAACAAAAGGTATATCTACCAAGCACTATGGAACTTGACAAGGACCATGAGATGACCCCAAGCGAAGTTGGAACGGAGGACTATGATCTACAGGAAATTCTTGAAAGGGAGAATCTCGATCTAGAAAAGTACTTGGAGAAGGGAACCGCCAAAGGGGTTGATTCTCTACCACAAGAGGAGTTTAATAGAGTAGAACAACTCTTCCTTTGGACATCTCAAGCAAAGGGTTCTGGGGTCAAAAGAAACCATGATAGTTAGGAAAAAAGAGGGATAAAAATGATGGAGGCAACATTGGGACACACTCCCAAGAACCCAGGCAGGAAAAGAGGAAGAAAAAGACAGAATGAGTTGCTGATAGAGTGTGGGAAACTCATGATCAACTCAGGTAAGATGAAAGACCTTACTAGTTACTCATTTACAAACCTTTCTTAATGAAGCTTACAACATGGAATATTAGGGGTCTAGGAAGTAAAATGAAACAAATAAATCTTAGTAATAGAATAAAAGAAGAAAAACCAAATATGGTGTTTATACAGGAAACAAAATGTTCAATAGATGAAATAAGAGAGATACATAGCAAATGGCTTATCAAGTATGAATATCTAGAAGTTAAAGCAGATAACACAGCAGGAGGGATTTTCACACTTTGGAACCCCTAGAAACTTGGAATCCTAGATGCTGAAGCATCCAGGAACTACCTATAAATGGTGATCCAACCTTTAGGTGATAAGGAAGTATATTTGATCACAAATGTCTATGGTCCTCAAAAAATTGAAGACAAACTCAGGCTTCTTACCTCATTGGAGGAGCTAAGAGAAAGATATTCGGTTATCCCTTGGATTCTGGGAGGTGAATTTAATATGATTAGATCTCTTTCAGAAAAAAAAGGTTGGACCAGAACACTAGGTAGAGACTCCATAGCCTTTCAGAACTTCATAAACGACATGAGGCTAGTGGATACGGAGACAACAAATGGTACCTTCACCTGGAATAATAAGAGGGGAGGGGCTTCTCAAGTTGCCTCTAAACTAGATAGATTCATAATCTTTGAGGACCTCATCCTCACAGGCCTTGACTTGTCTACTTTAATCCTCCTTTTGGAGGCTTGGATCATTGGCCTATCCAACTTGAAGCTTCCTTTATGGGCACTCTGAGAAACAGACCTTTTAGGTTTGAAAACATTTGGTTCACCCATCTTGACTTCATCAGCAATATTGAAAAATGGTGGACAAAAGATATGCACGTTCAGGGAACTAATATGTTCCTTCTACATCAGAGATTTAAACACATCAAACTCGGGCTTAAAGATTGGAACAAAAATGAGTTTGGCAATATCTTCAAAGCCAAAAAAGTAGTTGAATAGAAACTACAGGGAATTAACCAGGTCCTCATCACAGATGGCTTTACCGAGGAAAGGAGAATACAAGCTGACTCTCTCCAACAGGAATGGGAAGACATATGCAAGCAAGAGGAGATCTTCTGGAGACAGAAATCGAGGGTACAATGGATAAAAGAAGGAGAAAGAAACACAAAGTTTTTTCACAAGTCTACCATGGATCACAGGTCTCATAACATTATTTCAAAACTCAGAGATACTCAAGGAAAACAGCTCAGCACCCACAAAGAAATAGAATCTGCTATGGTACAACATTTCCAAAGCATAGCAGAGGATCCTCTCATAGATAGATCACAATTCATCAATGACTTCACAAAGCACATTCCCAAGCTTGTGCCGAGAGAAGAAAATTACAATCTTAACAGGCCAGTGACTGAAGAGGAGGTCAACGAAGTCATCAAAGAGATGAAAAATGGGAAAGCTCTAGGCTCGTATGGGTTCAATGTATACTTCTTCAAAGCATGTTGGGAAATAGTCAAGCAAGATATCCTTGATGTGGTGGATGACTCGAGGAAAGGAAAAATTGTTTTGAGGGCGATTAATGCCTATTTCATAACTTTGATTCCAAAGTAGGAAAAAGATATGACACCAGATAAATTTAGACCCATAGCATTATGCAATGTGCTGTACAAAATTATTTCCAAAATAATTGCAAACAGGCTTAAGCCCCTTCTTCCAACCCTTGTGTCTTAGGAGCAAACTGGATATGTGGAAGGAAGGAAAATTCTAAATAACATAATTCAAGCTCATGAGGTGGTACGCTCTCTCAAGAGCAATATGAAGGCAAGTATGATCATACAACTTGACCTAGCGAAGGCTTATGACAAGCTGAGCTGGGCATACATCAGGGAAGTACTAATAGCATATGGCTTTGACCACAACTAGATAAGATGGGTAATGGCCCTTATCACCACCCTTAATTTTTCAATCCTGCTTAATGGATCACCATCCAGAACCTTTAGGCCTTCGAGAGGCCTCAAAAAAGGAGATTGGCTCTGCCCTTTCCTCTTTATTCTCATGATTGAAGGTTTAGGCAATGCGATCAAATCTGCCAAAGTAGAAGGAAAAATCCAGGGTCTTAAACTCACCCTAAATGGGGATGCCTTGACTCATCAACAATTTGTGGATGACACCATGCTGTAGGGTACAACCATGGTCAAGGAAGCTAAATCTTTCAAGCAAATCCTGAACGACTTTGCTATGGTTGTGGATACAAAGGTAAGCCTTACCAAATCAAAGATTTTCTTTTTTAATACTGACATAGCTATTCAGAGAAGCCTCACCAGAATTCTCAGATTTCAAAGAGAACAACTACCATCCAAATATTTGGGAAGACCTCTAATGGATGTGGAGCACTGGAAAGGTATGTTTTTGATGAACAATTTAGTGACTTTTCAGTAACAATTGGAACCCTTTCTGCATAATGAACTTAAGGAAATAAAGAATTTTAATAGAATGTGTGAGAATTAGTATGGAAAGCTTAATCGCTGATAATTATTATTTTTCCATGCAGGAAAGGGTGGAAACGAAGGGCTTCCATTCAAAAGGAAAAGACAAAGGAGGAATAACTGCTGTCCCTTTAGGAGGGAACCAGATGCGAACAAGATCGAACATATCGAAGCAGAACGACCCTGGAAAGAAAGAAGGATTATCAATTCGGCGGAACAGGGGAAGAAAAGTAAAGGATTAACGGCTTGGCGAATCCCTCAGGATCTTTGATCCTGAGGGATCATTGTTTTGCTTACTTTTGCTACCTAGATACCTCCGCCGTTATTCTTATAAAAAGGGACAACATTGTTAAGCAGGGGGATCTCCTTTTTCATATATGTAACTGTGAATTTCAGACTCAACTTTGATCATCGACTCTCACTAAGACTTGTTTTACTGTATATTTGTTGATGCATTAATACAAAAGACTTGGTGTTTATTTCATCTCTGCGTCTGGAGTAATCTAGGGCGGTGTACCGTTGGAAGCTAAGGGCCCGGCTCCGAAGGACACTTGCTTTTGTATCATTATAATTTGGATTCTGTGTGGTTTGTTTATCTTTATAGTTTGGTAATATGACATGTTTTTCATATGTTATTCCATGCTCTGTTACGATTAATTCATTAACGGTTTCTTTCAAGAGATTTATGTAGTAACTCTGTATTGTATGAGTGAATCTTTTCAGAGTTGATTACATGTTAACAATCTAAGCCAACTGTTTCTGTTACGGAGCCTTCATATTGAATATTGCTGTATTGGATTCATTCGAAATCTCAATTATTGGAATTCGGAAGTAATGTTATTCTATTTGGAAACATAGTCATATTCTCTTTAATCATCAGATTGCTATAATAAGCCTGTTGGGTATATATGGGTGATGATTGCTGTTCCATAATTCATTTGTGAATACTGTTCCATAAAGTATAATCCATTGAAGTTGCTTTAAGAGAGGAGACTGCTATTTTATTACAGAGTGTGAGTTTGGATCAATAGAACAAGTTTAGTTCGGACTCGCGAGGTTTAGTTCCATTTATTGTTGTTCCATTTCAGATTTGTTGTTCCATTTCCTGTTTGCTGTTCCATTTCACTTTCTGCCGTTCCATTTACTTGCATTTGCTGTCTTGGTGTGAGAGAAGGTCTAAGGCTGTAGTGAGCCTCAGCAGTCGCTGCCTAGCTCCCAGACCTATGGTCCATGCTCTAATTTCCTTTCCATCAGTTTCTAGAGGGATGGGTTATCGCTTTCGTACCCTTGACTGATAAGCTGCTTTGTGTGATTTTATTCTTTTAGAGCAATTTAGTCATAAGTTTAGCATCCGTCTACTCTTGTATCTTCTAAACACTGTACTACTAAGCATTACTCTGACGAATAGCCTCGGATTGAGATACTCTTTGCAATAACAAAGCATTCCCGGATTGACTTATTAATGTGGCATAACTAGAGGTGAAAGAGACCCTTGTTACAGCTCTACATTTTGGCGCCGTTGCCGGGGAAAGAGTATAGCCATTTGTCTTTTACAGAGTAGTGTACGAGTCTGCTAGGGGAGAGTTGGATTTTAAAAATGGAAGGTAAGAACCTGCGTACGGAGCATGTAAAAGCCCTGCTCCACCGTCCACTTTCCTGGCAGAATTGTGGGTTGAATAGAATTTGGTAGTTTATAGAGTGCATGACTAAGCAGAAAAAGCCCGAAAAAATTATCAAACCTCCGTTCAAACCCGAAAAAGCCAAAGGGCCGGTGACCCTTGGCCGAACAACCTTCATAGACGAAATCTATAAGAAAACTGAATCTCAGCCATCAGTAGGGTTCAGGAAAACCAATTCTAAACAACCTACTAGCTCCCTTCAGGCCGCAGAATCACCATCTGTAGCCTTCGCTGAGGTGCATAGTCAGACTGATGAACAGGACTTTCAAGAAATTGAAAATTCTATTCCAGAACGACTGCAGGAAGGAAATCTAAGCAATCTTTGTGAAGGAGAAGGGGAAATAGGAGAAGTTGAGGAGCCAAGATCTCCTCCTAGGATAATTCATCCATTAAAAAGCCCAGATAAAGGAAGCGCTGTAAAAATCATTGTTGAAGGGATTCAATCTCCTCCAGCAACAGGGACTCTCGTTATTCCAGACGAAGGAAGTGCTATTAAAACAATCCCTGTTAAGGCCGTTCCTTCTCCGCCTAAGAATACCCTCTTAGAAATCCCAGAAGGTTACTGGCACATATTCGATCCCATGGCACAGAATCAGCCAAACACTCAAACTTCTACATTACAATATCTTATAGTGGATTCCGTAGCAAATGCTCCTATGAAAGCAATTCCCCTTCAACACATTCCTACATTTCACGGACTTACATCAGAGGACCCCGATGCATTCTTATTTGAATTTGATGTATTATGCAGGGGATATGATTACACCACTGACCCCTAGAAATTAAAGTTGTTCCCCTCCACTTTGAAAGGAGCAGCTTTAAGATGGTTTATGGGTTTAGGTGGTGGGGTTATAAACAACTGGGAGCAAATGAAAGAATCTTTCCTAAAGAAATATCAAGATTATTGTAGGTCTAGAGAACTGAAAGATGAAATATTTCAGATGACAGCTAGACCAAATGAAACACTAGAAGAATATGTGGAACGTTTTCAGTATAATTTACAAAGATCTCCATATGCATCATTACCTCTGCCTGATAATGTGTTAAAAACAACATTGATTAGAGGCATGAAGGAACAATGGATTGAAACATTAAATATCATGGGAAAAGGGGATATTTATCAGGAAAATTTTGCTGACATCATTGATTTATGTATCAGGAGCTCGAGAGGTATCACAAGGATAAAACCAGCAGAATATGATCGGTTTGTCAGAGATAACAAAATATCAACAGAAGGAGTAACACGTGTAGAACTTGGAAGTTTGTTAGAAAATTTTAAAACTGATATCTTGGGGACATTGACTACACAACTTGATATTGTGCAGGCTAAACAGAAGCAGATAGAGGTAGAACAGAATTTGGCGATCTTCTGCCCCCGATGTAGAAGAAAACATAGCCACAAGGAATGTCCACTGGATGTAGTTCAAACATGTGCTATTTGTACAAAAGATCACCTTACTGAAAGTTGCCCCTCACTTCCTGGATTGAAGGCAGTATATAAGGAAGCAGAAGAAGAGCCAGAATCAGCATACTTCGTTAACCAACGTTGCCAATGGCAACCAAGGCAATCAGGTATGTTTTCAGACCCAACCTCTTCTTTTCAGCCTCCACGGTATAACGCTCAGCAATATAGTATGTGGCAAAACCAATCTCAACCCCCATTTCCGAACTGGTCATCACAACCGTTTCCTTCTCCAAATCCATGGATGAATTAGCCAAGCCAATTTGGTTGGCCGAATTTTCCTTATGCCCCACCATATTGGCAGAATAGCTCATATCCTCCACAATGGACCCCCCCTACTTCACAAAGTTCACCCTGGCAGACAAATTGGCCAAGATCAACATATCAGCCAACAGGAACTATTCCGCTCCCTCAACCGACTCTGCCAGCTTTGCAACAAAATCCCCAGTCTAATCTGAGACCGCAACTCCCAGCCCAACCCAATCCTAATCCTAATAATAGGCCGGTCCAATCCCTCCAAATTATAGAATCAGTAGAAATTGGACCTGAACCGAGGGAGTGCAATGATCTTCAGTTAAGATCTGGACGTACAATAGAAACAGAGGGAGATAAAACAGTTCACATTGAAGATCAGTTACCAATAGAACAGCCGTTACAACAAGAGGGTGCAAATAAGGAGCAGACTCATCATCAAGTGAATACACCCTCTCCTCCCTTCCCAGAACGATTAGTCATACCACGACCTGTACAATATCCAGACTTTGACATTCTGGGAGAGCTACAAAACCTGTACATACGAATTCCTTTCCTCCAAGCCATTCAAGACATCCCTATATATGCAAAAACTATAAAAGAATTGTGCATAAAAAAACCAAGGAGGAATGTAACCACTAACCCAAGAGTCCAAGTAGTCGGTACTTTATCTGACCTGTTATCAGGAACACCCATTAAATATGAAGATCCAGGAAATCCAATCGTAACTGTTCAAATCTATGGTCAGACTCTGACTAATGCTTTAGTTGATTTAGGAGCTGCAGTTAATTTTTGACAACTTCTACTTGCCAAAAGCTCGATATTACATCAGTAGAACCCACTTCTACTTTGTTAGAATTGGCTGACTGATCTGTAGTTCGACCGGAAGGAACTCTATACGATGTCATGGTCTCTATAGATTCTTGGGAATACCCAACTGATTTCCTGGTAATTAATCCAAAAACCCGACTGGATGGACACCCGCTAATTTTAGGTAGACCTTGGCTTGCTACCGCCGATGCGTACATTGGTTGCTGGCAGGGGAATATGACCATAACCAGAGGACCAGATATTAAAAATCTAGTTCTATACCCTCCAGCACAGCCAAGTCTTACAATGATAAAAACTAACCAGCACCCTGTATCATACCTTACTGACAATATCATATCACCATTGACTATACAGAAGGCCCTAGACTTTAAAGACCAAACAGAAGATGATGCCATCAATAACTTCGTTAGTCAAACTGAATCTAGACCTCATGCACAGTGCTTCATGATAGAAGCTGCATTCGATAGCGAACTAGAAGATCCCTTGAAATATACACATGACCAAACGATACCTGTGACTTCTGTTGCCAATAGTAAGGCAGTGGAAATTGAACCGGGAAAAACTCTAAACATCAATGCCAACCTTACACCGGACCAAGAAATAAAACTCATCCATCTGTTACGGAAGCATCAAGAAGCATTTGCGTGGGATTACCCTGATATGAAAGGGATTGACCCCCAATTGTGCACCCACCATATTTATATAGAAAAAGATGCAAGACCTGTCCGTCAACCGCAAAGAAGACTCAACCCTCATCTAAAAGATGTTGTAAAAGCAGAACTTCAGAAGCTTTTAGATGTTAATTTTATCTATCCTATTTCTGAGAGTAAGTGGGTCTCTCCACTTGTGGTTGTACCAAAGAAGAATGGGAAATGGAGGATTTGCGTGGATTATAAAGAGTTAAACAAAGCCACACAAAAAGACCATTTTCCCCTCCCATTCATAGACCAAGTATTGGACACTTTAGCAAGAAAGAAATTCTTTTCTTTCCTGGATGGCTTCAATGGATACAATCAGATTCAGATTGCCCCTGAAGACCAGGATAAAACTACCTTTACTTGTCCTTGGGGAACGTTCTCCTATAGAGTTCTACCCTTTGGCCTGTGTAATGCATGGATGACTTTACACCATATGGAGATGATTTTGATCCAGCTCTGGACACTCTAGAAAAAGTCCTACAGCGTTGCATTGATACCAAGCTTTGTTTAAGCCACGAAAAATGTTATATGATGATGACCAAAGGGCTCATTCTAGGACATTTCGTCTGAGCAGCTGGAATTCAGGTAGATCCGGCCAAAATTCAAATACTTTTGCTTATCCCCACCCCCACTACTCAGACAGAGGTACGCAGCTTTCTTGGATTTTCTGGGTATTACAGACGATTTATAGAACATTATTCACACATTGCTGCACCTTTATATGCATTAACTGGTAATGTTGATTTCATGTGGACAGAGAAATGCGACCGCGCTTTCCAGGAATTAAAGAAGCTTGTATCAACAGCTCCAGTCCTTCGAGGACCAAACTGGAATTTACCATTCCAAATCTCATCTGATGCCTCAGACACAGCAATCGGTGCAGTCCTTGGGCAGGAGGAGGATAAAAAACCATATGCTATTTATTATATCAGCAAAAATTTATCCCCTGCTGAATTAAATTACACTGTCACCGAAAAAGAATTCCTCGTTGTAATACATGCTGTCAATAAGTTTAGACATTATATTACAGGCTATCCCGTTGTTTTATATACAGATCATTCTGCTATCAAATATTTAGCGAATAAGCCTGTTACAAATGCTAGAATAACGAGATGGTTGATCTTATTGCAGGAGTTCGATATCACAATCAAAGATAGACCCGGCAAGGAAAACCCTGTAGCTGATTTTCTCTCACGAATACCAAAATCAATTGAGGCAGCAGCAGTGGAAGACCAATTTCCGGATGAGCACCTGTTTGTTGTTGCTGTTCAAACACCTTGGTATGCTAATGTTGCCAACTACCTTGCAGTAGGTAAGCTACCAAAACACTTAACCCCTAATGAACGTAAGCAGATTGTTCAGAAGAGTACTCGGTTTTCGTGGATCGGGGGTTATTTGTTCCACACTGGGGCAGACATGCAAATTAGGAGGTGTATTCGAGAAGATGAAATTTTCGACATCTTAAAAGCTTGTCATAACGGACCATGTGGAGGACACTTTGCCGAGAAAAGAACAGCACTTAAAGCATTGCAGACGGGATACTATTGGCCTACAATTTTTAAGGATTCAAAGAAATTCGTTCAAGCCTGCGACAGCTGCCAGCGAGCAGGACGACCTGGTCAAGCCGACAAAATGCCTTTGAGGCCACAATTAGTCATTGAACCATTTGAACGATGGGCCCTTGATTTCGTTGGACCCATCAACCCATCATCAAATCAGAGAACATATATCTTGGTAGCAACAGAATATGTTACCAAATGGGTTGAGGCCGAAGCGTTTCCTAGAGCTACAGAAGATTCGGTAATACAGTTCCTGTTCCATTTGTTTGTACGATATGGCCTTCCGAGAGAAATAATTACAGATGGAGGACCACAATTTGCCGGAAACAAATTAGCTGCAACACTTAACAATTATCACGTCCAGCATAAAATTACTACCCCATACCACCCGCAGGCGAATGGGCAAGTAGAAAGTAGCAATAAGGTAATAGAATCAATTTTAACAAAAACCATTGCTTCACATAGGCGTGATTGGGCCGCCCGACTACTTGAAGCACTCTGGGCCTATAGAACCACCTGGAGAAATACCACTGGTTATTCACCCTATCAATTAGTGTTTGGGAAACAACCTATTTTCCCCATAGAATTTGAAATCCAAACGCTATGAACTGCACAGGAAGTCGGCCTAGATTTAAGTGAGGCACAAATCAATCGACTACAGCAGATTAATGAATTGGACGAAATAAGGCTCTCTGCATTACAAAATACAGCACTTATTCAGCAGCAGCGAGCTAAATGGCATGATGAACTTATCAAGAACAAATTCTTTCATGAAGGAGACTGGGCTCTGTTATATGACTCTCGGTTTCAGGATTTCCCTGGGAAACTGCAGACTCGTTGGTTGGGGCCATACGAAATCTAGAAAGTACATGATAATGGGACCCTTACTCTCATCACAATCGATGGTTCTGGATATGCATTCAAGGTAAATGGCCACCGAGTTCATCTCTATCGCAGGCCACTCACTCGGGAATCCTTCTGTGAGCAGCTACGTCAAGACACTGACATGGAAATTTTAGGAGAGGAAGTAAAATCTTCCTCACCTATAATTCAGTAAGGAACGCATTTTTTTGACTTGTACATAAGTTCTTGTATATACGTTTCCTTAATATTTCTTTGATCTTTCTTTCTTAAGTTTGCTTTTTACAGTCAGCGTGTCTTTGCTGTTCCTTTTCCAAAAGGAACAACAGTTGCTTGTTTTCGTGTTTTTGTTGTTCCTTTTTCAAAAGGAACAGCAAGTGTGAGTTTTTGCTGTTCCTTTTCAAAAGGAACAACATTTTTGGGGTTTTGCTGTTCCTTTTCAAAAGGAACAACAGTTGAGAATTTTTGCTGTTCCTTTTCCAAAAGGAACAGCAGTTGCTTGTTTTCGTGTTTTTGCTGTTCCTTTTCAAAAGGAACAGCATTTGTGAGTTTTTGCTGTTCCTTTTCAAAAGGAACAACATTTGTGAGTTTTTGTTGTTCCTTTTCAAAAGGAACAGCAGTTGTGAGTTTTTGTTGTTCCTTTTCAAAAGGAACAGCATTTTTGGGTTTTTGCTGTTCCTTTTCAAAAGAAACAACATTTGTGAGTTTTTGTTGTTCCTTTTTCAAAGGAGACAACACTCATGATCTTCGGCTGTTCCTTCTCAAAGAACGACATCCCAACTATTTTTTTGCATGGATTATTCTCTTTCAAAAGGAACACCATAGCCATGTCTTTGCTCTCTGTGATGATTCATATTGAGGATGCTTTTCGCCCATGATCTCTCCAGTCTTTAAAATACAGCTATACACTTATGCAATGAACATCAATTACAACATGCCGAAGTCAGCAGATCATAAGATCGCTATCTTTATAGAGCCTAGTATTGATAAGAGGACAAGAGGAGGGACATACTTACTTCTCATCTCCGTTGTAATTAACTTATTCCCATTGTCTTGGTTGGTTATCTTTATCATGGCGATTTCCCTAAAAAAAAAATTCTCTGATTATTACTCAGGAATAAGAACAAGAGGATTTATATCTTCCCGTTGGGATGATAAGACTTCTTCCACCATTCCCACTCTTAAGGAGTGCTGAACCACCCTTATGTGTAAATACATAAGAAAAGTGCTTTGCAAAAGAAAAAATGATGAATATGGATTATTAATTGTCAAATGCAGGATAGGGGGTCTCATCAAGAACCAGCCTACCATGATCATCAGGTTGGAAGCGAAGTGGCATTCCCAGTATGGCCACCACACCAGGGATATGGTCCAAAAGGTACACTAAATAAACAGACCTTGGAACAGGGGGTCTCATCACGAGCCGGCCTGCCCACGTTTCGCACCTTCCTTGTGAATGGCATTATGGCTAACTGGTTACCAAGCCAGCATAATGGCCTGCGTTTTGACAAAATAATTTTTACACATAAAGGATCATGGTTCCGGGGGTGAAATAAACAACTCTGCCAAGGTTATGAACACCTGTCGGTAGCAGAGCTTTGTTAATGGTATCGAAGTCATAATGGTTACACCAACAGGGATGATATTAATACCTCTTTGTCTCTTCTATCCTATGAATAATTCATATTTTATTTCCTGATGAACATATTGCACGAACACTCATTACTACCAATCATGGCAAAGGAACTGACAATGACCTCTGGGGATTTCGTACGATTGATAGACGTCCCATCCCCCGGCCTCGCATCATATTACGCAGGCTCTTATGTAAAACGCGATCCACCTTTTTGCCTCGATTTCGGTATTTCGTTGTCTATCTAAAACATGGCGTAATTTTATATGCTGTTCCTTTATGACTGGTTACACGATGGCTGCTGCTCCTCTATTTAATGGCTGGGGCAGCCTATCACATCGCGGGGGGGAAGGTAATCTCATTACTCCATGAGTTACGTGTCAGCACACCATTCGGGGTAGATAGTGTACAAAAGTATGGCATGGTTTAACGATATGATAATTCTATTTTACGCAAAGTTGCCATCCACAATCCATTTTTGTTGCATACTCTGTTTTTTTCCGCGACGATCACCTTCTCTGCATCTCAAAATAGCACAGGCAGTTGCTATTCCATTGGAAATCCTTAGTAGAACCATGGGAGGAAAGGCAGCCCGAAGCGAACCTCAGGAATTGACAGTCTCTGCTGCTACCCGGGAGATCCTGGAAAAGGCTGGATGGCTGAATTATTTCAGTCGCCTACAAGAATCAAACGAGACAGTGGCGTTAGAATTTCTGCAAAACTTGCAGGAGGACTACTCCATAGTAAGAGAAAGGCGGATAGCGGTCACTGACGATGTAATTGCAGAAGTCTCAGGATTACCAGCTACCGGACCTGTATGGACGCTGAGGAAAGAAAGACTACAAAAGATTATGGAGATTTTTCAGGATGAAGGCCAAAGCTTGACAGTGAAGGGGAAGGGAGTTCTGCCAGCAATGTTAGGAGAACCCTGGACTAAACTAGCAAGGATAGTACAGAGCTGCATTACTTGCGAAGGAAGGAAGGACGTGGTAAGACCACGCCATCTTAAACTCTTAGCTGTTTTAAAAGAAAAATGTTCTGTAAATATGCCTGCACTTTTAAATTCACTATTGCATGATGCGGCCCGAAGCCTGAAAACGGCACAGCACGTAGAAGCAGTTGTTAGCCACCATGGATTGATTCGATTGATAGTGAGCCATAGTCTCACTCAACAGCAGAGCAGCTGGGAGGAGCTCGTTGCATTGATTGAGGGGAGATTGGCTGCACCATCCCCAAAACCTAAAACTTCCTCTAGCACACCGGAACGATCAGAAAAATGCAGGGAAGTGGCAGCAGGAAAACGTGTTGCTCCAAAACGTAAGCATTCTTCAAGTACACCGGAGCGACCAGAAAAACGCAGAGAAGTGATAGTAGAAAAACCTGTTGCTAGTACACCTGAACAACCAGAGAAACCAAGAAAATCAGTCCGGCTAGCTCGAATACGAGGAAGGCTGGAAAAGATTCGGGAAAGCACCAGCCAACCAATTGCGATTATAGACGAACCTCCAGAACCAGAAGGAGGACCTTCCGAAGCAAATGCTGGACAATCTGGGGGCGAGCCTGAGCAAGCCGGAGAAGGAGGTGAGGGGAGAGAAGTGCACTCTGAAACAGAAACAGAAGCTGAACACTCCAAGACAGTCACTGAGCAGGTCAATCGGGAGGAGGAAGTAGTACAGCCAGAAAGCAGCCCGCTGCGAGACCCTGTGGGCGAAGAAGAATTGGCCGCAATCCTGGCTAGTTTGGGGGAATATGGTCAACCCTCCAGCCCAGTAGGTCCTCCCGATGGACCTCCAGAGGAAGACATACCTGAGGATTCACATGCAGAAAAGGAAGGAGAAGAAAACCCGCCCGTTCATGAGGAAGAAATAAGGGACACCAACCGGGAACAATCTGTTCCCAAGGCACCAGAAGAAACTCTAGAGAGAGTAGGAGCAGATTTAAGGGCCAGTCGTAAACCCTCTGCTGAGGCAAGGGAAATCAAGAAATTAAGGAGTAAACAACAGAGGCTGCAGAACACTATAGCCCAGCTCCGACAGCAAATTCGGATTTTGAAAGCCAGTCTGAGGATACGAAGGACCACAAGGAAAAGAAAGAGGACCACTGCAGCAAAATCCCATAGAACAAGAAGACGAAGGACTTATAGTCGCCCTGTTGGTCGAAACCCGACTGGAAGACCTGCTGCTGTTCCAATTGACAATGAGGAACAAACTACTGTTCCAATTGATAATGAAGAACAGACTGCCGTTCCAATTGGGGCAGAGGGATAGGATGATGTTCCATTAACAGAGGAACCACAACAACCTTTCATTCGTGTTAAGAAAGAAAAGGAGAATAAGGAGATCCAAACAGAGGCACTGCCCTCAGGGGTGATCCGGGTTCTGAACTCCAAACAGCATAACAAAAAGGTTCAGGTAAAACTCCCAGCCTCTACGGCCCTATGGAAAAAGGATCCAAAAACAAGAACCTTGCACAAAATGATGAAGCAAGCTCAGCAAGAAGCTGAGCAGTTGAAGGAACAAACAGTCCCCCGGGAGAAATATGAATAATTGCAACAGCAACTTCGGGATATTAGTCAGTCCGAGAGCCAGGCCTTCGAAGGCTGGCAAAAGGAGCAAGAAAAGGTTGCAAAGGTAACTCGTCGATTATATATTGTTGTTAGGCAGATGGACACTGCGTGTTCTTTATATAATGACGTTCTGGCCTGTAGGGCCCCTGGTAAAAACTATGCTTTATTTTTGCTTGAACGATATTTACGATTAAAGATAAAAGCTGTCAAGGCAGGTGCCCCTATACAAATCAATACTGTTAATGATTTCATAGATTGTTGCAAGCATTATGGAGTTAAGGTTCAAAGATTATTATGTGAATTATACTTGCATAACCTCGTGCTAGACCAGGAAACTGATTTAAATCCTGGCCCTTTTGTTGGGGACATACAATTGCAAGCCTTCGTTTCCTTCGGGGTTAATCAGCTAAAATGGCTCAGGGCTTATAACACTTTTCAGAGACAGGAAAATAGCCTAGACTTGTGGGTAAGAGCCGAGCCTAGAGACCCAGTACTGTTATGGAGAGCACATAGGAACCTTATGAGAACCCCGGGTGTTATGGAGACATTAGGACCCATGCACGAGGACCTAATCCGACAAAATATGGAATATTTTCTGACTATTAAGGACATTGCCATCGATGCTGCAAAATTTCGATACCAGACTTCGAACCCAAAAATCCAGCTTAGGGAACCGTTCAGATATGAAAATTTTGAGCTAGCTGCCAGCCGACTAAACCTTTATGGCGAGCGTATTTTGCAAGCAGGGCCATCCTGGTTAGGGTATCGATTTCGTAGTCCAATTATTTGGCACCCTGCACCCGGATATCAAGCCTTGTATGAAATGCCTGAAGGTCAAACAAATCAGTTCTTTGATGATCTAGTTGCTCATCACGGCTGTAGGCCTCCACACGAGGTTCCCTCTCCAGCCTATTCTCTTACCGCCTTGCATGTCAACTATAATGTTTTCATGAGGGCATGAAACAGGGTAAGCAGGGGGGTGTGTGGAGCACTGGAAAGGTATGTTTTTGATGAACAATTTAGTGACTTTTCAGTAACAATTGTAACCCTTTCTGCATAATGAACTTAAAGAAATAAAGAATTTTAATAGAATGTGTGAGAATTAGTATGGAAAGCTTAATCGCTGATAATTGTTATTTTTCCATGCAGGAAAGGGTGGAAACGAAGGGCTGCCATTCGAAAGGAAAAGACAAACGAGGAATAACTGCTGTCCCTTTAGGAGAGAACCAAATGCGAACCAGATCAAACAGATCGAAGTAGAACGACCCTGGAAAAAAAGAAGGATTATCAATTCGGTGGAACAGGGGAAGAAAAGTAAAGGATTAACGGCTTGGCAAATCCCTCAGGATCTTTGGTCCTGAGGGATCGTTGTTTTGCTTATTTTTGCTACCTAGATACCTCTGCCGTTATTCTTATAAAAAAGGGACAACATTGTTAAGCAGGGGGATCTCCTTTTTCATATATGTAACTGTGAATTTCAAACTCAACTTTGATCATCGACTCTCACTAAGACTTGTTTTACTGTATATTTGTTGATGCATTAATACAAAAGACTTGGTGTTTATTTCATCTCTGCGTCTGGAGTAATCTAGGGCGGTGTACCGTTGGAAGCTAAGGGCCCGGCTCCGAAGGACACTTGCTTTTGTATCATTATAATTTGGATTCTGTGTGGTTTGTTTATCTTTATAGTTTGGTAATCTGACATGTTTTTCATATGCTATTCCATGCTCTGTTACGATTAATTCATTAACGGTTTCTTTCAAGAGATTTATGTAGTAACTCTGTATTGTATGAGTGAATCTTTTCAGAGTTGATTGCATGTTAACAATCTAAGCCAATTGTTTCTGTTACAGAGCCTTCATATTGAATATTGTTGTATTGGATTCATTCGAAATCTCAATTATTGGAATCCGGAAGTAATGTTATTCTATTTGGAAACATAGTCATATTCTCTTTAATCATCAGATTGCTATAATAAGCGTGTTGGGTATATATGGGTGATGGTTGTTGTTCCATAATTCATTTGTGAATACTGTTCCATAAAGTATAATCCATTGAAGTTGCTTTAAGAGAGGATACTGCTATTTTATTACAGAGTGTAAGTTTGGATCAATAAAAACAAGTTTAGTTCAGACTCGCGAGGTTTAGTTCCATTTATTGCTGTTCCATTTCAGATTCGCTGTTCCATTTCCTGTTTGCTGTTCCATTTCACTTTCTGCCGTTCCATTTACTTGCATTTGCTATCTTGGTGTGAGAGAAGGTCTAAGGCTGTAGTGAGCCTCAGCAGTCGCTACCTAGCTCCCAGACCTATGGTCCATGCTCTAATTTCCTTTCCATCAGTTTCTAGAGGGATGGGTTATCGCTTCCGTACCCTTGACTGATAAGCTGCTTTGTGTGATTTTATTCTTTTAGAGCAATTTAGTCATAAGTTTAGCATCTGTCTATTCTTGTATCTTCTAAACACTGTACTACTAAGCATTACTCTGACGAATAGCCTCGGATTGAGATACTCTTTGCAATAACAAAGAGTTCCCGGATTGACTTATTAATGTGGCATAACTAGAGGTGTAAGAGACCCTTGTTACAGCTCTACAATGGACAAACCTCTAAGCAAGGCAGTTTGGGAGCCAGTCACTAATAATCTCCAGGACAAAATTTGGAAATGGAAAAACAGGTCTTTGAATTTAGCAGGACAATTAGTGCTAACAAAAGCCATCCTAGAAACTATTCCCATCTTCATGTTTTCATCCCTTCTTGCTCCTAAAGGACTTGTGCAACACATCAGATATATCTAAAGAGATTTTCTTTGGGGCAAAGGGGAAGAGAAAAAGAAATGGGATTTGGTAGCTTGGGATAAGATCTGTAAACCTAAGACTCATGGAGGTTTGGGACTTGATGACCCTGAAACTCTAAGCAAATTTTTTTGGGCAAAACTATGGTGGAGATGGCTAAAGGAATCGATAACACATTGGGCCCAGGTCTGAAAAGAAAAGTATGCAAATAATTAGCAAGAAAGGGATCACATTCGAATGTTTGGGCTCATTAAAGGCTCCCATATTTGGAACAAAGCTTGGGAGAATAGAGCCATTGTTCAGAAACACAGTTTTAGGGAGATCAGAGATGGAAACGTAGCTTGGTTTTGGGATGACAATTGGCAAGAGGAATCTAACCTGTTAAGAGAAGAACTAGCCAATCTCAAGAATGACACTGAAAATAAATATTTACTCAGGGTAAATGACTTCTAGGATCAAGATAGGAGAAAAGAAAAATGGAGAATATGGAAGAACCTGATATATAGTGAAGAAACCCCTTTGAAGGCCCAGACAAAAGCTCTTGCAGTTATCTTGGAATAGAGAAAGATTCTGACATCAACATCATCAAACCAACTAAGATGGGGAAAAACAATGAAGGCAACTTCAACCTCAAAGAAGCCAAGAGAATGGCCCTAGGGCTTGACTTTCCAAACCCTGATAAGGTATGGAAGGACCTATGGCAGAACCAAAACTGGATGAAAATCAAACTGTTCATGTGGTTGGCGCAACATAAAAAAATTCTAACTTGGGAAAACCTTCGGAAAAGAGGTGTAGCCAGTCCATCTAGATGCTAGTTATGTGAATTACAATAAGAAACAACGGAACACAAACTCAACCTCTGCCCATTCACCTCCACCTTGTGGAATTGGGTTGCTTCAATCTTTAAACAAACGGACAGGGACAATTGCAACATTATTGGCACTTTGAAGAATTGGTGGAGAAACTTCTCTGGAAATGAAATAATCAACAAAGCTTGGGCTCTGGTTCCAGGATTTCTAATCTGGGATGTATGGAAATAATGCAACAATAGGATCTTCAAGAACAAAATTGGTTCATCCCAGAGCATCATAGCTCAGATCATTAGACAACTCAAAGAGACTGTAGGAACCCTTCTAAAGAAACCCCCTGAGAACCAACCTCAAGATTAGGATGCACAAATACTTTTACATTTGGGCCTATAGGTGCCTTTCCCCTAGGGCATAAGCAAGACTGTAAGTCATATAACAACAGATAAGGACTTCTAGAAACCTCCTCCTCATGGTTTTATGAAATTCAATATAGATGGAGCCTCTAAAGGAAACCCTGGGATGGCTAGTTATGGTGGAGTAATAAGAGATGAGTAGGGATACATAAAAGTCATATTTCATAGTCATTTGGGGAAGGCCACTAATAATATGGCAGAACTCATGGCCCTAGAACAATGCCTAGAAATCTTGATTGATTCAAATTTAAATAGTACCATCATTGAAGCTGACTCTGAATTGATAATTAATTCGGTCAAGAAAATATGCAATGGCTAAGCACCAGAAAAAGTGTTGAAACACTAGAGGTTATTGTAGGTCTATCAACGTATACAATACCACCTGAGAGCCCTGAGAACCCTCAATTTTGTTCATGTGCGCCTAACAGCCAACATTTTAGCAGATATTTTGGCAAATGAAGGAGTACTTTGTTCCAAAAGTAATAAAAGATATGACTGGATGTCGACTCCCCCAGGAATATTGCAAGAAGACTGTCATAGACAGGCTACCATAGACAGGGAGTACTTTCAAAGCATGAAAAATAAGCAGAGAGAAGACTGATAGAAACAAAAGAGAATGGGTCAAACACGGGGAAGCAGCAAATGGTAAATAGCGAGCAGGATGAAAGGAACCTGACTAAAGTTTGCCCTGAACTCCATAATCCTATGGTTTTTGGGCTGGAAACTGCATACAGGTTAATTCTATGAACGGACCCGAAATACATAGAATGGTGGCCTATTAACTCTTTGGGTCCGTATGCATAGTTAATGTGTGGGCAAGTTGTCGAGATCGCATTCATCCTATGGATTTCGGGCTGTAAACTGCATGACCATTAATTCTCCAAATGGACCCGAAATTCATTAAAGAAGTGACTTATTTATGCTTCGGGTCCGTAAGGGAAGTTAAAACGTGGGCTTGTTGCCGAGACCTATATGGATCTCTTTCATCCTGTGGATTTCGGGCGGATAAACTACTCGTTTTTTATCTCTTCATTCGGACCCGAAATTTTTTAGAGAGATGGCCTATGTTTCTTTTCGGGTCCATTTGAAGGGATAAAGTGAAAGCATGGTGGTGACTCGAAATGACCTCTTGACTATTGGATCATTGAAGGCTGGATTGCATGGTCTTTGGGTTAACAGGATTACTGGAGGTTAAGGTTTGTCACTTATTGTAGTTTTTAGGCCTTCAGATGATCTGATATTCACCCTATGAGTGACATCAATTGAAGATTTATTAAACAAAGGTATGACAGACTCATGTGCTAGTGTGTGTTCTGTGTTATTGAAGCAATGGATCGATCAGATTGCCAATACACAAATATTCAAATGGAAAGACAGCAGAGAAATACAGTAAGCAAACACAAAGACACAAGAAATTAATAAGGAGTTCACCCTATTCTCCAGGGCTACATCTCCGATCCAACTTTCAGTGGTGGCCTTCTTTTATTGTGTCTTAAGCAGAGAAATTACAATGCAGGGACTCAATGTGAGTTCTCTTGAAGCAGGTTTTGCTTGGCAGGGCAGTTCTTGGATTCCCCAAGCCACTGGAGTACACAAACTCTGTTTGCCTACCAACTCTATGACCTTCTGGCATATAGTGGAAAGAACCCCATGTGGTACTCAATTCAGACAGATCCTCTATGGGATGGCTTGAATCTTTCAAGCTCTTTTGGTGCTCGATACTACCTTTGGTCAGCTCGACCCTCTGTCTTCTACTGCTTTTGCTTCGCTGTATTCTTCTCTGTTTTCTGTCTTCTGTCTTTCTGTGTTCAGTTGTCCTCTCGGGGTTCACTGTTCCACTTCTCCATGACTGATTATTGTTGTTTCTGTCTCTGTTCATGGCTTTTAGGTCATCTATTCCAAGATTGTTTGGTTCCTCTTCTGCCTATGTCGATTCGCCTTCTGCAGTTGTGCTTGGAGTTCCCTGTTCGGCGTCATCATCAGTGCTCAGGGAGTGGCCACATGTCCTCCTCTAAACGCCACCAGCCTGCTTCATTGGTTTGTTTCTTCAGTTACATCGTGGAGTGAGTCTTTCTCCACCGTGGCGGTCAAACGGATCTCAAATCTTCCTAAAACACAGCTTAATCCCTCGTTGGTTCCACTTCTCCCATTGGGCACGATCTCAGTCGTCCGATCTGGGGCCTCCAGATCCGATGCCATACGCATGTTTCACGTGGTTGACTTGCTCGACCTTTAGCGCACGATCAATAATGGTTTTCTCTTACCTCTGCTTGCCACACATCGATCGTTAAGTGGGATCGCTCTGCTTCCATCCAAAACCACTTACCATTTGAGGGTGCCCCGATCAATACCACTGGTTTCAAGAGAGTGGGTCCCGCCTTTGTCCTTTTAGCCCTTTTTGCTTTTCGCCCACGGTTCTCCAGCTCCCCATGCGTCTAAATGCTTGGTCTTCCTCCATTATGGCCTTGTTCACCCAGTGATGTGTGATTAGCGCTATCCCGCATCATAAACCTCCTTATTTTCCCGATCCGGGCCTCCCAAGGGCTACTTTGACCTCCCACATAGTCTCCATGGGCCTCGGTCAACACGCTTTGACTGCGGTCCTAGTCGTCCCACGCTGGCTGCCATTGCCAGTGGTTCATGGTGTTTTTTATTGCTGTTTTGGAATTTTTAGAGATTTGTCCTGACCTGATAGAGTCATGGTTCTATGACAGTTCTTTATGGATCCAATTTGGATCATGGCCTTCCCACTGAAAAGCTTCTGGACGACCAAAAGTTGGTTTTCAAGCATCGACTAAGTGAGGGTACTGTTTTCTCACTTGTCCAATCTCAATCCACTTTGCATTGCCTGGCTTCGAACCTTTGAGCCTAATCCTGAGGTACTCCACATCTCCCCTGCGCGTTGTCCTCACCTTCCTGTCCAGCACCGTGTCTTCCTACAACTCATTAAGGTACTCAAGTAGCAGGTCATCAATAGAGGGAAATTGACTTTGCTCTTCAGGGTCCTCAATCATTGAAGGTTCAAACAATCTCAATCAATCTGCATTTACGATTGAGTAGATGTTCATGTAAGCTTGCAAATCAAGGCAAAAAGCATTTTCACCAATCTTCTCAAGTATCCTAAAAGGTCCATACCTGATAGGCTTTAGCTTTTTACCTTCACCTTGCATCCTGTCTTTTCTGATATACAGCCAGACTTGGTCTCCAACTTGAAAACTATGCTCCATCTGATGCTTGTCATGCCTAGCCTTATACTTGGCTTGGTTATTTTCTAGTTGTTCCTGTACTGCCTGGTGGATCTCCTAGATCTATTCAATGAACCTAGTTTCCATGTCGACATTACTGTGTCCATCAACCATGGTATCTTTACCAAAGACAAAATCTAAAGGAGACCTTGGTGTGAAACCAAAACAGGTCTCAAAAGGAGATCTTTGTGTAGAAAAGTGTTTTGCTTTGTTGTAAGCATGCTGCACATAACACAAGTGTTCATCCCAAAGCTTAGGATGTTTGCTGCAATATCCTCTCAGTAACTGGATCACTGTCCTTTTTACTACTTCTGTCTGGCCATCAGTTTTTGGATTAAAAGCTGTACTTTTCTTTAGTTTGTTGTCCATAAGTTCCCACAAACTCAACCAAAACTTCCCCACAAATCAGGCGTCTCGATCAGATACAATGGAAGTGGGTAATCCAAAATGAAACCATACACGTTAAAAGAATAATTTTGCAGTTTGCTAAGCTGTAATCTATTTATTACAAGGTATCAAAATACACATTTTGTTGAACCTATCCACAACAACATATAGATATCATGACCTTTCCCAGATTTAGGCAGTCCTCCAACAAAATCCATAGAAACACTTTCCCAAGAGTGAGAAGGAACTAGCAATGGAGTGTACAAGCCTAGTTTTCTATTGTTGGGCTTGCTTTTAGAACACATGGCACACCCTCTTACATATCTAGAAATTGTCTCATTCATTTTCATCCAATAACAGAATCTTTGCAACTGTGCAACTGTTTTACTTACCCCAAAGTGACCTGATATCAGAGAAGTGTGTGCTTCCCTAATTATATTTACTCTCTTAGTTTGTGGAATGTAGAGTTTCCCACAATGGTATAAGAGCTGGTCCTTCACATGATAGTCCAATTCTTCTACTCTTTTGCCTTAACTCAAAGTTGCATATATGTCTTTAAAGTCCATATCTTGAGCATATTGTTCTATGTAGCTTTCATGTAGCACGGAATTATGCTTAAGTATGGTAGATGCATTTATAATGGGTTTAGATAACATGTCTGCAACCTTGTTATGTATGCCCTTTTTATATCTGATGACTAAATGAAACTGTTGTAGAAAACCCATCCATCTGTAATGTCTTGATTGCTGAAACTTAGTTTGGGAGTGTAGATATTGAAGTGGTTGATGATCAATATGTATTACTGTCTCTTTTCCCATTAAGTAATGTTTCCACTTTTTCACACTCTGAACTAATGCATACAATTCTTTATCATATGTAGGATAGTTAACTACTGCAGGATTAAAAGTCTCAGAATGATAACATATGGGTCTATCGTGTTGTGTCAACACTGCTCCCATGGCATAGTCACTAGCATCAATTTGGATCTCAAATGGTCTTTGTATATCTGGCAGTGCTAGTACAGGTGTTGTACTAATCTTTTCTTTCAAGGTGTCGAAGGCTTTATGATGTTTGCCTCCCCACTGAAACACCTTATTCAATCATGTTAAAGCATGTAAGGGAGCTATAATTGAGGAAAATTTTGAAATAAACTTCCTCCAATATTGTGTTGCTCCTAAGAAGCTTCTCACTTCTGTAGCAGACTTGGGTTTAGGCCAGTTCACAATGACTGCCACTTTAGAGGGATCTATTTTCAATTCACCTCGCCCTACTATATGACCCAAGTAGTTTAGAGATGTTTTGCCAAATTCACATTTTGAGAGGTTAACATATAATTTTTCTCTTTTCGAAACACTAATGTCCGCTTAACATGCTTTAAATGTTCTTCCCATGTTTTACTAAAAATCAGAATGTCATCCAGATACACAATAACAAAATCATCAAGAAAAGGTATGAGTACATCATTCATTAATATCATGAAAGTAGCAGGAGCATTAGTTAAGCCAAAAGGTATAACCAGCCATTCATACAATCCCTGCTTTGTTTTGAAGGCAGTCTTCCAGGCATCTTGCTCTGCAACTCTGACCTGATGGCATCCACTGTGCAAATCCAGCTTGGTGAAATAAATAGATTCCTTTAATTGATCCAAAAGATCATCTATGTGAGGAAGGGGAAAATGATTTTTGATTGTTATCTTATTCAGTGCTCGCTAATCAATGCACATTCTCCACGAGTCATCTTTCTTTCTCACCAAAACAATTGGTGACCCGCATGGTGATGTGCTAGGCCTGATGAACCCTTTCTCAAGAAACTCCTGCACCTGCTTCTTGATTTCAGCATTCTCTAAAGTAGACAACCTATACATCCCAATGTTAGGCAATGGAACATCTTGCTGCAAAATAATATCATGTACTATTCCCTTTTTGGGTGGCAGACCTTTAGGTTCTTAAAACAAGACATCATACTCTGAAACAACCTTTTATATATTAGCTTGTTGTTCAACATTACAACCCTCAAATACATTGGTTTTATTAGGTTTCTTTTCCTTTACAACCATCAGTAAGAATTGTTTGCATGAATTTATCATTCTTTTCATCTGCCCTGAGTTTATGAGAGTATAATTGTTCTTGAGCTTATGAGCTCTTACAAAGTATTTGATTCCATATTTAACAAGCAGATACTTGTTCTCAGCTCTATAGAAAATAGCCTTCGTATCATACAAGTAAGGACTTCCTAAAATAATTCCACATATATCCAAAGGAATTATGTCTAACTCAACCTCATCTACAAACGCTGACCCAAAAGAAAACTTGAGTTTGCACTGTCTAGTCACTTGTAGTTGTGCTTTATCATTCAACCATCCTAATGGGTATGGTTTCTTGTGAGGTGTAGTTGCTAATCCCAATTTCTTTACAATTGCTTTAGAAATTAGATTTACTTATGAACCACTATCAAACAAAGTATCAATCTTTTGATTTTTGGAAATAACTTGAATATGGAAAAGCTCATGTCTTTTTCTCTCATTTTCTTCATCAATAACAGATTGAGTAGAATTACTAGTAGATGCTCCAAAATTCTTACCTTTTATACCTGTGGCTGCTATAGTTGTTTCATCTCCTGAGTCTAATCCCAAATATTTCTGAATAGCTGCAACAATCTTCTTCTTCTTGCCCTCAGAATTCTCAGGTCTCAGCTCTAGATGCAGAATCCAACAATGCTCATCATCATGCCCATCCTTTTTATAGGGAGTGCATGAAGCTTTGCTTTTCTGTGCAGTGTTAGCCTTCCTTGCTTTCCACTTCTGCTTTCTTTCTCCTTTCTCTTGCTTACAGTGGGTTGGGATGGTCCCCCAACTTCTGGACTTCCATTCTTTCCTCTAGATTCTAGATGAGTAGCTTGTACAGATACCTCATCTATACTAGTGGGATTAAACATGAGGATGGTATGCCTCATGTAGCTATGTAGAAAACCAATGTACTTCAAAAGAGTCTCTGGTGAGTCTAATGAGATATCCAACATCAATGCTCTCTTTTTGAATTCTTGAGTATATCCTTGCACACTTTTCCCTTTCAACTGTCGAAGAGTTTGCCAACTCATCATGGCTTGTTGCATGTAGGCCAATGGATAGAACTGCTTTTTGATTGCAGCAAAAAATTCACTCCAGACAGAGATGGTCTTACCATGTCTTTTCATATCATCTTGGGTTCTACCTTCCTACCAAACTAAGGCAGTGCCTCCTAGTTGTAGGCTTACTAGCTGAAACTTACTCTTGTCTGAGTCTATGTTCTGTACCCTGCAATACACATTAATTTGTCTAATCCAATTATCCAATCATATATAGGCAAATCAAATTTATCATCTAGCTTAATCAAATATGCTTTCTTATTATGCACAAGGCCATTAGGAGGTGTGAGAAAGCTTTCCTCTTTCCCCTTTCCTTTGGAGTGGTCATGGAAGTGAGACTCATCTTCTTCTTTATCTTGTTTAGAACCTGATGAATCTTCAACCTTATGCTTTCTAAAGTCCTTGTACATTTCTTCTACCATAGACATTATAGCTAGGAAACTTTCTATGAATTGAGGGTCTAGCCCCATAGAACCTTCCTCTGTCATTGTCTTCCGCGGATAGACTCTCCCAATTTCAGGATTAGTTTCCACCAATTCTCCTTCTCCTAATTTGAGCTTTGATCTAATGAGCATTCACAGCTAAACCAACACAAGCTTGTCTAACCTTACAGCCTAAATCTCTGATACCACTTGATCTGATATTCACCCTATGAGTGACATCAGTTGAAGATTTATTAAACAAAGGTATTGCAGACTCATGTGCTGGTGTGTGTTCTGTGTTATTGAAGCAACAGATCAATCAGATTGCCAATACACAAATATTAAATGGAAAGATAGCAGATAAATACAGTAAGAAAACACAAAGACAAAAGAAATTAATAAGGAGTTCACCCTATTCTCTAGGGCTATGTCTTTGGTCCAACTTTCAGTGGTGGCCTTCTTTTATTGTGTCTTAAGCAGAGAAATTATAATGCAGGGACTCAATGTGAGTTCTCCTGAAGTAGGTTTTGCTTGGTAGGGTGGTTCTTGGATTCCCCAAGCCACTAGAGTACACAGACTCTATTTTCTTACCAGCTCTGTGACCTTATGGTCTATAGTGGAAAGAGCCGCATGTGGTACTCAGTCTGTACAGATCCTCTATGGGATGGCTTGAATCTTTTAAGCTCTTCTGGTGCTCTATACTACCTTTGGTCAGCTTGGCCCTCTGTCTTTTGCTGCTTTTACTTCGTTGTCTTCTTCTCTGTTTTCTATCTTCTATCTTTCTGTCTTTAGTCCCCCTCTCGGGGTTCACTGTTCCACTTCTCCGTGACTCACTATTGTTATTTCTGTCTCTGTTCATCGCTTTTAGGCCATCGATTCCAAGACTGTTTGGTTCCTCTTCCGCCTTTGTCGATTCACCTTTTGCAGCTGTGCTTGGAGTTCCCTGTTCGACGTCATCATCAACGCTCAAGGAGTGGCCACATGTCCTCCTCTAAATGGTACCAGCCTGCTTCGTTGGTTCGTTTCTTCAGTTACATCATGGAGTGAGTCTTTCTCCATTGTGGCGGTCAAACAGATCTCAAATCTTCCTAAAATGCGGCTTAATCCCTTGTCGGTTCCTCTTCTCCCATCGGGCGCGATCTTAGCCATCCAAACTGGGGCCTCCAGATCTGATGCCATATGCACGTTTCACGTGGTTCACTTGCTCGACCTTTAGTGCGCGATCAACAACGGTTTTCTCTCACCTCTGCTTACAACGCGTCGATTTTTGAGTGGGATCGCTTCGCTTCCATCCAAAACCACTTACCATTTGAGGGCGCCGCGATAAATACCACCGGTTTCTAGAGTGCGGGTCCGGCCTTTGTCCTTTTAGCGCTTTTCACTTTTCGCCCGCGGTTCTCCAGCTCCCCATACGTTCGAGTGCTCGGGCTTCCTCTATTATGGCCTTGTTCGCCCAGTCATGCGCGACAAAAACCTCCTTATTTTCCCAATTTTTGCCTTCCAGGGGCTACTTTGACCTCCCGCGCAGTCTCAATGGGCCTCAGTCAGCGCGCTTTGACCGAGGTACTCGTTGTTTCACATTGGCTGCCATTGCCACTAATTCATGGTTATTTTGATAGGTGTTTTGGAATTTTTAGAGATTTGTCCTGACCTGATATAGTCATGGTTCTCTGATAGTTCTTTATGGATCCATTTCAGATCATCAGAACAGTGGGCCCCATCAACAAAGGCGAACAGGTCTTTTTGATGCACGAGAGTCTTTTGATGCTCGACAGTTCAGATAGAAGGTTTCTAGTTCACTGGTTGTCCAGAGTGACATCTTAAGGGCAGACTGTTTTGTGGTGTTCCTTAGTTTATCTGAACACTTGGATAAGTGGTTGTCTTGTCTATATCTCCTTTGTAGTCAAGTTCAGGTTTTTGCCAGGCTAGCTTCCTATTGAATTTTCACAGAGCTGGTGCTGCTTTATGTAAATTATGTACTTTTTCTAGATTAATAGAAGGTCCCACTCTGACTTGATCAAAAAAATAATTTAGTAGAAAATTAATGACTTTAGAAATTATAATTTTTATTTATATTGATTTGATATCACTTAATGTAAACATTTTGAATCCATTCATTAGTGTAACTTCTTTCTATGCTACGTGGAATTCTTGTTCATTCAAACTATACACATTTATGTGAATGTCTTAGCCATATATATGCATTTTGGTGTGTCTGAAAAGTTGTTTTTGTAATGATTTTATGGTGTTATAGTTTAATAATTTATTAAAAAATAATGCTTTTATTTAAGCATATATGAACAATTCTTTTTTTTGGTCAAGTAAGAGTGGAGCCTTCAATTAACCAAAAAAAAATTACATATGGTACACGTCTTTAAAAGTGTAAAGACTAGCAAAAGATAGACCCGTTGATGATAAACAAACAACAGGGTCAAAAAACCCCAAAACATTACACACAAAAACAAAATTAGAATTCCTCAGTTCCTCTCTTTCCCGAGCCTTTCCACTGTTCTTCAATCTCTATCGTTGATCAACTTCACGGTCCAACAGTTGACTATTCATCACGTTCTTGGCTTATCGCACATCGTAGTTTCTGCAAGCCACCAACACTTGATTCCTACTAAATGCGAGAGTTAACCTCTGCCATTTGATCAACCCTTTGATATGACAGTCCATAGTCCATCGCAACAACGCAAACCTTGGCTCATCTTAATATCACAAATCTAGGTTTATCGCTGACCAAACTCTTTTACTGAATGCGATTTTTTATTAAATCTCCGCATTCGATTTAGTTCTTGACTCGACGCTTGTCGCAACATCGCATCGAGAACTTGTGCGACACTTAACTGCTTCCTGGAGCCGATATAGATTATAAACCTTTGACTATAAAACTTCAGGTCCACTCTTAGACTTAACCTCCAACCACTTTAAAACCTGATATCCATTCGATAGCATAGGCACTTAAATCCTACGGCTTGCAGCCTTTCAACTAGCATGTGAGTTACAAATAGCTAAACCCCCATAGTGACTTGTGACGTTAGCGTTTGGAAATAAGATCGACGGTCAGGATGTATTGCGGCACTTCACCCAGGGTCAAGGACTTCTGCTCTCTCCTACTCCTGCTAATATTTTCCGCCATTTATGTCTGTTGATCTTATAGGATCTAACGACTCTTGTGCATCGCTACCTCACCTCTTCATCCTTCTCTTCACTTCGGGTTTATGCCATTCCTTTAACTCCCGCTAGTCTTCCTCTTGCTCATTATTCATGGTCTGGAGGTATGCCATGTATTTGGCTACCTGTCATTGACAATCATCATGCAGTTTACTAGAGGGTGTAGACTCCAAACCGTACCGAATATAGCTTTCCTTACATAACACCCTTTCATTCGCCAGACAATCAGCTAACATATTGGCTTTTCTTCGCACATGAAAAAAGCTGGCGGTTCTTAGGGTTCGCAAGTGGGAATGAATACACTGAAAGAACTATGAGAGCCTCCAATGTTTCGACAGTTTTCTAGGTGTCGTTCCATTACACATTTTATTGGCCACATTAATGACCAATGGCGTTGTGTAAATTTGACTCCATCAGGATTTCTAGGCATTGCTCTAAGGCCATGAGCTCGGCCATGTTATTAGTGGTAGTCCCCAAATGACTGTGAAAGATATCCCTTATGTGCACTTGCTCATCTCTTATGAAACAACCAAATCCATCCATCCTTGGGTTGCTCTTAGAGGCCTTGTCTATATTGATTTTCAAAAAACCATGAGGAGGAGGTTGCCATATATCTTTACCGGCAGTTGTTTTTCTCACACCCTTGACAGTGCCTCGGGGAACCAGAGAATGGAGACCCAACTGTAGCAGTATGCGAGCATCCTGGGGCAAAGGAGGGTTCTTAGGAATTTTCCACATAAGGGCTCCTACTATATCTTTGAGCTATCGTAAATTTTGGAAAATGATGTTCTAGGTCGAGCCTGTTTTGTTCTTGAAAATCCTACCATTGCATTCTTTCCAAACATCCCAGATGATAAAGCCTGGAACTAGAGTCCAAGCCTTGTTAATGATTTCATTACCTAAGAAGTCTTTCCTCCAATTCTTCAAAGTGTTGGTGATGCTGAGTCTGTCCCTGTCAGTTTGCCTAAAGATTGAGGCTGCCCAATCCCACAGGGTAGAGGTGAAGGGGCAGAGGTTTAGTAAATGTTCCATCGTCTCCTCCTGTAAGCCACATAGATGGAATTTGGATGGGCCAACAAATACCCTTTTTAGAAGATTCTCCCATGTGAGAATTTTATTTTGGTGAACTAACCACATAAACAACTTGATTTTCATCCATTACAAGTTCTGCCAAAGGTCATTCCAAACCTGATGAGGGTTTGGATAATTAAAACCTAGGGCCATGCGTTTATCTTCTTTGAGGTTGAAGGTGCCTTCAGTGTTCAACCCCATCTCAGTTTGTTAGACGAGGATGGCACCAAAATCTTCCTTTTCTCCAAGTCAAAAGCAATAGACTCTGCCTGGGCCGTTAAAGGACTCTCTTCACTATAGCCAAGATCCTTCCATATTCTCCATTTACCATTTCTCCTTACTTGATCCCAAAAGTCACTTACCATAAGTAAACCTTTTTTTTCAGTGTCATTTTTGAGATCAGTTAGTCCTTCTCTAAACAAATTTGGTTCATGCTGTCGTTTATCTTCCCAAAACCATGCAAGGTTCCTATCTTGGATCTCCTAGAAACTATGCTTCTGGACAATGGCTCTATTATCCCAAGCAAGGTTCCAAATGTGGGAGCCCTTGATGAGCCCTGAAATTCAGATATGATCCCTCTCCTGCCAATTATTTTCATATTTCTACTTCCAAAGCTTGGCCCAAGGGGTGGTCGATTGCTTGAGCCACCTCCACCAAAGTTTGGTTCCAGAAACCCTGCTGAGGATTTCAGGGTCATGTAGCCCCAAACCACCATGGGCCTTAGGTTTATAGAGCTTTTACCAAGCTACCAAAGCCCACTTCTTTTTCTCTTCCCCTTTTCCCCAAAGAAAATCTCGTTGAATACTCCTGATTTGTTGCATAACTCCTTTAGGAGTAGGAAGATATGAAAACATGAAAATGGGTACAGCCTGTAGGACAGCCTTAGTAAGCACAAGATGCCCCACCGTATTCAAATACTTGCAAGTCCATTTCCTAACTTTGTCCTGAATTTTATTAGTTACCTGCTCCCACACTCCCTTGCTCAGAGGTTTGTCAGTAAGAGGCATTCCAAGGTACTTAGAAGGTAACTAGTCCCTTTGAAACCTAAGAATTTTGGTGAGGTTCCTCTGAATAGCAATGTCAGTGTTAAAAAAGAACACCTTTGATTTGTCAAGTCCTACCTCTATACCAGCGGCCAATGCAAAGTCAATCAGTATTTCTTTGAAGACTTTGGCTTCCTTGACTGTAGGAATGCCGTGCAACATTGTGTCATCAACAAATTGTTGATGAGTGGAAGCAGCACCATCCAGAGTAAGTTTCAGACCCTGGATTTTTCCTTTAGAATTTGCCATATTGATTTCTTTTCCTAGCCCTTCCATCATGAGAACAAAGAGGAAGGGGGAGAATGGATCCCCTTGTCGGAAATCCCTAGAAGGCATAAAGGTTCTAGAGGGAGAGTCATTAAGTAGAATGGAGAAGTTGTCCGTGGATACAAGGGCCATAACCCATCTTATCTAGTTGTGGTCGAAGCCATAAGCTCTTAGCACTGCCTTGATGTAAGACCAACTTAGCTTATCATATGCTTTCACTAGATCAAGCTGCATGATTGTACTAGCTTGCTTAATTCTCTTAAGAGAGTGTACAACCTCATGAGCTTGTATGATTTTTTTGAGAATCTGTCTTCCTTCCATAAATCCAATTTGCTCCTCTCAGACGAGAGCATGAGGAAGAGGCTTAAATCTATCAGCGATCACTTTGGCAATAATTTTGTACACCACATTACATAAGGCTATGGGTCTGAATCTGTCTGGTGTCATAGCTCTTTCCTGTTTTGGAATCAAAGCTATGAAAGAGGCATTAAGAGCTTTCAAAATAGTTTTGGATCTTCTAGAGTCTTCCACAACATCAAGGATATCTTGTTTGACTATTTTCCAGCAAGCTTTGAAGAAGTCCACATTGAAGCCATTAGGGTGAGGAGCTTTCCCATTTTGCATGATAACTTCACTAACCTCCTCTTCAAACACTAGCCTATTAAGATTGTGGTTGTCTTCCCTGGTTACAAGCTTAGGAATGAACTTGATGAATTTCTTAATGAACTGAGATCTGTCAAGAGAGGCTCCTCTGCTATGCTAAGGAAGTGTTGAACTAGGACAAATTCCATTTCTTTGTGAGAGACGAGCTCTTTCCCTTGAGAATCTTTAAGTTCTGAAATTCTGTTATGAGATCTATGATCCAAGGCTGATCTATGAAAAAACTTCGTCTTTCTTTCTCCTTCTCTAATCCACCTCAACCTCAATTTCTGTCTCTAGAAAATATCCTCTTGCTTGCACCGATCATCCCATTCATTCTGAAGAGAGTCAGCCTGAATTTTCTGTTCCTCGGTAAAACTTTCTGAGATGTTGATTAGATTAATCTCCTCGAGTTTCTACTCAACTTCTCTTTGGCTTTAAAAATATTACCAAACTCTTTTTTTTTTCCAATCTTTAAGCCTAGATTTGATGTGTTTAAGTCTCTGCTGCAACATGAATATTTTAGTGCCTTGAACGAGCATATCTTCTACCCACCATTTGCCAATATTGCTGGTGAAGTCAGGGTGAGAGAGCCAGACATTTTCAAACCTAAAAGGTCTGTTCCTCGATGTACCCATGAAAGTAGCTTCAAGCTAGACAGGCCAGTGGTCCGAGCCTCCGAAGGGAAGGATTGAAGCTGACATATCAAGGCCTTTGAGAAAGAGGTCCTCTGAGATTATGAATCTATCTAGTTTAGAGGCGACTTGAAAAGCCCCTCCCCTCTTATTATTCCAAGTATAAGTGCCATTTACTATTTCGGTGTCCACTAGCCCCATGTTATTCATGAAGTTCTGGAAGGCAATGGAATCTCTGCCTAGTTTTTTGGTACTGCCTTTTTTCTCTATAAGAGATCTGATCATATTGAAATCCCCAGCCAGAATCCAGGGCATATCAGGATATCTCTCTCTCAACTTCTCAAGGGAGGTGAGAAGCTTAAGTTTGTCTTCTAGTTTTTGAGGATCGTAGATGTTAGTGATCATGTAGATCTCCTTATCACCCAAAGGTTGAATCACTAGCGATAGATAGTTCCTAGAAGCTTTAGCATCCATTATTCCAAGTTTTTGAGGATCCCATAGAGTAAGAATCCCACCTGCCAAGTTATCTGCTTTAACCTCTAGATACTTATACTTGATTAACCATTTGTTGTGTATCTCTTTGATCTTGTCCATCGAACATTTTGTTTCCTGAATAAAAAACATATCTGAGTTTTCTTCTTTCATTCTACTGCTAAGAGTTCTTTGTTTCCTTTTACTTCCTAGACCCCTAATGTTCCAGGTTGTAAGCTTCATTAAGAAAGGTTTGTAAAGGAGTAATTGGTAAGATCCCTCATCTTACCTGAGTTAATCATAAGTTTCCCACATTTGGTCAGCAACTCATTCTGTGTTTTTCTTCCTCTTTTCCTACCCGGGTTCTTGGAAGAATGCATCGATGTATCCTCCATCATTTTCACTCCCATATTCTCCTGGATAACATGGTTTCTTTTGACCCCAGAACACTTCGTTTGTGATCTCTAGAGGAAGAGCTATTGAACCCTGTCAAACTCCTCTTTTGGCAGAGAGTCTACCCTTTGGTGATTCCCTTCTCTAGAAACTTTTCTTGTTCTAATTTGTCCCTCTCTAGAATCTCCTGCAGTTCATGGTCTTCTACTCCAGCCTCACTTGGGTTCATCTCGTGGTCCTTACAGAGCTCCATAATGCTCGACATATCATCCTTTTGTTTGTTGTTTTCTGGTATATCCTCCATATTAGTATCCCTTTCCTTCTTAGTGGGAATATTCTCCAATTCTTAGTTTGTCCCATTGTTTTCTATTTCTTCATCTAATATCTTGAAACTACTGTGAATCGGTTGTCCGTCTTCATTAATTTCATTTTGGTACCACTTGCCTCCTTTCCCTTTACCTCGAACCTTAGTAAAACCTTCGAGAGCCTTGCCTTTAGTGGCTTTCGTATTGCTCTCTAGCTTGTTCAAAGGGCAGTCCTTGTATAGGTGCATGTGCTCATGGCACTTATGGCACCTAAATGGGATGTGTTCATAGTCCACCGTCTGCACCCATTCCTCGTCATACACTTCTAAAATGATTGCATCCGGAAGTGCCCCAGATAAGTCCATTTCCACACATATTCGGGTGAAGGAAGTGTATTAGCCTCTTAAAGTAGCATCTGATATCTTTATAAAAGGCCCTAGCTTGTTGCCGATAGCCTGTAGAGACTACGGCTGCCAATAATATAAATGAAGGGAATAGAGTCTTATCCATACTGGCACCAAGGTGAAAGTTTCTTGTTCTGGGACAAAGTTCATTACCATGGTCTCATATAAAGGCCTGCAGAAGCATAAAAATAGGGTCCTCCCTCGAACACTTTGTCTTTATCCTCTAAGCTTGTGAACACCACTGTGAAGAAGCCCTTGGACCCAAGGTGAAGGTCAATTTCCCCCTTTGGTTTCCAGTGGTTCCTTATCCATTCTTGCAAATCCTTCTCCGTCGGCCAAATCCCCATAAATTTACAGATAATAGCATACTTCGACATGTGGTCTCTGTGTACCTGCAGCGCTGGGTCACTTAAAATGGCTTGAGGAATAGTGGTTGACTTAGGTTTACAGACCCCTCATGTACTCATAGGAGCAACTTTCAGACTGCTAACCTCTGTCCTCTTCTCCTTACTAGCTTCCTCATGATTCTCTTCCTATCCTTGAGGTCTGATAGTTTCCGATTTTTTGTATTTTGAGCCTTTGTTACCTCCTCTGTTGGTTTCTTGAAGCGATGCGATCCAACTCCCTTGCTTCTGTCTATAGCCACTTGACTGTAGGAGGGAGTTGATCTCCCTCCTCTGCGCCTCGCCATGCTGACCAACAACAAAACCCTAAAGCAAAACCCTCATAGATCTCGACCTCCGAGCAATCCCTCAACCCAGCATATATGAACTATTCACCTTTCATTGTCTCTAATCATTCATAGCATAAGTATTTATAAAAGTGTATATACTTTTGAAACTATTTTTATTTTAATTATAATTTAAGTATATTTAAATTAAAAAAATCATGATGTATTGGAACTTATATGTTGATATAGATCACACCGCTATAAATATTACATTGATTCTCTTCAAATATTTATATTATAAATACAATTCCAAAATATTAAAAACATTTTTATATTTAATTTTAAAAAATTCAACTTTTATTTATAAACATCATTATGCTAACTTCTAAATACATATTTCATTCTTCAACCTTTTTATATTAAAATCAAGATACACTAAGTTCATTCATAAATATTTTTATATCTAAATTCAA
This sequence comes from Pinus tabuliformis, assembly GCA_031772625.1. NCBI lineage: Eukaryota > Viridiplantae > Streptophyta > Pinopsida > Pinales > Pinaceae > Pinus > Pinus tabuliformis. The sequence continues at coordinate 1,473,076,363 of CM062816.1, forward strand.
AAATATCAAATTTTACCAATAGAACTTAGTATATTTTTATTATCGAAACAATTTCAAAACATATAAGTTTTATTCATTAATATTTTACAATACAAAACATGTAAAATCAAGAAATAGATTTATATATTTTTAGATTTTGTTTTTTTTAATTCTTTTCACTAAACTTTCCTTTAACCATATTCAAGTTACTAAAACAAAAATCAATAACTTAAAAAGAGATCAATAATGGAGTTATAAACGAACTAGATCTTACTTCACTATTTTGGAGAGACCAACCAGTACGATAAGGTCAGTTACTCTTTACGCTTTGTATGGAAGTACTATAAATGATTCAAAAGTTTTTATAAGAAGAAATATAAGAATTTGGGAATGGAATGAATAAGGAAATCGAAATATTAATTTATTTTTTTGTGAGGCTTAATAATAGATAAAACAATATCCAAAACACAAACCACAACTGAAATTTAAAACAAAATTATAAACACAATGTTGCAGAATATCTGAACAGATCAGTTTAATAATAATTCAGTTTCAAACATTGTAATCAATGATGCTTATCAACGAAGAAATGATCAATCATTAACTCATCTGAATGACTGTGATATTTGACTGTTATAGATGAAAATAATATATTGTTCAAACATGTGGAGATTATAATTTCAGTTGGAATGCCCACGTCGTTTGCCTGTAAGAGAGATCAAAGAAATATATATATATATATATATATATATATATATATATATATATATATATATTATATTATATTATATTATGAAAATATTTTATATTTTTAATTATATATATATAATTGCATTTTAGTTTATTAAATAATTTTGTTTTTGATATGTAAATAAGTTTTTAATAATATTTTATTGAACATGTTGGATGATAATGATAATTAATATTTATTACAATTAATATTGTTTATTAAATGATAAAAAAGTATGAGATTATTTAGAATTTCAATAATTTTAGTTAAATTAATGTTTTTTAGGAATATTTTGGAACGGATGTACAAGATATTGTGCAATTACTTTCCGTTGTTCTTTCTTTACAAGCTTTGTCATGCTATTAGAGCTATCTATCTTTCCCGGTTTCCATTCCATACCCCTTAATTCAACTTCCTCTCCTTCCCAAAAAAATTTCAAGAAAGGTTCTTGAAAATTAAAAGCTATCCTACCCAAAGATTGTAAACATTGGCCTCCAAGAACGACATCAACACCACCCATTGGAATGAAGAGCATTGGACTATTCAATACATATTCCCCAAAGTTAGCTTGATATTATGACACTTTCCAGAGAAATTTATAGTTCCTCCATTTGTAACCATCACTTGACACTCTAGTGTTGGGTATAGCAAGCAATTCAATTCCTCGGTTATCTTATAATGAATAAAATTATGGGTACTACCTGAATCAATCATCATTATTACCTTTTTCTTCTTAATATGTCCTTCTATCATAAGAGTTTGAGGAGTGGTAATTCCTACCAATGCATTACAAGATATGGTAAGATTCATTTATTCTTTATTTAGGGTTGGTTCCTAGTGTATATCCTCTTTTTCTTAAGTTTCTTATTCATTTTCTTCCTCTTCTTCACAATCTATGTAGAACAATTTCTTCTCAGCACACTTTGACCTTTAGTATATCTTTTATCACAAATTTAGCAAAGCCCTTTTGCTATTTTTTCTTCCAATTGTTGTAGTGTCAACCTTGTAGGTTGTGGAAGGCTAGGGGCAACAAAACTTCCATCTTTATAGTTGTGAGTGGTAGGCTTCCTTGTTGCCATAATTTTTCTTTCAATTTTTCTTGCCAACCTGAATGTCTTCTCCAATGAATCAAGTTCCCAAATGCGAACCTAATGTTGGATGTTATCTTTTAAATTCCATATGAACACATCAATCTTATGCTCCTTTGGAATATCATTTACCCCCATATTCAATTTTTGGAAGTCCTCAACCTGCTCTGTCATTGAACCCTTTTGTTTTAGATTCATCAATTGGCTAAAGTAGGTGTTGCTCCTTTTATCCTCATAATGTGTTATCATTTCCTTCGTAAAAATTCACCAAGTGACAAGTGGTTTACGAGAACAAGGTCATCAATTCTATAAAAAATGATTGGGTTCTAAATATAAAATTGCAATGTGTCCTTTTGTCTGTGTTGCACATTATGAAGATCAAAATATTGCTCCATATGTAGTATCCATGTTACCAGATCCTTACCATCAAACTTATTCATATCGACATTTGGAATATGGGGGGTCTTTAATCCAATGTTAGAGTCTATGAAATCATGATCAACATTTCTTTTGTTCTCATCATGAGTTTCATCTATTAGCTTTTCGCCATTAGAAAGCATTTCTTGTAGCAACTTTCTCAAACCTTCCTTCAAACCTTCCATGTTTGTTTTTAAACTATTCTTTAAATATTCCATGTTGCCTTTAATTTTTTATTCTATGCCATCCTTCAAACCTTCAGTGTATGATTTTAAGCTATTCTTCAAACCATCCATATTAGCTTCCATTTCATTTTTGGTTACTCTTTGTCAGAGTGAAACTTGTTGCACTTGGTTTCGTAATTTTGATATATCATGTTGCATTTCTTCTTCTTCATGTATCATAGTAGAGCTTTCAGGTTGCTTAGTAGTTCTTTCCATTTTCTTACTTCAAGGAATTTTGAAATCAAACAATGATATCTATGCTTTTCTATTCCCTTTGAATTACTTCAAACTGATTTTTCAAACAAAAGTTATGCAATTTTTAAAAAATAATACATATTTTTTTCTTGCTTTTAGGAGCTTGATATTGAAACGATTGTAACTCTATAATTTTAGATCTCCAAGTTGTGAAATTTATTTTTGTGGTAGCACTATGATTTCTCTTTCCAACCCCACACTTTTTATCGAGATTGGAATTTTCAAGAAATATTTATGGAAAATCTCCCATGATGGCCTGCTTATGGACTAGTTTAGTAGAGCGAAGTTCTATTGGATGCCACGTGTCACTGTTTCAACCTTCAGCCCTAATATTGCTACATGAAATGCTATACTTTGTGCTATTTTAGCCACATTTTACATAATTCAAATCTGATGACTAAAACAAAATATATGACAATTTTCCCTAGGTCACATGTTTGAGACATAATTCTGAAGTCTACAAAATCCCTAACTTCCTCAGATCATATATCCAAACATATAGAGAACCATGATCTGAAAATTTTACATGTAGTTCTTTGAGATTTTGGTTCGACGTGGTAAAAATTTCAACTTCTCAAGCCTCGTAGAAAAAATTGCAGAGTGAAAATGCCAAGATGACCTGTTTGAAGAAGAAAAACCCTAGAATCCAAAGCTCTTATACTAAATGTTATGAAACAAGCTCACAAATAAATAGATAAATGAATTAAAAATTGTCCTCTTTGAGGGGGGGACCTACTTTATATTACATAAATGAACAATTCTTGGATGATTCAAATGAAAAAAATGTAATATCCCTTATCAGAGATATCCTTCAAACACAAGCAAACTCCAACAAGAGAAATAATAGTAGTGCAACATACAATAATATATACATGCAATATAAGCAGATACTCAAGAAATGTAGAGAGAAATGATAAGCCATTTTATTATACTGAATAATGGAAAGAGTATAAGAGGCAATCAGAAAGATATCACCTCGACTTGAACAAGGCAAGTGAAGAAATACACTCATAATGGTAAGGAAATGGTCTCTCTTTGAACTGCGTCCAAACTGCTGGAGAACTATTGTGTTGTTGCTACTACTGGAATCAAATGAGGATTTGGGGATGTTCCCCTCCTCAGAAAACTCTGAAACTCTGGAATCAGCCTCTGCTAAATAAACCCAGTAAAGCCCAAAATTCTTTTCTAAAATAGCTGACCCCCGAAAATCACCCCCTTGGGGATCTACGCAATCCCTCAAGGCTCTATGCTGCCCCTAAAGATAATCCTCCAAAAATCTACCCGAGACTCTGCTAAAATACTCCAATATGCAAGGACTGATCCCTTGCTCAATCTCCAAACTCAAATCCTCCACACAAACCCAATCTGGAGCTCCTACCAAAAGAGATTGCGTCCTCCCCTCTCAAGACTGCACAGTCATCAAAATGCTCAGCTCCTTCAAAACTCCAGAAATCACTTCTATTGCAAAATACTGATGAAACTACCTTGCTCGAGCAGGCACTCGAAGTCCCATGGGGCTAAGGGTGAGGTCTCCAAATGAAGACACTCAATGCACTAAACAGTGCTGCAGACAGGCTAAACAACCAACGTGCTCTAAGTCGAAATGACTAGCTCAAATGCAACATAATCAAATGATCAAAATGAGGAGGCTCCTCTCTCCTTTATAGCGTTGGCCTCTCTCAAAACCCTAAGGCCAACCTCCTCCAACGTAGCCTCTCTCTTGCCACGTGTTCCTTCTCCATCTGCGTAGTCCCTCCAAGTGTCTATGTGGGCCCCTTCTCTACATGGTCCTTGGGCCCCCTTGGCTCCCCTTTTATGTTACAACGTTGTGCTACTAGGGAGTGACTTTATTCATAAAGTGAGTTATGTCCCCCTTTCCTCACCTTTCTATTTATAAATAACTATAGAAGGAAAAATTGAGCAAAATCGAATATTCCAATTAGCCATGGCTAATTAGGAATATTACAGTCTCCCCCAGCAAAATGTCGCTTGTCCTCAAGCAACTGAAGTGATGGATGTTGCAAGATTTTCTCACTCTCCCAAGTGGCATCCTCATCTGGTAAATTCTTCAACCTCACTAAGAATTCCCAGACCGTCCTGCTCCATAGCTACCTCTCCCTGGTATCAATAATAGCCTCTAGCTGCAACACCAAATGCCCCTCATCATCTGTGGGTGGTAGCTCATCTGTCATTGTCACCTGCCACCCCAATGCCTTCTTCAGGCATGATACATGAAAATTTTTATGATTCTTGCTACCTTGGGGCAGCTCCAACTCATACACAACCTGTCTAATCCTGCATATCACCCTGTATGGCCCATAAAAGCGGGGCTTGAGCTTATCAAATCCCTTCTGATTTAGTGACAACTATCGGTATGGTTGTAATCATATGTAGAACAATTCCCCTACCTCAAACTATCTCTCCACCCAACCCCTGTCAGCATACAGCTTCTGCTAGTTCTGCACTGTAGCCATATTATTCTTGAGAGCTCGGAAGATATCCTGACTCTCTTGGATCCAAATCTTGGCTCTCTAAGCCTTGCTAGCACCAAACATCACGTCAGCAAAAGATAAAGGATGATATCCATACAAAGCATAGAATGGTGACATACCAATGGACATGTGATGTGTAGTGTTGTAGTAGTACTCCCCCAGATGTAGCCACTTCAACCATGCTCGCTGCTACCCACTGACATAGTTATGCAAGTAGCCCTCCAGCCACTTGTTAACTATCTATGTTTGCCCGTCCATCTGTGGGTGATAACTCGTACTCGGTGTCAATTCCACCCCACCAATCGGAAAAGCTCCTACCAAAATCCGCCCATGAAATGACTATCCCTGTCATTGATGATGGTCTTAGGAAGACCATGTAGCCTGAAGACCTCTCTAAAGAATAATTCGCCCACCTGCGCTGCTGTGTAGTATGTGGATATGGCGAAAAAGTGTGCGTATTTTTTCAGTCGATCAACGATGACAAAGATACAATCCTTGCCCTACACCATGGGCAACCTTGTGATGAAGTCCATCGAAATACTCTCCCATTTCCCCTTCAGAATGGGAAGAGGCTACAATAATCCTGCGGGATGGCTCATCTCCCCCTTGTTCCTCTGGTAAATATTGCACTCCCGAATATGCTAGAGTATGTCCTCCTTGAGGCCATTCCATGTGAACCTCTCTCTAATGGCCTTGTAGGTTTTGGTAAACCCCTGATGGCTGGCCAATGGTGAATCATGTGATGCCTCAAGTATCTTCTTCTTGAGCTGATATCCCTTAGTCAAGAAGATCTGGTCCCTATAGTAGATGATCTCATCGATTACCCTGTACCTATCATCTGCCACCTGCCCATCCAGAACCTCACATGCAAATCTATCCTTGGAGTACTCTACTAAGAGTCGAGCCCTCCAGTCTGTGTCCAAGCTCATAAGAGACAACATGGCTGGTCTAGGTGAAAGGGCATCTGCTACCATGTTGTTCTTACCCTTGACATACTCAATGTCAAAGTCATACACTTGGATCTTACTGATCCACTTCTACTGCCTCTCTTGTAGCTGTTTCTGCTCCAGAAAGAACCTAAGGATGTTGTGATCAGTCCTCACCCTCAACCTATTACCCACTAAATACTGTCGGAATTTGTCGAATGCATGCATAATGGCCAACATCTCCTTGTCGTATATAGAATACAACTTCTCATGTGGAAGGAGCTTCCATCTCTCAAAGGTTATAGGGTGACCTCCCTACATCAACACTCTGCCGATCCCCTCTCCCAACGCATCACACTCCATAACAAATGGCTACAAAAAATCTAACAATGCAAGCACTGGGCAACTGCTCATAACCTCCTTGAGCCTGTCAAAGGCTCACTGCATTGTATCCAATCAATTGAGTGCCCCCTTCCTCGTCAGATCTTCAGGGGTGTAGTAAGCTATGAGAAACTCTTGAAGAACTTTTGGTAGTAAGTACAAATGCCAATGAATCCCCGAAGTTCTATCACATTCCTCGGCTTCGACCAATCTCTGATGGCCCTGATCTTCTCCTCGTGGACTCTCACTCCGTCCACTCCTATGATGTGTCCCAAGTACAACATCTCCATCAACCCAAACTCACACTTGGAGAGCTTGGCATAGAACTATTGCTCCTCCAAGATGTGCAACACTGTCTCAATGTGCTGGAGATGATCCTCCCAAGTCCTATTGTAAATGAGAATATCATCAAAGAACACCAACACAAACTTCCTCAAGTGACTGCGAAAGATGTGATTCATGCAGGACTGGAATGTAGCTAGGGCATTGGTTAGCTCGAAGGGCATCACCAAAAACTCAAAGTGCCCGTAGTGACACTTGAAGGCGGTCTTGGGAATGTCCTACTCCCTCACGTGAATCTGATGGTACCCAGATCTCAAATCAATCTTTGAGAAGAACCATGATCCTCTCAACTCATCCATCACCTCATCGATCCTAGGTATGGGGTACCTGTTCTTCAGGGTCTTCTTGTTTAGGGCCTTGTAGTCAATGCACATCCTCAATGTGCCATCCTTCTTCTTCACCAACAACACGGAAGAAGCAAAAGGACTCATGCTCGGCCGAATGTGCCCAAGAGCTAGTAACTCCTGAATGGCCTGCTCAATCTCATCCCAATAGGACTTGGGATGCCTATAGGGGGTAGTAATCACTGCTTGTATGCCCTGCTTAAGCTCAATGGTGTGCTCAAACCCCCGGTCCGGTCGCTATCCCGGCAGAATCTCCCCAAACACTGTGGCATACTGGTAAAGGATGGATTGTATGTCAGGGTGCACTGTCTGCCCTGTTGTCCCTACATCTGATGCACGTAGCTCTACTGCCCATTCTATGTCCCCCTTCTAGAGGATGACCTCCATCCGATGAGCCGAAATAGTCTGAGGTGGATATGTGTGTTGTCCCCATATCTTCTCATGCCTCCCTGTCTTCGCATCATCCCACTCCATCTCTAGGGCCTTCCAATATGTCGTGACCTTCCCTAGAGTGATACGCCATTGAACACCTAGTATCATGTTGGAGTCTGGAATATCAACCACGAAAAAGTGGTCAGTGAGTGTGTAGGTGCCCATCGTCATTGATAACTCTGGAACATAACGAGCACACACCATGGTCTGATCTCCTGGGACCAAAACTAAAAAGCCATCGAAGCTCTATGTCTATATACCTCTCCACTCAACCATTTGTGCATCGATGAAGTTGTGGGTTACCCCACTGTCAACCAAAATTGATACTCGCTGGCCACATACTGTCCCCCGTACGTGCAGTGTCAAATACTTGGGAACTCCTCACAATGCTGCAAGGGCCCCTCTAGTAGGTGCAAAAGCTGCACCACCTGCTGGTGGTGGTGGACGTGGCAAAGGATCTTGCACAGCATGACTATATCCTGCCTCCACATCATCCTCCTCACCCTCTTCCCTACTGCTCTCGGAGAAGACCTCAATAAAATGTGCTTTTCCAGCAGCACATCTATGTCCCAGTGCCCACAGCTCCTGACAGGTAAAGCACAACTACTTCTTATTCAACTCCCTCCTAGCATCATCATCGATCTGTGCTCATCTTGGATTCCCCATTAGAGGCGGAATCCTCACATCCTTCCCCTTAGGCTGGAAAGCCTGTCTCTGGGGTTAAGGTGTCCAGGTCCTAGGTAAGGCATCCTGTAAGTCTCGGGTCTTGCTAATGGCATCCTGGAGTGTGGCTAGTCTAGTGGATCTGACTAGACCCCGAAGTGGCTCTGATAACCCCTCAACAAACATTTAGATCCTCCGTGCCGCGGATAGATATGGCACCATCACTGAAACCCTCAAGAAGTTTGCAGTGTAGGTCTCTGGGTTCCCGGTCTGTTTGAGCCTCGTCAGCTCAACAAAGTGTTGTTCTGGATCCCTTCGGTCAAATCTCTCTATCAGTCTCCTGGTGAACTCGGCATATGTTGTCACTATGGAGTGTCCGAGTGTAACCAACCCTTCGAACCACCAGTCTTGGGCCTCACCATCGAAATGTAATGTCGCCACCTTGATGGCCCCTATCTCCGACATCTGGTTAAGCTGGAAATAGATGTTCAGCTTCTCCACCCAAGACTTTACCGCACTGTTTGATGAGCCATCAAATGTAGGCAAGTGGAATCTACTAGCTGTGCGGTGGGTGTCTCCATCATGATAATGCCAGTATCCTCTGTGATGGTTGCGGGGTCTACTATCCCACTGGAGCTGAACAAAGTCTCTGAATGAGAGAGCATCCCTGAAATCTTGCCCATAGGCCTGGTACTCTGTAAAATAATTGCCCATATGACTGGGCTCTGCCTCCTGCTGGGCTCTGGCCCCCGTGTTTGCTCCTAGGAAAGTGGGCATGGTAGAGCGTGTAGGGGAATGTGAGGCCATCTACTGAGTAGTATCACGCTGAGTGGCACCCTGCTCTGGAAAATGATGGGATGTACCCAATCCCTCACCAACCTGGAAAACCCATGGGTTCTCATGCTGTTTAGCCTCCACTGCCGTGAATCTCTGCCCCATCACTTCGATCTGCCTCGACAGATCCTACACTGATTTGAGGAGCATGTCCACAAATCTCTTCCCATCCTCATCTGCCATTGGATCCTCCTGCTCTACATCCACCATAGGCTCCTCCTGTTCTGTGTTCTCCACAGGCTCCTCCAGTTCTGTGTCTACCACCCGAAAATAGTCTCCCTCTCCGTGGGTGTTCTCCAACCTACGCTCAATATCTCTGTATTTCCTACCTCTATAACAGATGTAGGACTTCTCCCTCGGTGTCATAGACTGCTAGCTCCATAGGCTGAGCCAAATCTATGCTCTGATACCACTGTAATATCCCTTATTAGAGATATCCTTCAAACACAAGGAAACTCGAACCAAAGAAATAATAGTAGTGCAACATACAATGCAGATACTCGAGAAATGCAGAGAGAAATTCTAAGCCATTTTATTATACTGAGTAATGAAAAGAGTACAAGAGGTGATCAGAAAGATAGCACCTCGACTTGCACAAGGCAAGTGAAGAAATACACTCAGCATAGTAAGGAAATGTCCTCTCTCTAAACTGCGTCCAAACTGCCGGAGAACTACTATGCTGCTGCTACTGCTGGTATCAAATGAGGATTAGGGGCTGTTCCCCTCCTCAGAAAATGTTGAAACTCTGGAATCAACCTCTGCTAAATAAACCCAGAAAAGCCCAGAAAGCTTTTCTAAAATAGCTGACCCCCGAAAATCACCCCCTCAGGGATCTACGCAATCCCTCAAGGATTTGCGCTGCCCCTGAAGAGAATCCTCCAAAAATATACCTGAGACTCTACCAAAATCCTCTAATATGCAAGGGTTGATCCCTTGCTCAATCTCCAAGCTCAAATCCTCCACACAAACCCAATCCAGAGCTCCTACCAAAAGAGACTATGTCCTCCCCTCTCAAGAGTACATAGTCATCAAAATTCTCAACTTCTCCTCAACTCCAGAAATCGCTCCTCCTATAAAATACTGATGAAACTACCTTGCTCTAGCAGGCACTCGAAGTCCCTCGGGGCTAAGGGTGAGATCTCTGAACGGAGACACTCGATGCACTAAACAGTGTTGCAAACAGGCTAAACAGCCAGCGTGCTCTAAGTCGAAGTCACTAGCTCAAATGCAACATAATCGAATGATCAAAATGAGGAGGCTCCTCTCTCCTTTATAGCGTTGGCCTCTCTCAAAACCCTAAGTCCCATCTCCTCCAACGTAGCCTCTCTCTTGTCACATGCTCCTTCTCCATTTGCGTAGTCCCTCCAAGTGTCTACGTGGGCCCCTTCTCTACGTGGTCCTTGGGCCCGTTGGATCCCCTTTTAAGTTACAATGTTGTGCTACTAAGGAGTGACTTTATTCATAAAGTGAGTTATGTCCCCCTTTCCTCACTTTTCTATTTATAAATAAGTATAGAAGGCAAAATTGAGCAAAATCGAATATTCCAATTAGCCCTGGCTAATTAGGAATATTACAAAAAAACACCTTTCTATTTATAAGAGCCTAAGGTGTCACAGTATAATCAAAGACTACATAATAATAATAATGTAAGGGCACAACAACAACAATAGTGGGATTCTATGGGGCACAATAATAACAATATGGGGACTACATGGGCACAACAATCAAAATAAGGGGCTACACTAGTATTATAGGGACCTAACAATAGTTGACTTAAAAGCTTAAGAATGTTTATAGTGCGACAAATATTTTGAAATTACTTTGAATTTGAGATAATAAAGGAAACTTAAGGGAAAGTGCTTTTCATATCCAACCCTTTTAGTGTAAAAAAGGTGAATAGTTCCTTTCATATCCAACCCTCTTAGTGTCACAAATATTCCATGGTATTTGGAATTGACCAACATCCAGTTTCACTATGAACTTCATGAGACTTTTTTTTACTTTAGAAACTTTATTTTATTCTTTACATTAGTGAAGGCAGAGCATTATACTCTTTATTTTCAATATTTGGGTTGATCTCCTCAATGCGAAATCCCAGTTACCTTTTTCTATTTTACTCTTTATTATCCCGCAATTGTTCCTTATATTTATATAATAATAATTTAATATCAGAGCCCCAAGGGATAGCTCAAATGGTCGAGTTCCCGTTGCTAAGCACTTTCCCAGTTGGGAGGTCACGGGGTCAAATATCCACGATGCCCTTGGGGTTAGGCCTGTTAAGATTGGCCGACAGGCAGATCCCTTTGGGTGGAACTGCCCCGATATTTACCGTGGATGTAGCGGCCATTCAGTGACCATGAACCACAACTTAAAAAGAAAGAAAAAATAATTTAATATTATCATTATTTTACAAAATGATATCTTCCTTTATCCCTCACTGATCTAGCTAATATTGGGCATCCTTATGCCATCCTTGCTTGAGCCAAAGGTAGGATTTTGGCTAGATTTAGAAACAATTTTAGGAAACTTCTTGACTTCCATGGCTAAGATACCTATACATAACAATGTTTTGAATGGGGGAAAGACTCGCTTTAATTCAGAGGATAGAATAGAAAGTGTTTCCTTTAATTTGAGAATGTAGGTTATAAACTACCTTTCTATCTATTCTATCTTCATCCATGACTCGATGTTAGGATATTACAACCCCAAACCCCACATATATGTGAAATAATAAGAGAGATAAGATTCTCAAAGAGGAGTTTTTTTATCCCATGTCCAAATATTTATTAACTTACAATTGTATTCAAGCCCATAATAAGATTTTTATTGTCCATTTTTCTTTTCTTTTTGAATGCTATAATTCTAGTTGAGATTTGAGATGGATATTGATTCCAGGGTATTTGTATGTAGGGAATTCCTCCAAGTTGTTCTTGTTTTCATATATGAAGATATCATATGTGATCTCTCAATTTATTTATTATCGTTTATTATTATTTTTAATAGTCCTACACATAGTCGGGTAGAAATCATGGAGGATTTTTAGTTCCCTTCCAAGATTGTAATGCCTTCTTACCAAAAGAACAATATTATTGCCAAATAGGAGTGTTATGACAATACTAGTGAAGTGCGAGGTTAACAAAACCTAGATATTCTAAACACTTTTCTCATTTATCAATGTATATACCAAAAAGGATAGGGGATAGAAAGCACCATTAATTGACCTTGATATTACATTCAATTGAACTTTCAACAAACTCTTGATGATCCTACAATTAAAATTAGTATTTTTATAAATTTTGTTATTAAAATTTTAATAATATTAATATTTTATTAAACATATTATGTTTTATTTTTATTTTTTGTCAATATTAATATTTTAGTAAAAATGATAATTTCATATTTTATTTGAAAATTTGTTTTAATATAAAAAGTGACAGAGAGAACATAGTTAGGGAAGTCACTAAAATATTTATTTTTTGAATCTTGCCCATGGTCACAAGTTCTATAGCCCTATCCCTCTATTTTAATATGCCATACCTCCACCATGATACCCCCAATTTGATAGTTCATCCCTCAAATCTGAGCAAAAACTCCTAGCAACTCGTCAGGACAAACCTGCTAAAATGTCAGCTTATTTGGTTCACTCGAATTAGAGTTCTTCAAAGTAGCATTGTCACCATTTATGGTAAATAGAAGAAAATTTAACCTGAATCCAGAGAAGACCCGATTCGATGCCAGATGTATGTAAGAAAAAGTATCAAGAGTATCTCCTTCAGCTAATGGGAGATCTTAAAACCACCCACCTCTTATCGGGAGGCGAGGAACCCGTAATTAGTTCATCAATTGATATGTTTAGAGGAACCCATCATTGGCTCATAAGAACTTAGCTAATTATCTTTCTTGATATTTAGGAAGGCATTAGAGGCTTATGTTGTAGTTGTGGAAGGGGTCAAATCGACCATCATATCGGGTAAAGACTTTCATGAGTTGTTTCTCACTCTTGGATAATGGAGATGGCTTAATCTTGTAAAAGGCATGGGAGTACCCTTGTTAGATACTTTGTATGCTAAAATCTAAAGGTACCACTTCTTTTAGGTTTTCCCTATGTCCGGGATGAGTTTACTACTAGAGATTTGGTGAATTTCCCAATCCTAAGGAATCCAATCTCAAGGGGATACCTTTTTTGTAGGTTATGAATTCATATCTTGTCTCCTCTCTTATGATGAGGATATATGAGAAGATGGAAGTTCCTCATGGATTGTTTCAACTCACTCATGGAGGTCGATAGCTCCAGGATAAAAATACACTCAAAGAATAAATCATAACTAAAGATGTCGTGATTCACATTGTAGAAAGAATTAAAGGTGGAGTTGGGGGAGGGGTTGCATCCTCCTCAATCCCACCTAGATCCTTTAAATATTTCTAAAACAAAGGTTTTATTCGCTAAACCATAAATATATCTAGACCTATGTTCGTGGTTGAACAGACAGTTGAAACCCAATTTTATGAAGCGGATATTATTGCATGTTGATTCATAGCCGTTGATTATGAACGACAAGCAATTATCTGTCATTTCAATAGTTTTTTTCCTACATCATTATCTCTTTAGGAGTGGGTACCTAAGAATTGGTCTCAGGATGTTGGGATACATTTCTACTCAAAAAGACTTTTTGTTTTCTTTTTTCGTAAGTTAGAGGACCAATAGAAGCTTTTTTGTTAGGGACGATTAAGGGACCAAGTCCATCGTGGCTCATGTGCTAGATAACTCACAGAATCAGGGACCAAGTTCATCATTTTATTTATTTTTATTAAATTAAAGAATGTGATGATAATTTATTATATTAATGACTTTATTTATTGTTATTTTCATTTTATTTTATACAATTTAAATAAAATGATAATAATTTAGTATAAAATGAATGACCCAATAAATTATAATTTTCACTTATATTAATTTTAATCCATTCATTAGTCTAGCTTATTTCTATATTGTGGAATTGTTATTCATTCAAACAATATGTATTAATGTGAATTTTAGTTTCATATATGCATTTTAGGTATTTGAAATGTTGGTTTTGTAATGATTTTATTACATTGTAATTTAATATTTTATTAAAAATTGATGTTATTATTTGAGCATATGTGAATTCTTTTTTGTTTGTTTATTTGATCATTCATGACTTGAATATTTATTAATATGTGTATCTTTTTTGAAAATATTTTTATTATGCTTATATATTAAGTATATCTAACTTAAATTAGGTCATTTTTAAGAAAATATGTGAAATGGACAAAACAACAAATATATCCACTACAATCAATTGATTACTATATCTGTAAGAAGAACCACTTCTTTATCGTCATTCCTATCAATATAAAAATCATGATATATTAAAACCTATATATATTGATGTGAGCAAAATCTCTCGATCAATATTACATTGATTCTAACCCAAAAAAAACCACTTTACAAACATGATTTCAAAATATTGAAAATATTCTTAAAATATATAAACATTCTCATATTCACTTCTAAATACATATTATATTCATGAGAATTTTTATAATGTGAAGAGATTAACTTTATTCATAAACATTTTTATAATCAAATTCAAAATAATCCATTTTATATTTTTATTATCAAAACAATTTTAAAATACATAAAATTAAAACATTTGGTTCATTAATATTTTTATAATACAAAACATGTAAGATAAAAAAATAATATTTTTTTATATTTTTCTATGAATGTAAATTTCTAAAATATCTATTTCCAAAGCAAAGCACTAAGCTTTCGTTTAAACCATATTCAAGTAACTAAAACAGAAATCAATTCTCTTATTTAAAAAGAGACAATGATGGAGTTATCAACATAATGTCAATGATGTCTGCTAAGACGGGATATACTAAAAGAAGATTAATATTCTAATTAATTTAAGTCAATTTCTTTGTACACTTTGTATGGAAGTATTCAAAATGATTAAAAAACTCTATAATAAGAAAGATAGGAATTTGTAAATGGAATGAATACGAAAATGGAAATACTAATTTATTTATGGTTATCTATTTGTGAGCATTTAATAATGGATCAAACCATATCCAAAACACAACTAAAATATAAACACAACCAAAATTTAAAACTAAAATATCTCAACAGATCACTTTAATAAGAAATTATTTTCAAACATTGTAATCAATGGTGTTTTTCAACAAAGAATATATCAATCATTAACTCATATAAATTAACGCATCTGAATGTTTGTGATACATTAACATAATTTATTGTTCAAACATGTGGATATTACAATTTAAGTTGGAATGTCCATTAAAATAGTTTATTGTTCAAACATGTGGATATTAGAATCTCGGTTGGAATGTTCACATTATCTTCCGAGATAATATAAAATTGTTTAAATTATTGTAGATGATAAGAAATTTTCATAAAAGGAACGAAAATATTTTTGTACTTTTAGTTTTTATTTCACTAAGGAGTATATCACTAATTTCACAGTCAGTGGATTGAATTTTTGTAATTTTAATCAAACTATTGGGAAAATGCTAAATATTTCTATTTTTTAAATTCAAAAATAAATTTCTAATTTATAGATTTATTTTTTTATTTTTTTATAATTTTCGATTGGTTGAGTGAACTGTGATGGGACATAATTTCCCTAGTGGAGGGAAATTTATTTTTGGTATTTGTCATTCCTGAAAAATCATTTTTTAAATAAAAAAATGGATAATTTTGTATAAGTGCTTTGACATTGTTATACTTGAAACTACTATTGTTCTACTCAATGATGCTAGAACTAATAGACTTCCTAGTTAATTACGTGAGCATCGGAGAGGGTGGCTAAACAAATATGTGGAGAGAAGTGCACGAGAAAGGATGTGTGGAGAGATTGTGCGTGCGTATGCTTGTTAAAAAGCAAGGACTATATCGAGTGAATATTTCTTCCTCCACATAAGGCTAATTTAATACGTGGAGTCAAGGCATTAAAAAAAAGCATAATTTAATTAGTAATTTCTCTATCCAATGATCTAAGAACTAAAGAGAAATATGTAGGAAAAGCTTTTATATATTGATTTTCTATGAAACTTCTACTATTTTGTTGTGCGGGGGAAGGGTGTGTGGTAATGGTCACTTGCATAAATGAGGGGCAAGGAGGGTTGAAAAATATGTGGAGGAAGGAGAACAAGTGTGTGCAAATTGCGGGAAAATGGGTGTGCAAAGAAATTGTGTGTGGTGGGGTTTTCTAAAGAGAAGAGATTGTATCAAATGGAGTTTTCTTTCCATAAAAGACTAATTTAATATCCTTAAGGCTAATTAACGATTAAGGCTATGCACAAGGAATGATTCGGTCCTCATTTTACACACGTATCTCCCACAAGACAATAAATATTATTAATTAATTAATAATGTGGGATGGGGTTGGAGAGCGAACTTTATTTTGTACACATGGAACTATTTAAAATTTTAAGTAGAAACTTAGTATCCAATATTAAAAGAAGTTTCCTTTTGATGTGTGTGAAAAAGGAGTGTTCTATGAGAGAATAGGTGTGTGGAGCAAGGAACATAAACTTTAATTCATAACATGAGATAAACTTTCATATGTAATGTTGTGGTCCTCCACATAAATTTCTTGTCGGTAAATTTACTCCATAACCTTTCTGTCATATGTTTTCAAATACTAAGTGCATTTGTGATCTTACATTGGAGAATTAGAAATTATTTTCAAATATTCAATGAAGTGTCGTTTTAAGTTAGTGTTGCAATAAACTAAGCAATGCCCTAGATATCTATTAAAAATAATCCATGGTTTATATTCCGTGTTGATATTTACACAGATTTGTTTTATAATTTTTCTTAGGATTCTATGAAATATATTTCACAAGGAATACAAGATTTATTTTTTCAAAGTGAAGAGATACAAAACAAGCTTTCATTGTGTTTATTCCACGCATCTGCATCTTCACACCTTGAGTACTGAAAGTTTCTCTCATATCTCATAGTGAAATTGATGTATTATTTTTTTGGGGACTCAAATTTGTGGGCACGACTTTAACAATTTCAACAATCAATGGTAGAAGTGAATCTCAAGAAATCAATAAGAACTATAATTGGAGCTTTTAGCACTGAAAAATGGTTTTTACTATTCTATAATCTATCTCATACTAAATACATCTCACTATCCTTAGTATTCATAGACAAAGGTCATTCAATCCTATACCTATTTGTCTCTCTACAAATATTACTTGCGATTTAATACTATAATTTATTTACATCAAATCACAATATGGAGAGAAGTGTAAGAGAATGGATGTGTGGAGAGATTGTGTGTGGGTGAGTTTGTTAAAGAGCAAGGACTATATCCAGTGAGGTTTTCTTCCTCCACATAAGGCTAATTTAATACATGGAGTCAAGGCATTGAAAAAGAAAGGATAATTTCATTAGTAAGTGCTCTGTCCAACAAAACTAGAACTGAAGAGAAATATGCAAGAAAAGCTTTTATATATTAATTTGCTATGAAAGTTCTCCTATTTTGTTGTGCGGGTGAAGGGTGTGTGGGAAAGGTTGTTTGCACAAGTGAGGGGTGGGGAGGGTTGAAAAAATATGTTGAGGAAGGAGAATGGGTGTGTGGGAAATGCAGGAAAAGGGGTGTGTAATGAAATTGTTTGTGGAGGGGTTTGTTAAAGAGAAGAGAGTATATCAAGCGGTGTTTGTTTTTCCATAATAAGACAAATTTAATATTCTTAAGTCTAAATAATCGATTAAGGCGATGCAGAAGGAATGATTCGGTCCTCATTTTACACACATCTATCCCAAAAGACAATAAATATTACTAATTAATTAATAATATGGGATGGTGTTGCAGAGGGACCTTTATTTTGTACACATGAAACTATTTAAACTTTTAAGTAGAAACTTAGTTTCCAATAATAAAAGAAGTGACTTTTTAATGCATGTGAAAACATAGTGTTGTATGAGAGAATAGGTGTGTGGAGCAAGGAATATAAACATTAATTCATAATGTGAGAGAAACTTTCATCTACAATTTTGTGGTCCTTCATATAAATTTCCTGTCGGTAAATTTATTCCACACCCATTCCTGTTAGACGCTTTCAAATACCATGTGCATTTGTGATCTTACATTGGATAATTAAATAATTATTATCAAATATTCAATGAAGTTTCTCTTTAAGTCAGTGTTGCAATAAACTAAGAAAATCCCTAGACATATATTGAAAATAATCCACGGTTTATATTCCGTGTTGATATTTACACATAATTTATGATAACTTTTCTCAGGATTCTATGAAATATATTTCACAAGCAATAAAAAATTTATTTTTTCGAAGTGAAGAGATAAAAAAACAAGCTTTCATTGTGTTTATTCTGCACATGTACATCTTCACACCTTGTGTAATGCAAGTTTCTTTCATATCTCATAGTGAAATTGATGTATTAATTTTTTGGGACTTAAATTTGTGGTCTCAACTTTAACAATTTCAACCATAAAGGTAGATATGAAGCTCAAGAAATCAATAAGAACTATAATTGGATCTTTTAGCACTGGAAAACACTTTTTACTATTCTATAATTTGTCTCATACTAAATACGTCTCACTATCCTTAGTATTCATAGACGGAGGTCATTCAATCCTATACCTATTTATCTCTATACAAATATTACTGGCGATTTAATACTGTAGTTTCTTTACATCAACCCACAATAATTTCCACAAACTACACCTCCACATTTTATGTAATGAAATTCATATTAAGCAGCTCGATTAAATGGAACCAAGGTAATTTAGTATGTAGAATGCATAGAGATTTCATTGTGTGGAGTTTTATTTGCACTTCCTTTGCACAATTAAAGATTATTGCACTATCATTTGACCTACCTCATTGTGAAGGGTCTTCATTTTCCATTTTCATAATTGTTTCTATAATCTGTCACCTCTAATGGTAGTTATCAAGTCCACAATTTGTCACATCTTTTGGTAGCAATCAATATGAAATTGCAATTAAGGCAGTGTGGGACTCTTTGTTTATACAACCAGTAACTAGAAAGAATTTGAAACATTTTCGATGAATATAATGTTTTCAACTTACTCTTTAAACCTTGAAAATTACAGGACCTCTCGAGCGCCAACTCATTTAGATGAAATCTCGTTGAACTTTAAATTGGTCCCAATAATTAAAGTTAATATTTCTCCCTCATGTAAGATTGTTGTGTGGAGGTGTGGAAGAATCGCAATGAAAATTTCTTCCCTAAACATATTTACCGATCAAACAAGAAAATTACCAATTACCCTTTTTTTTGAGGTAGCAAAAGAATCACCCAATTTTGAAAAGTGGTTATTCAGAATACACATTTTTTAGCATATTTTTGGTACTTTAAATTTTCTTATGTATCATGTGTGACTTTTTTTTTTTTAATTTAATGTGAGCTTTTTTCATGCTAATTTTAAAAAGTGTTGATGCAGCATCAACTCCTTTTTTGTAGAGGGTTTATTTTTGACACTTTAAATTTTCTAATGTCTTCTTCTTCCCTGATAAATTTATTTTTAAGTTTATTTATTTATTTTTTTTTCTATTTTTATTTTCACTTATTTTTATAATGAAATCTTCATTTTTTTCATATAGTTAAAAAATAAAAAAAGGTCAATATTTTAAAGTTGGTATTTTCTATATGTTTATGTAATCTTAATTAATATTTCAATACACATCAAATAATTGTCATTAAAAAAACAATAAATTTAAACATTTGACAAAAAAATATACATTTTCAATATAAATATAATGAAAAAAATACATATTTTGAGACTTTTTGTTAAAAATGACATGTCAAATAAACGATTTTTTATGGGAAACTCTTAATAAATAACTTTTAAAAAATAACATTTTTTTTATGAATTTTATGTTAAAAATTAATAGTAATCACAATTTTGTTTACAAAAATAATGATTCACATAAAATTAAAATGAAAATCAAATAATAAAAATAATAAGCATATAAGAACAATAATCAAATACTCATTCTTCTCATAAAATCTCAAAGTCAAAACACTACAAGTAAAACTAATGAATAACTCTAAAAATTGAGCTTGATTTTCAAGCATAACTTAAAGTTCAGAATCAATATCATATAATGCATGTTCATAATCTTCTAGAGCTTCATTATTGTCTTCTTCTACACCATTTTCTTTTTTATTTTTGACATTTTCCTCTTCTAATGGATCTTTCATGTCTGCAGATCTCCCAAAGTGTCATTTTCCAATCATTTCATATCATGGTGGTTGAGGTTCCTTCGCCTATTTTGCCACATGCGATTCATTAAAAAATTCTTTCTTCAAACCAGCTTCTTGCATTGCATCTGGAAGAAATTGAAGAGAATTAATTCTTTGGTGGAGAAAATTGCATTGTAGCGGGTCTTTTTCAATGGTAGCACAATTTATTCCTTTTTGTAGGCAATAGGCTAGTGTTGTACCTAATCATCAAGCAAAAAATAAATAATTAAGTAAATTAGTATAAACACATAAAAACTAAAAAGGAATATATTAAAAATTCATTTCATATAATAAAACTTACCTGAACCTGAGAATAAATCCAAAACCCAATCTCCTTCATTTCAACATAAATCTATGATATAGTTAATCAATGCTTGTGGTTTTTGATAAATGTTAATTGTCTCTCTTTCATCTTTATCTTCATATAGTAGCTTTCGTATGACAACATCATGAACCAATACTTGGCTATGAATTTTTCCATCTACTCAATTCAGAAGAATAGGCTTATAACTATAATTTTTTGTCCAACATTCAACATGGATGAACTCACAATCACGTATAATTTGTTGATCTATGGAAGAAATAAGATTTGAATTTTTCATATAACATGACATAGTATAAATTTAATTAACTTGTAAATAATTTTTTTTTAACATTAATCAAACATACAATTTCAATTTCTTATCATGTAAGCAAGATCCTTGAGTTTTCTTTTCCTTTGAAGCTTGTTAATAACATCGCAAATTTTGTGTCTAAATGAAATGTCACAAATCTCGAAAGTTGTGGTGTTGTGACTTCTTGAAATATCGTAACTACTATATTAAAAACTTGAAAAGTATAAGGCTCACTATCATATCCAATGTCTCAGAAATTGAAACCATGAGAAATGTTTGCAATAACCATGGCATATTCCCTTTTAGGTATGAGTTTTTAAATGTCTTCACAATCACCTTGTATTTTTGATATTGGATAGTGTCGAGCCCATTCCAAATGAAACGAGTAAGAGTAGGATCAAGTTCAACATTCCTAAGACGCTGCTTTCTCAGCATTTCCAACTTAAATTTTTTAATAAATCTTTTGAAAGTATTTGGTACTCCATTTGTATCCTTCTTCTCCATTTTTAATGAAATAAACAAATATATGCATAAGTAATAAAATAAAAATAGTTTACATATGAATAAAATGAATGTAAAAATCAACATACATTTTTTAATGCAAGACACAAATATTTAAGTGTTGATGTAGAAATTGATTCTGGGTAGTTGCGTACAACATCATTCCAACTATCTTCATTCAATATTTTAACCATATGTTCTTGTATTTTCAAATAAATCTGATGACTTAGTAAATAAAGTAAAAAATGTTAATATAGTGATATGTATAAAAAATATTACCAACAACAATATGTTATATTTAAAAGAAAATTATAATCCAAAAAAAATGTATAAATAATTCAACAAAAATACTTTTGAAATTCCAAGAACATTTTGTCCAATAATAATTCACTTGACTTCACACGACATAGTATTATTTGACTAGTTTGTCATCCTTCACTCCTTTCAATATTATCCAAGGTGTGATAGTCATATCATCTAGAAGTTTCTTCATTTCAGGACCTGTCTTACTGTTGGTACATATTATGGGTTTTGAAATTTTAACCTTCTAACTTTTTATACTAATATTTTCCCACATGTCGAAAATCTCATCAATCAATTACCATATCTCCCTAGTTCTAAATGCCAAGTTATCCATGCCTCTAAATAAATTTGAATTTACTTTGTCACATTTTGAATTGATTTTATCCTCAATTTGATAACCTATTTCCTTATAACATTCCTTCCGAAAGCTTAGACTGATTTTTGTCTTTCCCCACCACATTTTTCTACAAATTCATTATGAATAAATATGACTCTTTTGATGAAATTCATAGGAATTCTATACTCATTATCTATGTTATCATCCCATGCCAATATTTTTTTTTTTGTTTTTGTTAAACCAACACGAATGATACGTTTCATTGTTTCAAAAAGAGAGTTATTGGGATATTCCTCAATCAATTGTCTTTTGGCCTTTGTTGAATGGTTCTGTCTAATTTCATAATATTTGTATTCAAAACATTGTGTCCTCTCAAATTCCTCTCTGTTGGAAACTTTATTTGGATAAACAAGAACCACATAATCCACCACATGTGGATATGGATTGTACCTGAACAATGTTTTCAATTTATGGACATGTAGGTGATGTGTCTTTCTAATTTGATATTGAGATTGTCCTTCATTTGGACTATAGAATTGGATAACATTAAACTAAAATGTTTTTCCATCATTAATTAATTTATTCTTCATCAAGTGATCTCGAATGGCATTTTTTATTTGTTATGATTTCTCTGCTATATTTAGACTTTCACTTTGATCTTCAGTGTTGCCCATGATTTTTATAGATTGAGAAACTTTTGATTTCTTCTTCTTACTGGTTAACATATCTTCTTCTAGATAAGCAATCTCCTCATCATTAACTCGAAGAGAGACATTCGTATCCATTTTTCTTTTTAGTGTTTTATTTCTTTTCTCCTTTTAAAAAACACTCTAATCTCCTCCTCATTAATGGTGACATATTTTGCAGCTTCAGCTTCAATTTCCACATCTTCAAAAGCAACATGTTTAACTTTACTATATTGATCCACCTTATGGATTCTTTGTTAATCCCTTGTATGTACTGTTGTAGTTTCATGAGTTATTGCTTTTTGCTTCCTTCTCCTTTCTTCTTTTGTCTCTGTGTGGAAACTACTGATCATGTTCATAATATTTGGATCTAGATAATAAATACCCTCCAACATGATTGAAATACTCTCAAAAAAATCCTATCAAACAAAATACAATATGTCAATGATCAATAATTTATACAAAATTTAATGATCCTTACAATAATGCATAAAAAATAAATATAAATAAGGATATTTACAATGTTATTTGAAATGTTGGCTGTGATTTCTTCACACAATTGTGTAGATTATTCATATGTGTCATACTTGACTTTTAAGAGACGATATCTAACCTTGATGTGACCCATCCCACACGAGCCCACACTTACACGTAGTCTCGGCTTTACACTTGGTTTTGGGCTTTATGACGTGGCATATTTGTTTGTTGTTTCTGGCGGTTGTATGTAATGTGGGTAATAGATATTTTGTGTTGGAAAGTGGGAAAGATTTAATGCATCATTCAATTCCCAGCTGCAATTCTCGGGCCTGGTTCCCTCCATTTGGTCTTTGCCCAAAGTGCCTTTGTTGTCTGGTCATTCGCAATTTTTCTATGTTATGCTGTTGTGCGGTCCGGTGAGGGTTTGGTTGCTACTCTGTATGGCTTTGCCTCAGGTGCATATGGCAGTCTCTAGTTTCCCTTTGGGTGTGGTGGCAAGTAAATGCCGACCTTCCGAGCTTGGTTGCAGGGTTTTCTATGGACTTCTCCTGTGGCACGAATCTACCTGGGTTCTGGAGGTGCGCTTGCTCAAACTCTTTTCAGAAAGTAAGTTCCTCGGCCTTGTTCAGTCGTTTGGTTTTTGGAATCTGGTTTCTCATCTGGTAATTTCCCCTTGCTGTTTTTCTTACTGCTTCTGGCCTCTACTTGATTTGTAAAATGGGTTAACTGTTGGTGCCTTTGAACTCAGGTAACAGGGCATTGGTCTTCCATGGTTGCAAACAGGTAAATGGTCCTCTCCTTGATTTACTCTGATCTTCTTCTGGCATTGAAACTGACCTGGAATGCTCCTTCTGTCTCAGGCTCTGTCAATTTGTCAGCGGCTCTGTTCCACAGACTCCTTGGTCCGGCTTACTCAGGTACGTTATAGCTACACTCAGCTTCTATTTGGCTTCATGCTTCAGGTCTCACTGTAACAGTGTGTTAACGGAACTTTGTTTGGTTTGTGCAGGTCTGTGGTTTGACCTGGGCACGTGGATTCCTTACGGTTCGGTCTTCAAATGTAACAACCCTTTGTCGGTAGGCTCTGGTTCTTGAGATCCGTCAATTTATAGTTAGGGTTTTGTTTTGGTCCCTGTAGGGTTTGTCATTTGCTGTCAGGTAGTCACATTCAGTCCGCATCTCTTTCAAGGATGAAACCTGAACCTGGCTTTGGCCTCTGTTTTGGTTAGCTGTTCCGTTTTTGGTTAAAAGAACTGGTCCCTGTTATGAAACCCTAGACTAGGGTTTGTCCATTCTATGGACACTGACATTGGTCTTTTTATTTATAAATGACTGTAATTTGTGTATGGTTTGAACAATAGCATTATGGATATAATTCTGTGGATCTTTCTTTACTTATGAAAATTTGAAAGGTTCCTCAGAAGTTACCTGTGTTGTATTCTGTTTCCTCCAGCACTCTGTTTCGCTATAATATCATCAGTAATTCCGTTGTGCTTTATTGTTCTCATTACGCTCTCCACTTGCGTGTTCTCGTTCTGCTGTATGTGTGAATTCATTCTTGGTTGCTGTTCGATGGGAATATTAAGAAATACGACTTACAGTGGTCTGTCTTAGTCTGCTAGAACTGTTCTTAACAATACGATAGATAAAGATACAGTATTACAGTGATATGAAATGATATAGATGGACAATTTAGAAATAAGATCTGTATTTTCTTTTATTTCTTTATTATGAAATTGCTGAACCTTTCTCTTGTTTTACATTGCTGCTTTTATACATCTTTGGTTTACAGTTAATTGAAACTGCAATTGCTTTCAGTTGAACAGAAATGATATGGTTGTGTAACTACAATTCGGTTGACATTACAAGATCTTTATTTAGACAATTTTTGTCTTTTCTTCTTTAAGTTGACAGATCAATTTTTAAACTACTGTTTATTACTATTTGGACCATAACAACCCTAACCATCCATTTAAATTTGACTAACATAGCAACTAAAAGTAAAATAAAATAAAATCCTATCTCATGACCTGATAAACTAATCATAAAAAAAAAATCCAAATACTCAAACAACCTTCCAACCTAGCAGAGACTTCACCTGGTCATGGTGAGCTGGATGCTCCTGCATCAAGCTCCCAGGGAAAAAAGAAATCATGGCTCCAGTCCATGAGCTTCTCGACTGAAGAACCTGTCTGTTCAATCTGCCTAGCATCAAGCCACGAACTGTCCTCAATAGGACGGTCCTTCCACTTGACTAGGTACTGCACATACTCCTTCCGCCGAGTCCATTTAACCACCTGAGTTTTGAGAATTCTTTGGATCTCAGAAGGTTGAACGTAAGGCATCTGTCTCTTCCAAGCTTCTCCTTCATCTTGGGTATCTGTGTAGGTCGCGTGGTTCCATCTTCTTCTCCTCTGGGTCAGCTGTATAAGGGAACAGGTCTGCTACGTTAAAGATAGGTGAAATGCCTATTCCGGGTGGCAACTGTATCTCGTAGGCATTCGCCGAAAATTTCCAAAGGACTTTGCAAGGTCCTATCTTTTTATACTTCAATTTATTGTACGTACCTTTAGGGAAGCGTTCTTTGCGCAAATGTGCGAGGACTTCATCCCCCACGTCAAACTGTACTTCCCTTCTCTTCAAATCTACTCACTGTTTATACTTTAAGCTGTTGTCCTGCAATCTAATTTTTCCCTGTACATGCAAATCTCTCATTGTGTTAGAAAAATCTTTTCCATATGCACTTCGCCTTTCCTACAGTCCAAGGTCTCGCAGTTCATGCACTCTGTGAGGATGCATGCCGTACAAGATCTGAAATGGGCTGAAACCTGTGTTGCGGTTAGGCGAGTCATTATAAGCGAACTCTACCTGTGTAAGTGCTTAATCTCACATCCGCGAATTCTCTCCAACCAAGCTTCATAACAGGTTTCCCAAACTCCTGTTTAGAACCTCTGTTTTCCCGTCGGTTTGCGGGTGATATGCAGAACTGTAGCTTAGCTGTGTGTCCATTTTTTTCCATAAGGTACGCCAAAAGTGTCCCGTGAACTTCACATCCCTATCTGAAAGGATAGATTTAGGCAATCCATGTAACTTGACAATCTCATTGAAAAACAAGTGGGCCACGTGGGTGGCATCACTGGTTTTTCTGCAAGGAATAAAATGCGCCATTTTTTAGAACCTGTCCACTACTACCATTACTGAGTCGTAACTTCTCTGATTCTTAGGTAGGCCTAAGACGAAGTCCAAGTTGACTGAGTCCCACGGTCTACCTGGAGTAGGTAACGGTGTATACAGTCTTGTGTTTTGACTGTGACCCTTTGCTAACTGGCACACTTTGCATCTGGCCAAAAATTGTTGTACATCTCACCACATCTTTTGCCAAAAGTAGAAATGACTAAGCTGCTCGAGTGTCTTGTCCATGCTGAAATGTCCAGCCAAACCTCCACTATGCTTCTCTCGAATAATATTCTCCCTCATCGAGCAGTCAGGTATGCACAACTGTCCTCCCTTAAACGGAAACTTCTACTGTAGATTGTAGTCCAACCAAGGACTGTTATCCCTCAATAAGGGATTCTGACATGCCTCATAGGCCTCCTTAAAATCCGTATCAGTCTGGTATAAGTCCTGTAAGTGCTCAAAACCCAGCACCTGCATAGTGCTTTCCTGTAGAAGTAAAGCTTTCCTACTTAGCACATCTGCTACCTTATTTGCTTGCCCACTAATATGCTTCAATACGAAATTGAAACTCTGCAAATACTCCACCCATTTGGCATGTTTGTGGTTCAGCTTGTGTTGCTGCATTACATACTGTAGTGCAGAATTATCTGAAAACAACACAAATTCATTTCCCAATAGATAATGCCTCCAGTGTTTTAATGCCTATATAACAGCATAGAATTCCTTATGATATGATGAATATTTATGTCGACACTCATTCAGTTTCTCATTGAAAAATGCTACAGGCTTATCCTCTTGGATGAGTACAGCTCCTATTGTTGTGCCGCTAGCATCACAACAAACCTGAAATAATTTCTTGAAATCCGGAAATCTCAGGATCAGCCTCTCAGTGATCTTTCGCTTTAACTACTGGAAACTTCTCTCTGCTGCCTCTGTCCATCGAAAAGGTTGGTTAGCCTTTTTGATGGTGTCCAGCATAGGTGCACAAATTTCGCTGAAATTCTTTATGAATTTCGTGTAAAAAATTGCTAATCCATGAAAGCTACATACCTCAAATAAATTTTTCGGAGATGGTGAATTCACTATCGCTACCACCTTCTCTGGATCCATCTTCAGTTCATTCTCTGCTATTACAAACCCCAAATAAATCAATTCCTTATGCATAAAAGTACATTTCTTCAAATTTATTAGCAATTTATTCTGCTACAATTTCTCCAGCACCTTATGCACATGTTGAAGGTGTTCTCCCCTTGTCCTGCTGAAAATAAGTATGTCATCCAAATATACTATCACAAACTTTCCAATGTACTCCTTCAGCATCTCATTCATTAACCTCATGAATGTACTGGGTGCATTACTTAGGCCAAATGGCATGACCAGCCATTTGTACAGCCCCTCATTCGTCTTAAAGGATGTCTTCCATTCGTCCCCCTCTCGTATCCGAATCCAATGGTACCCGCTCTTCAAGTATATCTTAGAGAAATAAGCTGCCCCGCTTAAACAATCCATCATATCATCCATCTGTGGCAGTGGAAACCTCTACCAAATGGTGATTTTATTGATGGCCCTTGAGTCGATGCACATCCACCACTCTCCTCCCTTCTTGGGAGCGAGGACTGTTGGAACAGCACAAGGGCTTAAGCTTTCCCTTATCAATCCCTTGTCCAACAGTTCTTGCACTTGCTTCCTAATTTCCTCATTGTCTTTGGGGCTCATTCGGTATTCCACTTTGTTCGGCAAACTGGCTCCGAGTATGAAGTCCATATGATGACTTATGCTCTGTTTGGGGGGTAATTTGTCTGGCAAGTCATATACAACTATGTCTGTAAGTTCCTGCAACATTTGATGGATCTCTATAGGTAAATCTGATACCTCTGTATGTAACAATATTGTCTTTACTTTCTTTACAACTGCGTAACCTACCTCACTGTCCTCAACCTGTTTTAAAAATTGTTTTCCACTGACCAACAATGTTCTTGGTTCACTAGTCTCTGCTATCCCTTCTTCCTTGATGGGCACAAGCGTATGCTTGATTCCATCCTTAACAAATTTATAACAGTTCGTCAATCCGTCGTGTACCACTTTTCGGTCGTACTGCCAAGGCCTGCCAAGCAGTATGTGACATACATCCATCGGCATGATGTCACAAACGACTTTGTCCTTATATGTGCCTATTTGAAACTCTACCTCGTTCTGTTCATCCACCAGCAACTGTTGACCTTTTTGTAGCCATGAATCTCTGTAAGGTTTGGGATGCTTCAAGCTTTTCAACTCCAATTTTTCCACCATATCTGTGGACACTAAATTATCAGTACTACCACTGTCAATAATTAACTTACAACACTTACCTCGCGACTTACAAATTTTTCTAAACAAAGCCTTCCGCTACGTCTGTTCGGTGACCTCGTTGACTGGTTTTAGCAACACCTTGTGCAGCACTAGAGCTTCCCCTGTCTCTGGAGCATTCTCTGCTTCTTGGGGAGGTGCCGCTGCTTCCTCTGGTTGTGCCACATATGCACCTTGCTGTCCAGCTTGATTTTCTTCTAGACATTCAAACGATTGGTGTCCCCATTTATGACACCTATAACACTGATAACCAGCCCCTCTACCTCAGCCATTTCCCCTGCCTCACTGGGATGACCTACCGCCTCTCATGCTGTCACCTTTGTCTGCTGATCCGGAAGCTTTGGAACTGCTACCTTCCTCATTACTATTAGCAGTCCGGCCTCTGCCATATGACTGGCCTTTCCCCCTACTGGCTCCTCGTCCTCTCTAGGCATTCTGCCTTCTGGTAATTTTCTCTTCAGCCTTCATCGCACTTTGATACGCTTCCTCATTGTTGTTCAGAGACAAAATGTTGATTTCATACAAAATATCTAACCTTAGCCCATTAACATACCTGGTTGTTCTTTTCGCTGTATCCTCTGTATATCCGGCTCGCAAATTCACTCAATAGAACTCCTCCATGTACTCCCTTACCATCAATCCTTTCTGTTTTAGATTCTGAACCTGCCTGTGCAATGCAATCTGATAGTCCCTTGGTAGAAATCTGCCTTTTAACTTGGCCACCATCCTTGACCAGGTTTTAATCAGCGCCTTGTTCAATCTTTTCCTCTCGTTCTGGACACTATCCCACCATAGGGTTGCGTGTCCCTTCAATTTCGTCATATCGAACTTAACTCTACGGTCTTCGCTAACTTCCTCACACTCAAAGTACTTATCCATCTCATTGATCCAATCCAATAAAACTTCGATAGACAAGATGTTGTCATAAGTCGGGAGTTCTGGCTTGGGTTTACTGCTTGCTACCAAAACAGATCTCAACAATCTCACTTCTGCAGACTCACCTTCTGGTCCATCTGCTGCTACTTCAGTTTCCTCTTCACTATCATTGCCTATTTCCGGATCTCTTCGTCTACCTGCCTCTACTGCCTCCAAATGGGCAGCAAGAACTCTAATCTCCTCTCTCAATCCTTCCTCTACCAATCTTCGAACACCTCTGCCACGACCCCACCTTCCTCTCTCCATTCCTCCTACTAACATAAACAACTGCTCTGATACCACTCTGATGTGACCCAGCCCACACGGGCCCACACTTACACGTAGTCTCAGCTTTACACTTGGTTTCGGGCTTTATGACGTGGCGTATTTGTTTGTTGTTTCCGGAGGTTGTATGTAATGTGGGTAATAGATATTTTGTGTTGGAAAGTGGGAACGATTTAATGCATCATTCAATGCCCAGCTGCAATTCTCGGGCCTGGTGCCCTCCGTTTGGTCTTTGCCCAAAGTGCCTTTGTTGTCTAGTCATTCGCGATTGTTCTATGCTATGCTGCTATGCGGTCCGGTGAGGGTTTAGTTGCTACTCTGTATGGCTTTGCCTCAGGCACATATGGTGGTCTCTAGTTTCCCTTTGGGTATGGTGGTAAGTAAATGCCGGACTTCTGAGCTTGGTTGTGGGGTTGTCTATGGACTTCTCCTGTGGCATGAATTTGCCTGGGTTCTGGAGGTGCGCTTGCTCGAACTCTTTTCAGAAAGTAAGTTCTTAAGCCTTGTTCAGTCGTTTGGTTTTTGTAATCTAGTTTCTCATTCGCTAATTTCCCCTTGCTATTGTTCTTATTGCTTTTGGCCTCTGCTCAATTTGTAAAATGGGTTAACTGTTGCTGCCTTTTGAACTCAGGTAATAGGGAATTGGTCTTCCGCAGTTGCAAACAGGTAAATGGTCCTCTCCTTGATTTACTCCGATCTTCTTCGGGTGTTGAAACTGACCTGGAATGCTCCTTCTTTCTCAGGCTCTGTCAATTTTTCAGCGGCTCTGTTCCACAGACTCCTTGGTCCAGCTTACTCAGGTACGTTATAGCTACACTCAGCTTCTATTTGGCTTCATGCTTTAGGTCTCACTGTAACAGTGTGTTAACAGAACTTTGTTTGGTTTGTGCAGGTCTGTGGTTCAACCTAGGCATGTGGATTCCTTACAATTCGGTCTTCAAATGTAACAACCCTTTGCCGATAGGCTTTGGTTCTTGAGATCCGTCAATTTATAGTTAGGGTTTTGTTCTAGTCCTTGGAGGGTTTGTCATTTATTTTCAGGTAGTCACATTCAATTCGTGTCCCTTTCAAGGATGAAACTTGAACCTGACTTCGGCCTCTGTTTTGGTTAGATGTTCCGTTTTTGGTTAAAAGAACGGGTCCTTGTTATGAAACCATAGACTAGGGTTTGTCCGTTCTATGGACGCTGGCACTAGTCTTTTTATTTATAAATGACTGTAATATGTGTATGGTTTGAACAATAGCGTTATGGATACAATTCTGTGGATCTTTCTTTACTTATGAAAATTTGAAAGGTTCCTCAGAAGTTACCTATGTTGTATTCTGTTTCCTCTGGCACTCTATTTCACTATAATATCATCAGTAATTTCGTTGTGCTTTACTGTATCGTTGTGCTCTCCACTTGCGTGTTCTCATTCTGCTATATGTGTGAATTCATTCTTGATTGTTGCTCAATGGGAATATTAAGAAATACAACTTACGGTGGTCGGTCTTAGTCTGCTAGAACTGTTCTTAACAATACGATAGATAAAGATATAGTATTACAGTGATAGGCAATGATACAAATGGGCACTTTAGAAATAAGATCTGTCTTTTATTTTATTTCTTTATTATGAAATTGATGAACCTTTCTCTTGTTTTACATTGCTGCTTTTATACATCTTTGGTTTATAGTTAATTGAAGCTGCAATTGCTTTCAGTTGAATAGAAATGATATGGTTGTGTAACTACAGTTCGGTTGACATTACAAGATCTTTATTTAGACAGTTTTTGTCCTTTCTTCTTTAAGTTGACAGATCAATTTTTAAACTACTATTTATTACTGTTTGGACCATAACAACCCTAACCATCCATTTAACTTTGACTAACATAGAAGCTAAAAGTAAAATAAAATAAAATCCTATCTCATGACCTGATAAACTAATCATAAAAAAAACAATCCAAATACTCAAACAACCTTCCAACCAGGCAGAGACTTCACCCGGTCATGGTGAGCTGGATGCTCCTACATCAAACCTTCTCATTTGTCTTGGGAAATATTGGAAGAACATAAACAATGTTTGCATTTGGCACCAAACATATGTTTCATACTCTGCCCATCACCTCATATGGTTCACCAAAGTTAATCATACCACAAAATAGATAGATATGTTTACTATCATCACTTTCAATATCTTTAACATGCCATATAAAATTTGTTTTATTTATTCTCGTGAATTACTCCATTCGGAAATAATATTGAATATACTTGACAGACATGTTGCTTGAGTTTTACGATGTGTTGAAAATAGCAACAAGAAATGATAAAAATAGAATCCAGAATATTCCAATTTTAATTTCTCTTTGAATTAAAATTGTGAATTAAATCCGAATTTAGTCTCACCAGCTAATTGGAAATAATTAATTAATTCATTATGGATTAATTAGTTGGAGAAATTCAAGTTAGAAGTCTTTTTGAAGTCATGCTACAGTTATCCCTTAAATTAAGGAGATTATCTCTTAATTAAGTAGATAAGATTGAATTATATTTGAGTTGTAATTAGTTAACTCAGTTTACTGAGTTAAGCCAGTAAAATTAGTTCCAAACTATTTGAGGAACTAATTGTGATTTATCAGTCAGTTGATGCATACATGCACTCAACAAGTGTACTCCAGATAACTGAAGATTCCCTCATCAGAAACTCATGCATGTGTATTCAGAGAAATACCCAGTTGAACTAAATTTGAAGGACAGGTTACTATCAATTGCATGTTTTCTCCTATAAAGGAAACTCATGCATGCAGTTAAGGGAAGGTTCCTTGAGGATTGTGCAGTTCTGATAGTGTGTTAGAGCAGTCTTACACTGGGTGAAGGAGATCATCCCAGAGGTAACTGTGCAAGGAAATAAGAGCTTGGAGGGAAGAGAGGAAGGCTTGTGAGAAGATTTGATAGCCTGTGAGCATCCAGGAGGATTGTACTGAGTGCTGGCTAGCTGTGAAAGCTAAGGCTTTGTGTAATTCTGATGTTTTACCACCTTGTATGATAATATAGATAGTGGTGTTTTTTAGCTAAGGCTTTCCCCTAAGTTTTTTCTGTGTTTCATGTGTATTAATTCTTCTTCTTATGGTTATATGTGTTCAGCCCTGATTCAGCTTGATCTTTAAGCTTCTGCAAGTTTGATAGTAGAAGAAGATTATAGTATTTTTCTTTGGTATATTGCATTATCGAGTTAATCTACAGTCATATTTTATACATAGATCTCAGAGGTAGATTTGTAAAGAATTTGCAAGAAATTCTACATGGTATCAGGGCTAGCTGATCTATAAAGAAATTCCTACATGATGTTTCACAGTTTGTGTATGTTCAACAATATTCATAAAGTGTCCAACTGCAACTTTAGATGATGTAATTGTTGTCCTTGTTTCAAGAAACATTCACAAAGACCTTCTTTGATGCCATCTTCCTGATATATATATATATATATATATATATATATATATATATATATATATATATATATATACATATACATATACATATACATATACATATACATATACATATATATATATATACATATATATACATATATATATATATATATAAGTTAATTAAGAAAACACATATATTAATTAAACAAATTAAAAAAAATTAACAATATAAAATTTATTTAAAAACAATATAAATTTAACAATAGTATATTTTTAAACAAAAATTGTAAATAAAAAAATCATTTTTTCTAAACAATATAATTAAAAAATTTAAATATATAAATTTAAAGAAATATTAATTTTTTTAACAATATATTTTTTTTTTAATTGTGGGGCCGAAGGCCCGAGGGTGACCTTGCCTGCGAGCCTTCAGCTTCCCATTGGGTCGAGGGGTTGATTCTTGAAAATAAACCCTTGGCCCAGCAGTTGGCTTGCACAGGCCCAACTAAACCGTGGGTAGGTCTGTTGGGCCTGGATAGGCTTGCCCGCTGGCCTTTGGCCCCCATTTTAAATAAAAAAAAATAAAACAAAAATGATTTTAAAAATAAAAGATAAAAAATAAATTTAAATCTAAAAAAAAATCAAATTGTTTAAAAAAACATGTATGTGGTTTAAAAAAAATTTGATTTTTTTTTTTTGTTTTACATTTAAAAAAAAAAAATCAATAAATAAAACCCTTTTTTTAATGGAATAATTTTATTTTATTATTATTATTATTATTAATTTTTTTTTTTTTTTTCCGTGCAGGAATTGAAATGTCCCCCAAGCCAAATTTAAAAAAAAAAAGTAAAATGTAGAAAAAGAAGTTTAACACTAGTTTTTTCATTTCAAAGGCCTAAAACATATAACTTTTCTTATTTTTTCTTCTAAAAATCCTACAAAATTGATTTTTTTCCATCTTCTTCGCTATAAAAATATTTAAAAAATAGAGTTTTTTATATGGTTTTCCTCGTAAAATATGATAGTGCAAAAAAAACTTCGAAAAAAAAAAAAAAATTGGAGCATAAACGCCATGAAACAATAGATTTTCCCCAAATTCCTCTTGGAATGGTCATAATAGAAGGAAAACTAACCTTTGAAATGTGAAAAGCTCACATTGAATGTGTTATCAATGACAATGCAACTGCTCCACAAAATTGCTGCAAAATTTTTAACAAAACCGAGAATACTTGATGTGATGTGACGAATAGAAACAATGAATGTTATTATATAACGCAAATTTTTTGATTTCTTTAGCATTTCTCGAATGTGGGATTAAAATTAAAATTAAAAAAAATAAAAGATATAGTTAATATTATAGGTTTAGATTAGCTTTTACTCTTTGTGGGATAAAAGATAAAAAATTAATTATAAAAATTAATTTAGTTACGTAGTCAATGTTAAATAATTTAAATGAAAATTTCATTTTAATTTTGAAGGAATGCATTAAACGAATTTTTTTGTGGATATTTTGAATAGAAAGTAGGGTGAAATTTTTCATGACCAAAAGTTTAGTAATATGTTTTCAAGTCAATTTTAGATGAAAATTTTGGACGGAAATATTTCAAATGAAATTTTCAGTAAAAGTTTTTGGAGGGAAACTATGGAAGGAAAATGTTTGGTGAAAATTTTGGAGAGGGGGGGTACTTTAGAGGGAAATTTTCAATCTCTAAGCTACAAGTTGTCATTGGGAGAGAGTGAATTTGTATCATTCAACATCTCCTGGTTGAAAGTCATGGATTCTTCTGATAATGAAGTTTTTCTTTCTGTAGCTTCACCATCCTTGTCACGCAACAACTCAATTCATATTGATGAATATAATAGGAATTATTTCACTATGAATAGAGAGTCAAACTTTGCACTTGGTCTTAATCCTAAGGATGATGAGAGCAACATTGTTGAAGGGTAGTAAAAACAATTTCCTGCGAATAGAGAGTTAATTTTTCCACTTAGTACTAATCATAAGGATTATGAAAGCATCACTGATGAAGGGCTAGATGAAGAATTTGCAGTAAATAGAGAGTCAAATTTTCCACTTAGTCCTAATCCTAAGTATCATGAAAACACCACTGATGAAGGGGGGATAAAAAATTTCCAGAGTCAATTTTTCCGCTTAATCCTAATCCTAAGGGTTATGAGAGCACCACTGATGAAGGGGGATATGAAGATTTTCCAGAGTCAAGTTTTTCACAGTCCTAATCCTAAGGATTATGAGAGCACCACTGAGGAAGGGGAGGGGGAGGACGAAGAATTTCTAGTAAATAAAGATTAAAACTTTCCACTTAGTCCTAATCCTAAGGATTATGAAGGCACCACTATTGAAATGGAGGATGAAGAATTTCTATTAAATAGAAATTCAAAGTTTCCACTTAGTCTTAATCCTAAGGATTATGAGACCACCATTGATGAAGGGGACGATGAAGAATTTCCTACAAATGATAATTTGATTATGAATAGCGAGTCATATTTTCCAGTTAGTCCTAATCCTAAGGATTATGAGAGCACCAGTTATCAAGGGGAGGATGAAGAGATCTTGCAAATTATAATTTTATACGCACAAATGTGAATAATGCATTTTCTCTAAGTTAGTGTTTCAAAGGTACTCATGTTGATGACGAATTGAATCCTCCATGGGAAGCACGAATGAAGATGGTGAAGAATTTCATCCAAGTCATGATTTCCAAAGCGCAGATGTTGGTAGTGATTAATTTCTTTCAAGTGAGGATGGTAATGAATATTTTACAAGCAATGATGGTGATGAATTTCCTTACTATGTTCAAAAGATCACAGTGAGGATAATATTCCTCCTAATGATGCTCAAAATGCTTCTACAAAGGATATTGAAGTGATGGAGACATTACAAGAAGATATTGTATATAGGGGTAAGAGTAGACCTTTTCATATCAATCCAAAATATATCACAAGTAGAATTTCTATTGGTGATCTGATTTAGGTGAATTTTTTCGAAAGGATTGCTTGAAACATATGGATTTCAAGTTTTATTTGGAGCAAAGGAAGAGATATTGTCAATGAATAAAAACATGCAAAATTCATGTTTAGTGGGTTTCATTTAATTGACACTAGCAGGTTATGATTGTCATATTGGGAATGTATTTCTATGTAGAAAGGCTTTCAAAATGTTGCATTCAATTGGTAATTTTTGTTTGTTAAGAATACAAGAAAGACTGGAAAAGAATCCCACATTTTATTCAGAAGTAAATTATAGATGAGAGGTTGGGACATTAGAAAATACTGCAATGTCATGGATAAAAGACTTCTTTTCAATCCATGGATTGTGTATGCCAAATAAAGACATAATACATATTCCAAATAATTTCTCAAGAGGAGAAATATACAACTTATACAGAGAATATGTATAAGGTTTTGAAGGAGATGGTAATTTTATTACATATTCATATTTTACAGGCATATGGAAGAAAAAATTCAAAAATGTTTGTATTCCTAAGAGGACAAGGATGGGGGTTTGCATTACATGTGCTTCTCTTAAATAAAAAAGGGATAAAATGTCAAGGGGAAAAAGGAGGCATGCATTCATAATATTATTTTAAAAAATTGGATAGTTATCAACTATGAAAATATATTTATTAATATGTTTCTTTCATTTTATGTGTAGATTCCGTTGTCAAAGAAATTCAAGAGCATCACAATCAACAAACAAATGAAAATAAAAAATTGTATAAGCATCGAAAGAAGTGTTATGATAATCCAAATAAATATTTGGTTTTGATAATTGATGGTATGGACCAAAACAAAACACTTTTACCACATTTTTTCTGCACACCAAAAAGATTACAAGAGGAAAATTTTATTTAGTTTCACCTGGTTGGTCATATGGTCTTTAATGGGAAGATTTTGCCAAGGGTTTACTTCACAACTCCAAATATTCATAATGACGCAAATTTGACCATAACTATAATCCATGACGTGGTTTCTCATTGGTTTGGTATTCTTCCTGAAGTTTTGAATATGCAATTAGACAACACAAGCCATGAAAATGAAAATAAAGTTGTTTTGGATATCTAAACATGCTTGTTGAATTGGTAATTTTTGAAAAAGGTAAAGGTTGGTTTACTTATTTTTGGGCACACTCATGACCATATTGATCATATTTTCAGTCATTTTTTAGTAACATTTAGGAAGAAGGATTTTGGGAGCCTGCCATCATTAATTGAATGTATTAAGAAATCATACATTCTAGAGCCTGTTTTTCATGTGTTGGAAGAAACTATTGACATGAGAAGGTTTATTCTGGGATCGCATGGTGAGGAGAAATGATTTGAACAACTTAATGACATTAGCTTCTAGCATCAATTTATTATCAAAAAACTTGATGGGAAAATGCTTATATGGGGCAAGAAGTATTCCATTGTTGTAAAATGGGGGTCTTCATCAATTTTAGCAATTTTGAAGTTCAATTAAGATCATCCAATATCTGCATCAAAGATATTACTATTACAATCAGTTGTTGAAATCCATAATGCACAAAGGCATAAGAGAGATATACATTATTTTGAATGCATGGAAGAAATTAAAAGATGTATTAGAGATACATATGAGTACTTTGATGTTGTTGACTCATTTTGGTGGGAGTTTTTTTTCAATAATCAAAGTGATATCATTTCAAGATCAAGAAGTGAAGATACACTTTTGAAGACTCGAATTATTTGGCCACAAAATATGCCAAATGAACATGAGGAAAGACACATTGTTGAACAAAAGAAACTCAAGGTATTATTAATTCTCCACAAGTA
Source organism: Pinus tabuliformis (assembly GCA_031772625.1). Lineage (NCBI taxonomy): Eukaryota > Viridiplantae > Streptophyta > Pinopsida > Pinales > Pinaceae > Pinus > Pinus tabuliformis. The sequence continues at coordinate 1,473,114,629 of CM062816.1, forward strand.
GAGGAAATAGAAATCTATATTGGTTCTAGAAGATCACATGCACAATCTAAGGCCATGGAAGAAATTTACAGGGGTTCTGTGCACGATGGTGGGTTGCATGATAGCAATATTAGCAAAAGGAAATCCACTTGGCTATCCATTTTGGGTTTCCAGGGTTCATTAAAGAAAATGAAGATATTACAGCTATTGAAGTACATTGGTTGCCACAAATACCCACTCATTCAATGGTGGGTACAAGCCAAATATGGTAGTTGATAAAACATTGGTAGAAAGAGAAAAATAAAGGGTACAAATATAAATTGTTGCCGCACAAACCTCTTAAAATTTAAGGATGTTGACATACTCTTTTATGACTTCAATTTAACAAAGAGAGGAACTCTTCACTTCAGGACCATAGATATTTTGAAGAAGTTGCTACTAGAAGAAATAGTGTTGAGATGGGATTCTATTGAAACTAGTCGTAGATCTATAAGACTTTTGAAACTTGAAATGGTGGGCATGCATGTTGACTCAGATGAGGAACTAGTTGATGAAAGAGAAGAATATGGGTCATCTTCATCTGCATCCAGTCATTCATTTGAAGATGTCGATTTTGATGGTAAGCTAGAACCTATGAGTGATTTTGAATAAATGTCTAAGACATTTTATGTAACTGATGTTTGCATGGTAACTTGAAATAAATCTTTTAACTTCCATATGATCTTACATGAACTTATGAGTAATTTCTATGTTATTATATTTTTTTAATTACGAAGAATTCATCTCTTTAGAATATCCACAATGCAATGTGATGAGTTACATAAATAATTAATGTTATATTCAATCTACCAAAGTTGATATTTTTCTTAAAAGTAAAAAAAATATTAGAAATTAATGTTGATTTTTAAATTATTTAGTGATATTGTTATGATATTATTTATTGTTGAAAGGTTGGCGACTGGAAGCTAGGGTTTGAAACAGGGGGCGACATCAAAAAACTCATAACCATGGAGGGACAAGGAGGAGGGAGCTCCACTCCCTCCTACAGCAACGTGGTCTTGAACAAAGGTAGAGGGACAAGTCCGAGCAAGCAAAAAAACTCCATGGAGAAAGAGACAAGAATCACTGAGACACAAGTGCCGGAAGGCAATGGACCTTAGGAAGGGAGAGGGACCCACGAGGAGGCTCAGGAAGAAGTGATAGTAGGAGACAGAGGTCAGAGATTGGAAAGTAGAACTCTAACAGAAACCTGCAAGCCCAAGAATATTTTTAAACCATGAGTGGTCCTTAGTGATCCGGCTCTGCAGAAGCACAGAGATCACATGGCTACCTATGCAGTCATATGTAAGTTCATGGGCATCTGGCACATAGAGAAAGCACTATACACTTGGATAAGAAACACCTGGAAACCGAAAGGAGATATAACTATACATCTAGATTCCAAGGGTTTCTTCACCGTGGTTTTCAAGAACTTGGAGGATAAAGACATAATATTCGAACGAGGACCTTACTTCTTTACTACTGTGGGTCTCTACATGTGACCTTGGATGATGAAATTTGTGCCAGAGTGAGAAATGTTCACTTCGGTCCCGGTATGGATTAGACTATATTCCTTACCTTTAGATTACTCACTGCCGGAATACTTAAAAGCTATAGGCAATAAACTAGGACATTTTATAAAAATATCAGAGGATACTCTGCGTGGTAAATGCACATCCTTCACGTGCATATGCATTAAAATGGACTTATCAGGAGCACTCCTGGATGAGGCCATCCTAGAAGTTTATGATGAGGAATTGGTCCAGGCAATCGACTAAGAACACATCCCGTTCAGATGCTGCGAATGTCATGAACATGGACATCTCTTCAGAGAATGCCCACTCAAAAAAAGAGAGAATAATATGAAAGGCAACATCGGTAAAGACCTTGAAGGTTTCACCAAAGTGGCAGGCAAGGGGAAGGGAGGGGGGAAAAGCACCAAAAGAAACCCAGTGAGAACAACCTACCAAGTCACAATAGTTTTGAGACTCTAGAAGAGGAGGGGAAAGAAAATGAAAAGAGTAAAGATATGGGGAACACCTTAACCAAAAGGGAATGAGAAGATAACATGGACATAATACAGGATGACAAAGAAAGGAAGGAGGACCCACTAAACAACACTGGACTTGGAGAAGACTAGGATACGACCCCCAACGAAGTAGGAACCAAAGATCAAGAACTACAGGAGATCCTTAAGAGGGAGAACCTGGAACTTGAGCAGTTTCTAGAACATGGCACTAACAAAGGGATTGACTCTCTGCCCCGAGAGAAGTTTGACAAAGTGCAACAGCTCTACCTCAGTAGATCCCTAAAAAAGGCTACTGGAGTCAAATGGAACTATGACAGCTAGGAGAATAAAGGGGTCAAATAAATGGAGATCACACCAAGATGCTCCACCAAAAATCCAGGAAAAAAAAGAGGAAGAAGAAGACAGAATGATCTCCTATTAGAATGCGGGAAATTCCTAATCAATTCAAGTAAGATGAAAGATCTTACCAGTTACTCTTTTACAAACACCTCATTATGAAGCTCACAACCTGGAATATTAGGGGGCTAGGAAGCAAAAGAAAGAAAAGAAATCTCAATAATAGAATAAAAGAAGAAAAACCAGATATGGTTTTCATACAGGAAACCAAATGCTCAATAGAAAAGATCAAGGACCTTCACTGCAAATGGCTCAACAACTATGAGTACCTGGAGGTCAAAGCCAACAACACAACGAGGGGAATTCTTGCCCTTTGGAATCCTCATGTCTCAATTATAATTCAACCTCTGGGGGACAAAGACTGTTACTTGACTACAAATGTCTATGGTCCTCAACTGCTTGAGGATAAACTAAGACTACTCACCTCACTAAAGGAACTAAGAGGAAGACATCCAAGCATCCCCTGGATTATGGGGGGGGGGGACTTCAATATGATCAAATCACTTTCAGAAAAAAAAAGGGGAAGCAAAATGTTGGGGTGAGACTCACTCACATTCCAGAAATTCGTAGAAAAAATGAGACTGGTGAGAATAGAGACAATAAATGGCATCTTCACTTGGAATAGCAAGAGAGGGGGAACAACCCAAGTTGCTTCGAAATTAGATAGCTTCATAGTTTTGGAGGATCTCCTTCTTTCGGGTCACTCCATGACCACATGGATTCTTCCTTTTGGGGGTTCAGATCACTGGCCTGTTCAGTTGGACGCTTCTTTCATAGGAACACCAAGAAATAGACCTTTCAGGTTTGAAAATTCGTAGCTCACTCATCCAAACTTCTCCAATAACATTAGAAAGTGGTGGGTGGAAGACATGCCCACTCAGGGCACAAAAATGTTCATCCTGCACTAGCACCTTAAACATATCAAACAAAGGCTCAAAGAATGGAACCAAAATGAGTTTGGCAACATTTTCGAAGCCAAGAGAGAAGTGGAAAGTAAATTACAAGAAATCAATCAAATTCTCATCAAGGAAGGATTCACAGAGGAGAGGAAGGTATTGGCAGACTCTCTATAGCAGGAATGGGACAATAGATGTTAGAAGGAGGAGATCTTCTGGAAACAAAAATCTAGAGTAAAGTGGATTAAAGAAGGGGAGAGAAACACCAGATTCTTCCATAAATCTACTATCAAACATAGGGCTCATAACAGAATCACGAAGCTACTGGATACACAAGGGAAGGAGTTAAAGACTCACAAGGAAATGGAATCAGTGCTGCTTCAACATTTCAAAAGCATAGCAATGGAAACCTTGGAAGACAGATCACACTCCATTAAGAACTTCACTAAGAATATTCCCAAGTTGGTGACCAGGGAAGAAAACTTCAATCCCAATAGGCTAGTAATGGAGGAAGAGGTCAACAAAGTGATCAGAGAGATGCACAACAGGAAAGCTCCAGGCCTAGATGATTTCAATGTATATTTCTTCAAAACTTGCTGGGAAATAGTGAAACACGACATTCTTGATGTGATAGAGGACTCGAGAACATCAAGAAAAGTTCTCAGAGCAATTAATGAATGTATTATAGATTTAATCCCTAAATAGGAAAAGGCAACGACTCCAGAAAATTTTAGACCAATATCTCTTTGCAATGTGGTGTACAAAATCATTTCCAAAGTTATCGCTATCAGAATCAAAACTCTACCACCATCGCTAGTTTTAGAGGAGCAGACAGGGTATGTGGAAGGCAAAGAAATCCTCAACAACATCATCCAAGCACATGAGGTGGTCCATTCCCTCAAGATCTATAAGCAAGAAGGAATGATAATATAGTTGGACATAGCGAAGGCCTATGATAAACTTAGTGTTTAGTCAATTTAGTGTTTCTAAATTGATGTCATTAATTGTCAACTCGGGGTTCGTAAGCTGATGAAGTGAAGGTGTACTATGTGTACTTAAGCAACCTCTTAGATCTTTTTGTCGTTTGGGGGTGTTGTTTGTGGTCAATTTATCTTCCTAAGATGGAATGGAGATTTTATAAACAGATGAGTGAGTGTGTGTGTAAGGTGATTTCTAAATGAGTGAGTGTGTGTTACAGGTGATTTCTAACTACCTTCTAAACTTGCAAAGAAAAAGCTTGAAAGAAATAAATAACTTGAAATGAACTGAAAACAAAGAACCACTTTCTAATGGCACTAGACACTATTCATGCTGCTGCAAATAAAAAGGTAAGAAAAACTACTTTAAAGACCAGTTATAATATTCAACTCTTCCTAACTCTCTGCTTTCAACATATGGAATTATGAGAAACACGATTAAGAAGTAGTGAGAGATAAGTCTAAAAAGTAATCAAAAATGAGAAAAATCTACTTTAAAGACTAGTTATAATGTTCAGCTCTTCCTAACTCTCTGCTTTCAACATATGGAATTATGTGAAGCACGATTAGGAAGTAGTTAAAGATTAGTCTAAAAAGTACTCAAAGCCAGCTGTAATTTATTAGTATTCTGATCTCTAAAAGATGAACAACTTATGATAAAGAGACCATCAATATGTTAACATACAACTTTGAGAAACTAAACTAGAAATCAGCTATGAAAATAGAGTAAAGGCAGCAACTTTGAATATGTCAACTGAAAATACCATCAGATATAAAGCAAATACACAAAGACAAAACAATCCCGGGTTAAAAACCTGCAAAAAAAATATTGATCAGTTTAAAATGAATGCTGGAAATAAAATGACATGAAATCAAATGGTATACTATTATACATGATGAAAGAAATAGAAATTGCTGAAAGCAGGAAAATGAAATCAAACACTATGTACACGGGCTGTCATAGATGGGGGCCCTCCATCCACGCAACCAACTTAAAAGATCAGCTACGAAAAGGTGAACAGAACAGTCTTCTTTTTATAAAACCAGCATGTCAAAATACAGTGAAAAGTGCTGTAGGAACAGCCTTCTAAAACAGAGTTTTTATAACAGAATCAGCGCAGCAATTACAATATTCAAAAAGCTAATCTATAAGCGTTGACACACGCCTTATTTATAAGCGCAGAGGCAAACTACCCTCTGCGTGAATTAAGCAACTACAGCCTAACTTATTAACTACGCAGCAACACGCAGTCTTAACTAATTAACTTGTGCAGCAACACGCAGGCAACTCCGTGCACTTTTGAGGGAAACGGTCATCATGGGAGACAAATCTATGTTTGGATCCTGTCTTTAGCTATATTCGTGGCGTGGAGGAGGTGCCAGCTATAGTTCTGTGTCCCAACTGCTCACGGCTCCTGTGCCACCGTTTAGAACTTGACCGTTTGACCGAGGGAATACCTGCGTTGACCAAGGGCATACGTGACTGGTTTGGCTCAGCCAATAGCATACGAACCATGTGTACATCCAACCCAACATGCCCATGTGGCTCGTTCCTTGAGAAGACACGTGGAGCATATCAAACAACAAAAAGGCTGCGGAATCTCTGAACAGCTGCGGAATTGCTGAACAGCTGCGGAATTGCTGAACAACTGCGAAAACTCTGTTTATATGTCAAAAATCTAAACCAACAGTAAAACATAAGCAAATTTAACCAATTATGCTTAAAGACATCAAATGTAATGATCTGGGTAAGTTTATGCGGAAAATAGAGCAAAAGAGAGGGATAAGTGAGGAAAAGTTGTAGGTAATGATGGATAATCAAGTGCAAGTTAGAGGCTCTACACTTAGCTGGCATTATATAAAGGAAATCCTTAAAGCTTATTGCTTTGACTTCAAATGGATAAAGTGGGTCATGGCACTGGTCACCATAGCAAGCTACTCTATCCTTTTCAATGGCTCACCTTCCAACACTTTCAGGCCTCACGCAAGGTGATTCTCTCTCCCCATTCCTTTTCATTCTCATAATGGAAGGATTGGGTAGAACAATCAATGCAACTAAGAAGGAAGGAAGAATCAAGGGGCTAAAACTGACTCAGAATGGGGAGGCATTAATGCATCAACAATTTGTGGATGACACAATGTTGCAAGGAACACCCACTATCAAGGAAGCCAAAGCCTTTAAGAAAATCCTGAATGACTTTGCCCATGCTGTAGGCACATAGGTAAGCCTTTTAAAATCCAAAGTTTTCTTTTTCAATACAGACATTTCAATCCAAAGAAATATCTCCAGAATTCTTGGTTTTCAATGAGAGAATCTTCCCTCTAAATATCTCGGTATGCCTCTTACTAACAAACCTCTTGGTAAGGCAGTATGGGAGGTAGTTACAAATAAGCTTAAGGACAAGGTCAAAAACTAGACTAATAGATCCTTGAATTTAGCAAGAAGACTGGTTCTTACAAAGGTGGTACTTCAAACCATTCCAATATACATGTTCTTTGCCCTTCCAGTCCCTAAAGGAGTTTTATAGCAGATCAGGAACATTCAAAGAAACTTCCTCTGGGGTAAAGGGAAAGAAAAAAAGAAATGGGCCCCGGTGGCATGGGACAAACTCTGCAAACCCAAAACCCATGGTGGTTTAGGTCTCCATGACCCGGACACCTTGAGCAAGGTCCTGGGGGCCAAACTTTGGTGGAGATGGATAAAAGAGTCCAACAATCCTTGGACCAAGTTATGGAGAAAAAAGTATGCAACAAATTGGCAGGAAAGGGACCACATTCATATGTTGGGGCGCATCAGGGGTTCTCATATTTGGAACAAGGCGTGGGAGAATAGAACTTTAATTAAGAATCATAGCTTCTGGGAGATTAGAAATGGGAATCTAGCCTGATTCTGGGAGGACAACTAGCATTAGGAACATAATCTATGCAGAGATAGTCTAGACATCATAAAAAATGACACCCTTAATAAGAGTCTCAAGAGGGTAAGTGAATATTAGGACAAATCTAGAGGGGAAAGGAAATGGAGATCATGGAAAGTACCATCTTACAGTGTAGAAACCCCTTTGAGAACCCAAGCAAAAATTCTTGAAGAGATCTTAGAAAAGAGACAGATTCTAACCTCAACTTCGGATGATATTCTTAGATGGGGTAGAAATAATGAAGGTAATTTCAACCTCAAAGAAGCCAAAAGAATAATCACAGGATTTGACTATTCAAATGCTGACAAGACTTGGGAAAACATTTGGAGCAATCCTCACTGGATGAAAATCAAAATGTTCATATGGCTAGTTTTACACAAAAAAATTCTGACCTAGGAAAATCTCAGAAAACGAGGTTTTGTAGGGCCTTCTAAGTGTCACTTATGTGGTTTACAGGAGGAGGCCATGGATCACCTTCTCAACATGTGTGATTTCATCTCCTCCATCTAGAACTGGGTAGCCTCTATCTTCAACCAAACAGATAGAAAGGAAAATGACATACCGATACTTTAAAGAATTGGAGGAAATATTTCTCAAAAAATGAAACAGTCAATGTGGCTTGGACACTGATCCTAGGCTTCTTGATCTGGGATGTGTGGAAAGAACGCAACAATAGAATCTTCAAAAATAAATCAAGCTCAACACAAGGTATTATGGCTCAGATTCTTAATCAGCTCAGAGAAATAGTTAAAGTCTTTATGAAGAAACCTCCTGGGAAACCCCCTGTTCAAAGAGACATCCTCATCCTTGAACAGCTGGGTCTTCAGGCTTATGATACAACAAATACCAATAAGAAAGCAAGGCAAAGAACAAAAAACAAAGCCTTCTGGCAACCTCCCCCTCATGGCTTCATCAAAATAAACATTGATGGGCCTTCAAAAGGGAACCCAAGGGATGCTGGTTACGGAGGAGCCATCAAAAATGCAGAGGGAAATATCGAAGTTATCTTCATACTCATTTGGGGAGGGCCACCAACAATATGGCGGAACTCATGGCCTTTGAGCAAGGATTAGAAATCCTAACAGAATACAATCTACCCAATACAATTATAGAGGCAGACTCAGAATTAACGATTAACTAAGTTAAAAGAATAAGCATTGGCTTAGCACAAGATAAAGTTTCAAGGAACTGGAGACTATCGCAAGCATTTCAGAGAGTCCAATCTCACCTCAAAACACTTAAAACTATGAGGTTTGTTCATGTGTGAAGAGAGGCCAACAGAGTGGTGAACAGATTAGCTAATGAAGGAGTGATCTACACACGAGAAAACAAGTGCCTAGTTTGGGAGACTATCCAGACTAGACAGCTTCGTGAGGACTGTAGTACTCTGGCACGTGAAGATAGGGAGCATCACCAAAACTCCAAAGGAAATCAGTTAACAGAAATCTCAGATGACGAAAGTTAAAGGCACAAATGACAGACAGGCTAAGTTCTGGGCCTTAAACAGGAAAAGAAGATAGAGGAATGGCAGGCAGAGTAGAAAGAGAGGAAAACGAAAAAATGGATCTAGGGCTTCTTCTCAGAGAAGGGGGGTTTTACAACCGTTACTAGAGTTATCGGAAGCTCGAAGGTGCTGGAAGCAGTTTCACCAAAAAGCCTTCGATGCCACAAATGGAGTTACTCGTGGCCCTCAGTAGGTTGAGAATACCACCTTCATTGGCATAGTACATCCTGCACTTCTCTTCAACCCAAGATTAGGTTCAGCCATTGGATTGGGTGGTAGGAGAGATAGGGCTAAGAATGGTCGTGCTTGTTGGTGGTGGGACCAGGGTAGCTTTAATACAGTAGCCCGGGTTACTGGGCGGCTCTATTTACTTAAACCGTTTTTAAGAAATGCATGCGATGCCATTGATCATGCAACACATGCTTCTAGACACAAAGAAAATACCGCCCTCATCGCGCGAGTAACAGTCATGCAAGTAATCCGCGTGATATTATTCGCCACCGTCAGATTGGGAGGTAGCAGATCGAGGGCTGAGGTTGATAGGGCTGGTTGGTGGTGGGACCGAGATGGTGTGGCCATAGTTACTTGTGTTATCGGGCATCAAATAAACCTCAATCAGACCTTCAGTAAAGCCAATGAACAAGTGACAAATGGATTCAGAATCGATGTGCATCTAGGGCGGCCGACTCCCATCAATTCCACAGACTTCCATGGATAGAGATCGTCAGCTCAGATTTGCAGATATATCTGTACTTTTAAGGGTGACACTCCTAAGCTTTGTGGTTTGTAAAGTGAGTGCACATGTGACATTTTCTTTCATGTATATTTTGCAACTTTTTTGTTGATTTATTTCAATAGAAGGTCTGATTCTTGCCTGAGCAAAAAAAAGATATTAGTTATTGTTATCATTTGGTATAAGATAGTTTTAAAAATATTGAAATTTTAATGCCTCATTAAAAGGGTACACTTTATTTTGATGGTCAACTTTAAGGTTTTTGTTGCAATAGAATAAGTTGTCTTAGGCCAATATTTGAAAAGAGCTATACTTTTAGCCTTTAAAATAAAAATAACTCTTGGAATAATGCATATTTCATTTAATTTATTTTTAAAAATTGTTTTAGTCATATAATTTGTCCATAATTTCATTGTTGAAATATGTTAAAAACTTAAGGAATTTAATTCCATGGTTGAAAAATTGTCAAAATCTTAAGGTTTTTATGAGTTATGATATTTTATCTTTAATGCTATGGTTGAAAACAATTTAAATTTTAGGGTTTTTTTCGAGTCAAGATATTCAATATTTGACAACATGGATGGAAATTGTTGGAATTATAAGGATTTGAGACATTATATTTTATTTTTAACATCATGTTCGAGAGTTGTTGTAATTTTATGGTTTTTCAAAGTCTTGATATTTTATCTTTAATTCCTTTGCTAAAAAGCGTCAAAATTGTAACTCGATGCGGAGCAACAAGGTTCTTTTTCGGAGAAACAGAATCATTATGGGAATGTACGCGCAGTGGAAAAATTAGATCATTTTGAACCAAAAGCAAACTTTGTGGCGGAATGGTTAAGTTCTGTACTTGATCTTGACCATCAATAGTAATGGATAAGTTATTATGACATAGATAAGCAGGATGTCCATTACGTGTACGTGTGGGATAAACCAAATTTTCATTGAATTCAATCTTTCCATTGAAAGGGGCTCGTATATGTTCTGCAATATGACCAGAAAATACCCCCCCCCTGGTATGAAAGGTCCTTAGTGTTAGTTGAGTTCCTGGTTCTCCAATGGATTGGCCCACAATAATACTTACTGCTTCTCCTAATTCAATCAAGTGACTGTGAGTAGTACTCCGACCATAACATAATTGACAAATCCGAGATATACTCTTGCAAGTAAAGGGGGTTCATATATATATTGGTTGTGTTCGAAGGTTTATTAATTGATTGGCAAGTCCAACTCCAATATCCTGATTGCGCATGGCAATGCATCTCCTATTTATATATACATCGTCTGCTAGCACACGGCCAATCAGTATTTGTGTTTGTACAACAATTTCATTTATGTCCCTCTCTCGACCTCGAATGGGACTTACGAAAATACCTTGGATAGTGCCACAATCTGTTCTACGTACTACAATGTGTTGAACTACTTCAATGAGTCTACGTGTGAGGTATCCAGCATCTGCTGTTCGTACAGCAGTATCCACAACTCCTTTACGATCCCCATAACAGGAAATAATATATTCCGTTAAAGAGAGCCCTTCGCGTAAATTCCGTCGAATGGGTAGATCGATGATTTGTCCTTGAGGATCTGACATTAATCCTCTCATACCTACTAATTGGTGAACCTGAGATGTACTTCCCCTAGCTCCTGAGTAGGACATCACATGTACTGGATTTAAGGGATCAATCATGCTATAATTCGGATTCATTTCTTTTCTCAAATATTCACTGGTAACATACCATATCTCAATCGATTGACGTAATTTTTCCACTGCGTGTACATTCCCATAATGATTTTGTTTCTCTAAAACAGAACCTTGTTGCTTCGCATCTTGGACGAGCCATCCTTTGGAAGGCACTGTTAAAAGATCATCAATTCCTAATGAAATAGCTGTATCAGTAGCTTGTTGAAAACCCGAAGTCTTGAGTTGATCCAAGATATGTGATGTATATGTCATTCCGAAGTGATCTATTAATCTGCTAATAAGCTTTTTAATAGCAGTTTTATCCATCACTTTATTATAAAAGTGCAAATTATCAAAGGGCAATCTAGTTTGTTCCTTCATAAGGAAAAATCTCCATATTTTCATGAGCAGGATTAAGCAGTGGGTTCAAGCCGATTATTCGAAGGCTTCCTCAATCTCTATATCTACACTAATGAAAAAATCATAAGATCAATAACATTAGATCCTGAGAGCTGGTAGTGATTTATTTGGGTGTTAGAACAGGAAAACACTTTTATGGCTTCTTCCATTTCTTGATTGAACCGAGTACGACCAATAGTTGTTTGAATGTATATATTAAGGATTTCTCCCATTCTACCTTTTCTTATTCGATAATGTTCATGGATTTCGTGGAAAGTACCCAAAGATTCATATTTAACTTCGATAGGGGATTCTTGGTTTACTGAGGTAATGATACGTAAATCCACTTCCCCCCACCGGAGCCATAAGGGGCTGTATAAGTCAATTCGTTTCTGTCGGTAAGCTCTGACCACATCATCATAACTATAAAAGGAAGGTTTATTACAAGAAACGCTTTTATTTTTCGAGTGATACGGATGGTACCTATTCCCATAAATACCTTGACTATTTTGGACCGTTGATATATAAAGTCCAAGAAGCATATCCTGAGTTGGTATAGAAATAGGATCCCCAATAGCTGGAGACAAAAGATTTGTCTCAGGAAACATGAGTAAACGAGCTTCTGCTCTAGCTTCTAGAGATAAAGGTACACGGAGAGCCATCTGATCTCTGTCGAAGTCTGCATTAAATCCCCCACAAACCGATGGATGTAAACGAATGGCACATCCTTCTACTAAAATAGGTTGAAACGCTTGTATTCCCAATTTGTGTAAGGTAGGTGCTCGATTCAACAATATGGGATGTCCTTGAATAACCTCTTGAAATACTTTCCATACAATGGGTCCCTTATCTCGAATCATACTTTTAGCAGTTCTTAGGTTGGAGCAATATGTCGTCTGACGAGACTACGAATTAAAAATTCTTGAAAAAGCTCTATTGCTATTTCTGAGGGTAATCCACATTGGTATAATGATAGAAAGGGACCCACCACAATAACGGAATGACCTAAATAATTAACTTGTTTGCCTAGTAAATTTTCACGAAATCTTTCCTCTTTGCCTTTGATCACATCTGAGAACGATTTATAAGGCCTATTATGACTGTCTCTCATTGGTTGTCCGCAGATACCATTATCAAGAAGTGCATCTATGGCTTCCTGGATCAACTTTGTTTGATAAATAACAAATGACTCAGATCCACTTCTTGCTAATAAATTTGTAAGAGTATTATTCCGATTGATAACTCTTCGATAAAGTTCATTTAGATCTGACGAGGTAATAAGTCCACCTTCACTTAATTGAACGATTGGCATCGGTTCAGGAGGAAGAACTGGTAATAGGCATAAGACCATCCATTTTGGTTCTATATTTGTTTGGAGAAAATTTTTAGCCAATTTCATGCGCCCAACCAGAAAATCCTTTCTTCTTCTAATTTTTTCATCCTCCCATCTATCCATAGTAGATTCTTGGTTCTCTTCCAATCTATTCCATTTCAATTCCACCAAGTTCTTCCATTCCATATGTGAACGATCTATAATCATTTGCAGATCCAGACCCATTAGTTGTTTCCCAATAGCATCTCCCCCAGTAGCTATTTCTCTCTCTTTAAATGTTCCAGAACCCCGAGGAAAGAGGTAATAAGGACGAGAAGAGAGGTAATGAGGAATAATCTCTCTCCAGAATTGAATCTCATAATCGAATGTACCCTGTGATCTAAATAAAGTTGGTTTGTTATCTATGGGCCTAGCAAGAAAAAGATTTGGATAGGTTATTCTAAGATTTCCCCCCCTTCAGGATCGGACGTGAAAGTTTCCTCTCATCTGGCTCAAGTAACTAAAAAAAAAGATGCAAAAAACTCTTTTTCGCTCTGAAGAGAGATTACTACTCTCTGCTCAAGTTCCAAGTGAAATTGAGTATTCCTTTATGTTATGATTCTACAACATAGATATGGAATTATTGAGCAGTCTCCTCCCTTTCGAACAATCCTTTTCTTCTTGAAAGACCTTCAATTAGGGATTTACTTGTCTTTATCTCGTTCCATTTGATCCTTTAGGTTCCTGCTTGCTTTGCTTTACTTCGATGGTTACAATACTATTGATCGAAGCATATGTGCGATGAATAGACTCCTATAGCCATATCTTTGGTCCGGAATACCTCTATTCAGGGCTAACCCAAATAAAAGAGAATGAATTTCAAATTCCATTATCTGAAAGAAGTGTTTTCACAAAGTTCAATTAGCAATTTGATACATAATATCTAAACCCTGGACTAATTCCTCTTTCTCAGCATCTTGAAAAGATGCTTATAATTCTGAGCTTCATGCTACTCCTATGGAGGGTCATGTCAGAGCTAAAGGCATCCCAATGAGATTTAATAGGATGACAGTTCCAGATTACAGATCTGTATGATCGGAACTTGTGATCAAGTCACACATCGCAGTATACTGGACCTTCTAATTCTTTCCGAGTTTTAGCTAATAGATTCGCAATATAACTGGGAAGGCGTTTCAAATACCATACGTGAACCACCGGACATGCTAGTTTAATGTATCCCATTTGATATCTTCGAATTCGAGAATCAACGAATTCAACTCCACATCGTGTGCAAAATTTTTCATCTATCATCTCATTTCAAATCCCTGGAGAATTTCCACAAGAACAAACTCTACTTTTGATAGGTCCAAAGATTCTTTCACAAAACGATCCATCTCTTTCTGGTTTATTAGTTTCATAATGTAGAGTATAAGGTTTAGTCACCTGTCCAACTATCTCACCATTAGGTAAAAAAAATTCGGACCAAGCACAAATCTGTTCGGGAGAAGCTAATCCAATTCGAAGTTGTTGATGTTTATTTTGGTCAATCATAAAAGATCTCAATTTATTGTGATCAAACTTCCTCTCTATCTATTTGAAAGTTTTTCTCAGATATAATAGCATGATTCAATTCTAGAGCTAAAGATCGTAATTCTCGAATGAGCAATCGGAAAGATTCTGGAGCAGTGTCAGGTTTAGGTATTGGCCCTCGAGTGATAATGGCACCAAGTACTTCATTACGAGTTCTAATATGGTCAGATTTGAAAGTAAGCATCTCTTGTAAAATATAAGCAACACCAAAACCTTCTAGAGCCCAAACTTCCATTTCTCCTATTCGTTGCCCCCCTCGTTTGGATTTTCCTCTAAGAGGTTGTTGTGTAACCCGTGCATAAGGTCCACTCGAACGTGCATGTATTTTCTCATCAACTTGATGACTCAATTTCGACATATAATATTTTCCTATTGTAACAGGTTGTTCAAAAACATCTCCTGTTCTTCCATCAATTAATCTATGTTTTCCAGGATGATCTGGTTCGAATACCCATGGATTAGTTGTTTGCTCACTAGCTTTGTAAAGTTCAGGAAACACTAGTTTTCTCGAAGCTTCTCGCTCGTATTTTTCGTCAAAAGGTGTTATTCTATAATGTTTGTTCATCGGGCTTCCTGCTAAACCGGGCAAACATTCGAAGATCTTTCCTACATTCATTCGTCAAGGTACCCCTAATGGATTCAATACCATATCAACTGGTATTCCATTTTGCAAATAGGGCATATCTTGTCTCGGCAAAACTATTGAAATAATACCTTTATTACCATGCCTTCCAGCTACTTTATCACCCACTTGTATCTTACGTTTTTGTGATATATATGTGTATTGTTTCCGCATTATCACCGGAATCATCTACTCTATTGATCCATCTGACATCAATAACTCGACCCCTTCCACCTATAGGTGCTCTGAGACAATTTTCTCTCACAGTGGATACCTCAATACCAAATATGGTTTGTAATAATCTTCCTTCTGGGGTACATAATGATTCTTCTATTGTTTGAGGTTTTAATTTACCTACCAAAACATCACCTGTTTCTATCCAAGATCCTGGCATTACAAGACCATTTTCGTCCAAATGACGAAGTAAATGAGCATCTAAATGAGGTATTTCTCTAGTGATTCTTTCATGACCCTGGCTCGTCATACAGATTTCAATCATGTATCTTACGATATGGAAAGAGGTATAAATATCTTCATATACCAAACATTCACTAATGAGTATTACGTCTTCTAAATTGTATCCTTGCCATGGCATATAAGCTACTAAAACGTTTTTTCCCAAAGATAGTTCTCCTCCTACCGTAGTCGCACCATCCGCCAGAATTTGTCCCTTCTTTACACATTCCCCTTGATGAATTTGAGGTTTTTGATGCGTACAAGTATGGGTACTAGAACGTTGATATATAACCGATTTTGTTCGTACAGTGTCTCCATTATCCGATGAAGTTATATTTACAGCATCGATATACTCGATCCTTCCCTCTTGTGTAGCTATAGCTACACTTCCTGAATCTAGAGCTGCTTGACCTTCCAACCCAGTTCCGGCAATGCACTTCTCGGGTCGAAAAATTGGAACTACTTGACGCTGCATATTAGAACCCATTAGAGCGTGATTTGCATCATTATGTTCGAGAAAAGGAATAAGGGAAACTCCAACGGAAAAATATTGGAAAGGAAAAACACTTCTGAAATGGATTTGTTCCCATGCAATAACTATAAATTCTTGTCGGTATCGAGCTAGAGTAATTTGTTCCTCTTGAATTCCTTGATTTAACACCGAAGAATTTCCCGTAGGTATCCGATAGTATTCATCCTCATCTTCTCCCGGTAGTAGATAAACCATATGTTCTTCTCTCGATCTCTTGGAGATCTTATAGAATAGACTTTGTAAAGAACCACAATCACCAATCTTTGCATGAATAGATAATGATGCAACAAGTCTAGCATTCATTCCTTCGGACGTATCGATTGGACAAATATGCCCATAATAACTGGGATGAATATCCTGTGTCTGAAAACTAGCAGTTCGCCCTGTTAAGCCCCCAGGACCTAAATGGCTCAATTTTCGCCCATGAGCTATTTCCGTCAATGGATTAGTTTGATCCAAAAATTGGGATAAGGGGTGTGAACCAAAAAAATCTTGAAAAGTGTTTTTTAATAGAGTTGAAGTGACCAAGTTCTGAGGAGTTGATCTGCGCTTGGTTGCTCTGTGTATAGTTCTTTTAACTGCATCTTCTAAATGACCTAGAGCTAATCTAAATTGATTCTGTAATAAATCTGCTACAAAACGAATCTGTCGATTTCTGAGGTGATCTATATCATCGAGTGTACCCATTCCAAATTTCACCTCGATAAGGTAATCCACAGCAGCCAATACATCTTGTGGTAATGAAAAAATCTCATTCTCAGGTATATCAAGGTTCAATTTTTGGTTCAAATTTCGTCGACCAATCTTTCCCAATTCACATCTTTGTCAGAAAAAATTTTCTTGCAATTCTTTACATAGAGACTCGGAAAATATCAAATCGCCACTTATACAGTAGAGTTTTTTTATAAAACTCCAGAATGGCTTTTTCCCTCGACCATAGATATTCCTCCCGCTCCCACCTCTCCTTCTTCTTCAATAAAAATAAAAATCTTTTGGGATAGCGAGTATTGTCCAGAATCTCTTCGAGATTTAAACCCATAGCTGCTAATAGAACTGGAATAGATATTTTTTGTTTTCTGCTTACACGAGCCCATATCCTTTCTCCCACATCGATCTCTAATTTCAATCTTCTTCCCCAATCTGAAATCAGAGTGCCAGTATATATATAATTAATTCTATTATGGTCTAATTCCGAATGGTAATAAATACCAGGACTTATTAATATTTGATTAACTACGACTCTGTAAATCCCATTTACTACAAATGTTCCATGGGAATTCATTAAAGGAATATCTCCGAGAAATACAGTTTGTTTCTGTATCTTCCTACTATTCCTCCGAATCGATCTTGCTGGTACATATAATTCAGAGTAATATGTAATGGACTGATATACAACATCTCTCTCTTTGATGAAAGGCTCTGCTAATTCATATTCATTACCAAAAAGCCTGAATTCAATTTCTTTATCTATATCCTCAATTTTTGGAAAATTATGAAGTTCTTCCATCAAGCCCTGATCGATAAAACGACAAAATCCTTCAAATTGTATCTTACCAAATTCAGGGATTGTAAACGCTCCCTCATTTTCATCTAATCGCATTGGAAGTTTCCCATCTGTAGAAAAATCTATTAAATTATTCCCGATTGATCTATATGGATCAATCTGACAAAAAAGATTCGGATGTATATTCAGTCTTCACTATATCCCATGAAATTCTACCCGTATCCAGATATACTTCCAATAAAAAAAAAAAGGATAAGGAAGAGGTACTTTGATACTTTCTTCCAACCACGTGAAATGGAGCTATGAACGAATGAATCAAACCATTCTTAAATGTTAATCTCACTTAGAAAATTTCCTAATGAAAATAGTCAGATCAAAAGAAAGACAAAGAACAAATTAGATCCATTTTCTTTATGGTTGACTTTAGCATACATCTCATATTATACTTAAAGGACGGAAGAATGACTTGAAAGGACAAAAGATTCGATCTGTCCATGGGATTCCCATATCTCGGCGACATAGCCAAGCGGTAAGGCAAAGGACTGCAAATCCTCCATCCCCAGTTCGAATCTGGGTGTCGCCTTGTTGAGGTAAGTAAATGGAAGGAAAAGTCTGTATTTCCATTACAGGACCTCTGGAGACATATTGGTACATATTACCAATATAGATAGTGAGTTGTGTACATTTGATCCCGATTCCGTCGTGAATGTACGACCCTCGAGTTAGTTATAGTAACTTGTTGGTCAATGAACAAATGGATTTAGTGATCTCTCATATCAGCTCGAACGTCAGTAACGTTTAGAATGAAAAGGTGGACCATTCATTTCAACTTCAACTTTACACTATTGTTAATAGTTCCCTTATCATCTTGATGATGAAATCATTATTTTTTAGAGAACATGATCCGTATGGATATAGTCGGTATAACTTGGGCTGCTTTAATGGTAGTTTTTACATTTTCCCTCTCACTTGTAGTATGGGGGAGAAGTGGGCTATAATGGTAATGCTTAAGAATCAATTATTGTGTTCCTTCCATATCATGCATGGTAATATATTATGTTCCATAAGGATCCAGTAATATTGAATCTTCGTTCCAAATTGAAACACTCTACATGGAATTATTTCCTCTTTATCCTCGTAATGGATGTACGTAAACCCTTATCATTATCATTTTCCTATGAAAAATCTTATTTTCTTCAACAGGTTTGAATTCATTAGTTCTTTTCTAGAATGAGTCGATAATCTCATTTCTTCCACTGAAGAACGATCTCTCTTCTCTTTCTTAGTAGGAATAGAAAGAGTCCCTATTTTATCGGATGGTTCCGAATTGAATTGATTGGATCTGATATGAATTCTGTTCTCAGAAAAATATGGGACATAAGTCATAGATTCCTTTTCTTTTTCATATACCATTTCAAGTGCTATATCTAACATGTGCTAGATATAGATGTTCATACTGAAAAAAAGATGTTCAACTTTGATCCTAAAGAATCCGCAAGTACATTCAGAATTAAGTCTGTCTGCATTGGGTCTATTTTTCCAGGAGCAGGAAGAAGGTGATGTGATCAGCTCCGCTATTTTATGGTACGAGGTCCTTCATCCTACATTTACCATATATGGATAAGTACCATTAAGATATATTTATCTATATATGGGTGTAAAAGAAGTAGTACAAAAGAAAAGGTTAGATATTCTTTTCCTCCGTACTACTTTTTTTTCTTTTCAAAAAAAATTAAAAGCAATCCCTACCCTGTATTTTGGTAATACAATAGATCCACCCTATATTTTTGTAATATAAAAGATCTCATAACCTATTTTATACTTATGATCTGGATCATAAAGATCTATCTAGTGATCAGCAATCAATTGATTTTCATCAAAATCAATTGCTTCCACTGCTTGCACTGGCCGTTTTGAGTTATGAAGGTGTGGTCGGGGCACATATCATGTTTTCTGGCCTGTGCTTTTTGGCAGCTATCTGGCATTGGGTATATTGGGATCTGTACATATTCTGTGATGAACGTACGGGAAAGCGTTGTTTAGATTTGCCAAAAGTATTTGGAATTCATTTATTCCTCTCAGGAGTAGCTTGTTTCGGATTTGGAGCATTT
Source organism: Pinus tabuliformis (assembly GCA_031772625.1). Taxonomy (NCBI): domain Eukaryota; kingdom Viridiplantae; phylum Streptophyta; class Pinopsida; order Pinales; family Pinaceae; genus Pinus; species Pinus tabuliformis. The sequence continues at coordinate 1,473,134,307 of CM062816.1, forward strand.
CATGTAACGGGTTTGTATGGTCCTGGGATATGGGTGTCTGATCCTTATGGACTAACTGGAAAAATAAAACTAGTGGATCCAGCATGGGGAGCTGAAGGTTTTGATCCTTTTTTTCCAGGAGGAATAGCTTCTCATCATATAGCAGTGGGTATTTTGGGTGACAAGAACGTATAGCATCGTAAATATCAACAGTAGAACGAGAACCATTCACGATATTGAAATTGGTACCCTTCCAATCCTCCTCGATAATATCATTAATAAACTTTTCCTTGAGAATTCCTTCACGATCGGTAATATCGCGCTCATCTAGAATAGTAGGTTGTATTGGTGGTCTGGGAATATATGTCAAATTGAGAATATCCGAATCTTTTGTAGAATTGAGATAACTATATGATAAGAGATTGTATATGTAATGTTTGTTCATTTTCCGAAGTAGTCCCAGAAAAGGTTCCATCACAGTCGCAAATATATAATCTTCTTGTTGTTCATAAGGAACGAATCGTTCTTCATAACACGTACATTTCTTATTTACTATATTTCTACATTTGGGTTTATCCTAGACCATATCTGTGGGGATAAATTTTACCGGTCAAAACATCTCAACCATTGTTTCCAGTCATTCTCTTTCAGATCTTGTGGTTTTTCATGATCCAATATTCTCTGTATATCTAATGCCCTTATCTGCCATATCTTGTGAAATATATATGCTTGGGACATTGAGAACATGTTTCGATCAGGACAAATTTCAAAATCTTGTATTTTTTCGTTGATTGAATAGTAGTTGGTAATTTTACCTCTATTGATTCTTGAAATATCTTTATTGATAATGAATATTCATCCGTAATTTGTTGTTATATTCCTCGTGGATCAAATCCAAGCAGATTGAATCCAAAATTTGATATTTGACGCAATGAAATTAATAAACAAATGACGTTGCAATCGGAGATTATGGATGCTCTATCCACAAAGTTTTTTAAATCCTCTTGCAAGATACTAGAGGTACATATAGGTGTTAATATTATCAGATTAGGACCTTCCTCCTTATCTTTTCAAATAATATGATCCACAACTCTTTTTCGAGATCCACGTGCTAGTACGTGACGATCTACTATACTAGCAGTTGCAGGAGTAAAATTTCTTTCCCGTTCTAACATAGAACGCATTACATTAAAATAATCATCTCCTAGAGGAGCATGCATAATGGCATGGACATTTTTGAATGAACTAGCTACTCGTAGAGTTCCAATATGAGCAGGACCAGCATACATCCAATGGGCTAATTTCATAAATTGAACCTTATCTCCAATTGATCCGTATTCCCATCTTGCACCACAGATATATCCCTTTATCTCTTCCCTATTGTAATCACATTCCCTTCTGATAATTATGGTTAAATTATGATAAAAAGGAAAACAAAGTTGGATCTTTTACGAAATAAAAAAGGGAAGAGCAAAGGAAGGGAAAATAGGAACCAATGAAATAAGCCTGGGACGGAAGGATTCGAACCTCCGAATAACAGGATCAAAACCTGCTGCCTTACCGCTTGGCCACGCCCCATTCCCATCCTATTTCCCTATTCATATGCTAATGAATACTTATATCAATTTTTTTGTCAACCCATTAGTATCCAAGATTCATTAGATCAGATCTCAATTGGGGAAAATTTTTTTTTGGATATTTCAACAAAATAGGTTATTGATGGAATTGGACATAATAGGAGAAACAGAAAAAGTGACAAGAATATCCATTCATTGATCATTTTCTATTAGATTGGGTAAAATTTTGTATGTATGAAAGAATCATCCCTTCCAACCCCGAGTCCGGTCAAACTTGCCGAAGAGCTTCGATCGATTCGATCAATCAAAGACTTTTCTGGCTTTACCCCCCCAATTTTTATTGGAGAATAAAAATGCCAGTTATGTTCAATATTTTTCTAGATGATGCCTTTATTCATTCAAATAATCCCTTTTTTGGGTCCATTATCCCCATGGGTAGAAGTTTCAGGTCCGATCATCATATTTGGGCTATATTATGGATTTCTTGCTACATTGCCTTTTAGTCCCTCTAAAATCTATTCCACGAGATCCTTCCTTTTGGGAAAACCTGGCTATGGTATAATAGCCATAAGTGGTTCTATTACGGGACAATTAATAGGATTTTTGTCCATGTATTATTCGACCATCTATGCAGCGCTATGGAAACCTTATGCAATAACTTTATTAGTCGTACCATATATGTTCTTTCATTTTTTCCAAATTATGGACAAACCTTCAAGTTCGGAATCTCCGCACCTCATGAATTCGCTCAACAATCCAAAAGCTCTAAGTCTATTTATGGATGGTCTAATTCTTCAATTGTTGAATCCCATTCTTTTAGCAAATCTCGTATTAACAAGACTGGTGAACCTCTTTCTTTTTCGTTACAACCCTAATATATCCTTTATGATAAGTGGTCTTTGCGGTTGGTTGTGCGGTCATATTCTATTAACAATTTTTATAAAATGGGTATCTTTCCATATAGATCATAATTCACTTATCGATAATACTTTACTAAGACGTTATGTCAATCGAACCTTTAGTTTACTTATTCTTTGTTATTGTTCGTTCTATTTGGGTAGAGCCCCATTACCTTTTCTTAAAGGTAAAAATTATGAATACAACAATGGCCGCTCTGTGGCTATGGCTAGATATGACCGCTCCATGGCTATGGCTAGAAAAAACCGCTCTGTGGCTATAGATCCACAAAAACTTCAATTTTTTGTTGTTTTTCCAGTGCCAATAATTATTGTTTTGAGGGTGTTTTTCATCCTTTTTGCAAAATAAATATTTTTATTGTCATTTAAAAAAATGTTGAAAATTTATCCTAATTATTTTTAGGGTGTTTTTTTCACCCTTTTGCAAAAAAAATTAGTTTTTACTGTCATTTAAAAAAATGTTGAAAATTTACCCTAAAAAAAACATCATTCTGGCATAAATAAATTTCGTTTTTGGGTTGTTTTTTCAAGATCTTTTTGGGGTTTTTGGGCTAGAGTTATTCTTTTGAGGTAATAGTTCTCATTTTATCGGTAACTTTTTTTGCACTTTTTAGATATGACACTCGCCTTCAGACACAAAATATGAAGCCTAAATGTTGATGTGATACTAAAACATTTTTTCAAACTAAATTTCTCCTATATCTCAAGATGCTTCTGGAAAAACTCATAAGATGCTTATGGAATATCAAGTCATGCATTTTTCCTATGCGCTCTGTACAATGTATAATTTAAAATTTTAAAAATTACTATGCCTAATAGATGGAAACCGCTCTATCTCAATGTTTGATAAGCTTGTTCATAAAAACTAATAGCTAGCTTCATTTACAAATGATTCAAATGTTGTTGATTGTTTAAGGATTCCCTTTTCTTAAACGAGGAATAGGAACTTTTCCCATCTCGCATACTTCTATCGTACAAATACCTCTTTGATTATGTGATGGGAAAAGTGAGTATTTTTTAAAGATTCAAATATTATGCCTATGTATAGTATTATAAGTGACTATTCTTGTTTGAAAAGTCTTACATATAGAATGTGGGTGAATATTTGATTAAAAACATGTAATTTTCTATTCAAATTGGTAAATTGTTTGTGAATATTATCCATTTAATCATGTAAATGTAAAATATGGGTGAAGTTTTGTTGGAAACATTGTTAATACTGACAACGGGGGTGAATCAATATTACGGCTAATTTAAACTTCTTTATGCCAATTTACTTTTCATTTTTAACTTGGAATTCATCCATATATCCATCAGTAATATATAATGTTGCAGCAACATAAACTCAACATACAAGCATATAAACTATAACCATCATATACATTAGACACAAGGTTTTTCACATGGAAACTCTTTCAGGAAAAAACCACAAAGCTTGTTGTTATTGATGTAAATAGGAGCACTTACTCTATTACATCAATCTGTTTTGTGAGCACCCACTCATAGGAAGCACTAACTCCCTTTGATTGTTTGCTAGCACTGACTAGCAGGAAGCACCAACTCACTCTATTTGTAGACACCTGTCCAACTTTCCAGAAGCACCAAGTGGGGCACCAACCTCACAAATTTGTTGCAAGTAGCAACTTGCATCTCCTTGCATATTTGCAAGCACCAACTTATGGGATGTGCCAACCCCCAAGCCTTCCCAAGATCCACTAGAGATGGAAGCACTAACTTACTGTTTTGCAGGCATCAACCCACATTCAAATAGGTATTGAATGTTCACTATATTTTGGAAATAACTCTGCCTAATAATAACTTTTGATCTCAACTCAATCTGCTACACTTTGTAGCCCTTTGCAGCACTCTTCAACACCCAACTGGTCTCCTCAACATTAGTCACTAGCCACTATTCATGTAGCCCTCTGATCTCTGATCTTCATTAGTAGTCACTTAGCTCTCAGCCTCTCTAATTTCACAGCACAAAGTCTTCTCTCGGCCATGCTTCACACAACACATGCTCATTTCTCAGACTTTTATCACAACAGCTCATAGGCACCTTCCACCTTCCACACAATGCATAGGCACTTCAGCCTTACACACATCATATCCAACTATAAACATTTACACACAAAGCTCACAAGCATGTTAGCCTCCCACACAAAGTGCTACTCTTGGGGTTTCTTTTACCTCCGCATAGGCATTTACTGCCTCTCTCTATAGAACTGGATCTCACTTAGCCTTTCACAGTAGTGCACATGGTAAAAGCATTTTTCTCTTAGGCTCTCTGGCCGCTATGCTTCTTTCCTCCCAACTTGCTCAATTGAGCTCCTGGGTTTTGTCCCTTTGATGTCTCCTCGGTTAATGTTGTCACACTGTCCTCGATCAACACTATGCATTGTACTTAGGAATGGACATGCACTCCACTCTCTATGTCAGTCATGGTCTCTTCCATTGCATTTACAAAGAGAATGAGCACTTAACTATTTCTCCATACCAAGAGCTAATTCTCAGTCCACCTGTTTACTCAAACCAGGCACAGTCTTCTCTATATGCAGCTCTCCCATCACTGAGTCTCTCCATGCTTATTGCATCTGGCACACGTTAGTTTACATGCATACTCAAGACAGACATTTTCCTTTCTGTCTGCAACTTTCCCATCACTGAGACTCTCCATGCCTATTCAAAGCTCCGAGAGTTTAATAACACTTCAGCATGGCTTCTCTGTACTTCAGACATGTACATTCTATGGACCATTGTCATTGTTGCCTTGTTCTCAAAGATCTTCGACTGATCCGTGATAGTCATCATTCATCATGTGACCAAACCTCTATTTCGCATTCAATCCTATAGCTGTCGACCCATACACCAACGACACATCTATGTACTAAGATATAAGATATTTTCATCCTAGCAGCACAGTGGCGCAATGTTTCATATTGTCAATTTCCGATCTCTAATATTCAAGCCCCTTTTGCTTTAGCTCCCTGATATATATCAACCATAGGACTGGGTTCTATGACTGGGGACTTAGCCTTAAGGCGCTAATCCTTTCAGAATCCCATTAGGGGCTATACTTCCTTTTTTATGCATTGTGCCATTTATTTTTTGCTTTTCCTCATAACCATGCATATAACACATCAGGGCCTTGCTTATCATTTTTTTGACCTATTGCCCATATACCAACAACCACAAACCGCTGATCACCAATTGCCGATAAGCCTCTTTGTTCTAGCCCTTTGGAGGCTTAGATCACTAATAACGAGAGTTCTCCCCTTTGGAGGCTCAGATCACTAGCTAGTTCAACTGGAAATCAAGGTCATAGGTACTCCCAGGAACAGACCTTTCATATTTGAGAACATCTGCCTTTCTCACCAGAATTCACAACAATATTGAAAAATGGTGGTCAGATGATTTGCAGATCCAAGGAATAAGAATGTTCCTTCTACATAAAAGACTAAAGCACATCAAACTCAGGCTTAAAGATTGGGACAAGAATGATTTTGGAAATATTTTTGTGGAAAACAAATCTGTTGAAAACAAAATGCAGGAACTCAGCCAAGCTCTAATCATGGAAGGCTTTGATAAAGTAAAAAGTGATCAAGTTGATAAACATCATCAAGAATGGGAGAATTTGTGCAAACAAGAGGAAATATTTTCGAAGCAAAATTCTAGAGTTCAATGGCTAAAAGAAGGAGAGTGTAATACTATATTTTTTCACAGATCTACAATGGCTAATAGAGCTCACAACATCATCTCTTTGATCAAGGAAAAGGATAGGGAGCTTCATATCTCCCATGAGGATATAGAAGCTGTATTTTTTCAACACTTCCGTGGCATAACTTAGGAAAACAATTCAGATAGACAACAGTTCATCAAGGACGTAACTAAACACATTCCTAAGCTGGTGTCTAGAGAGGACAATTTCAACCTTAATAGGCAAGTAACTAAAGAGGAGGTCAGTGAGGTCCTCAAAGAAATGCAGAATGGAAAAGCACCAGGCCTGGATGGTTTTAATGTGGATTTTTTTTAAGCTTGCTAGAATATTGTTAAACAAGATATATTGAATGTAGTGGAGGACTCCAGGTTGAACAGAACTATTCTGAAAGTGCTCAATACCTCCTTCATCTCCTTGATCCCTAAGCAGGACATTGCTCAAACTCTTGACAAGTATAGACCCATAGCTTTATGCAATGTGGTATATAATATCATATCTAAGGTAGTGGCCAACAGGCTCAAACCTTTACTTCCTACTCTAGTTTCACGGGAACAATCAGGTTATGTGGAAGGTAGACAAATTCCAAATAACATCATTCAAGCTCATGAGGTGGTTCACTCATTGACTAGCAAGAGGCAGGCTGAAATGATCATGCAACTGGACATAGCCAAAGCTTATGACAAGGTGAACTGGACCTACGTTAATAAAGTTATAATTGCCTTTGCTTTTAATCTTAACTGGGTCAGATGGGTTATGGCCCTAGTGCTTTTGCCAACTTTTCAATATTGGTGAATGGCTCTCCCTATAAGACTTTTATTCCTTCTAGAGGCCTCAGGAAGGGAGACTCGCTCTCTCCCTTTCTTTTCATCCTTATGATGGAAGGACTTGGTCGGTCTATCAAGCACGCTAAAGAAATGGGTAAGATTAAGGGCCTTCAACTAACTCAGAATAGTCAAGCTCTGAATCATCAACAATTTTTAGATGATACCATGTCATAGGGAATCCCCACAGTCAAAGAAGCTATAGCCTACAAACAAATCATGAATGACTTTATCAAGGCCATAGGTATGGAAGTTAATCTCTACAAATCAAAAATCTTTTTCTTTAATACCAATATTGTTATTCAGAGAAATATCTCTAGAATTCTGGGTTTTCAAGGGGATTCCCTCCCCTCAAAATATTTGGGAGTTCCTCTAACTGCTAGACCGATGCACAAGAGCATTTGGGAACTGTTGATCAATAAAATTCAAGAAAAAGTTAGAAAATGGACCATTAGAGCTTTAAATATGGCTGGCAGGTTGGTACTTACAAAGGCTGTACTTCAATCTATCCACGTTTTCATGTTATTAGCTCTCCCAGCTCCAAAAGGAGTCCTGCAGCAATTCAGAAACATCAAAAGAGACCTTCTTTGGGGTAAGGAGGAGACTAGGAAGAAATGGGCATTAGTTTCATGGGAAAAAATTTGTAGACCCAAGCACCATGGAGGCCTAGGTTTGGATGACCAGGAGATTCTTAGTAATGTTTTAGGGGCCAAACTATGGTGGCGTTGGGTTCAAGATCCAAAAGCTCAATGGGCAAGTATATGGAAAGAAAAATATCCCAGCTCTTGGCAAACTAGTGACCTCATAAGAATGTCTAGAAACATAAAGGGCTCATATATCTGGAATAAAGCTTGGGAGAACAGAAGCCTAATACAAAAAAACAGTTTCTAGGAAATCAAGGAGGGAGACCTAGCACTATTCTGGGAGGATAGATGGCAACAAGAACCAACATTGTTAAAAGAGGACTTTTTGGGCCTTAAGCATGAAACAGATACCCAAGGCTTAAATAAGGTAAAGGATTTCTAGGATCATACTCAGTATAAAGTGGAGAATCTAGAGAAACATTGATTGCAGAGATGATAGGCCCTTGAAAGCTAAAGTAGAAGCACTTATGAGCATGTTGGAACAAGGGAGGATCTTAGTAACAGAGGGGTAGGACCAACTAAGATGGGGCAACAATAAATAGGGCACCTTTAATCTTAAGGAAGCAAAAGGTATTCTCTTAGAGCTAGATTCCCATGTTTCGGATAAGATCTGGCAGAACCTTTGGAGGCACCAAGGGTGGATGAAGATCAAACTCTTCATGTGGTTGGTTCATCATAAGAAGATATTGACTTGGGACAATATTAGGAAGAGGGGTATTCTTGGGCCTTCTAAATGCCAGCTCTATGAAGCTCAAGAGGAGACAATGGAACATATTCTCAATAGCTGAATTTTCACCTCCTGGTTATGGGATTCTTTCGCTACCATTTTTCAACAGACCGATAGGGACAAAGGGAGTATCATTAACACACTAAATAATTATAGAAGAAACTTTGCGGACAATGAATTCCTCAGCTTGGCTTGGACACTATCGCCAAGCTTCATTATATGGAATGTCTGGAAAGAAACGAACAAGAGAATATTCAAGTATGAAAATAATCCCCCTCATCGATTGTTTGAGTTGATCTTGAAATAGCTTAAGGAGACAGTTGGCACCACAGTTCGTAATCACCCTAAGAATCCTCCCTCGGAGACTGACTTAAGAATTCTCAAACAACTATGTATGTAGGGGATCATTCAACTAGGCCTGGATAGGAAGGTGATCACAATGGAAGTGGAGAAGGACTTCTGGCATCCTCCTCCGATAGGTTATTTGAAATACAACATTGATGGCACTTCAAAAGGCACCACGCGAACTGTTGGTTTTGGAGGGGTTTTAAGGGATGAAGAAGGACGAATTATCTTTATCTTCCATTGCCATTTAGGAAGAGATACCAACAACATGGCTGAACTAATGGCTTTGGAGCAATGCTTAGAGTTTTTGAAGCAAGACAACTACTTAAATGTAATTATAGAAGCGGACTCTGAGTTAACCATTAACTCGGTGAAAAGAATCAGTTGTGGAACTATGCTGGAGAAAGTCTCAAAACACTAGAGGCTAATCTGAGTTTTTCAAAGAATTGAGAGTCACCTCCTCGGAATTCGCACAGTAAGTTTCAACCATGCTCGCGAAAAGGCCAATAAGCTGGCGAATATTCTGGCCAACCAAGGGGTGAGCAGTACAGAATGCAAGGTTTCGATGGAGTGGCAGGAGTTGCCCCAAAGCAGACTAAAAGCTCTTTGTTTCGAGTAAGTGAAAGAGGACATGGAAGTATTTCGAAACAAAGCCAAGTAGGCAAGTATGAAATGACTAGATCTCAAAATGATTCACCATTGTTCTTCAAACTATTCTTTGGCGGTCGGCATCAGAAAACCTTGGTGTTCGTTAACTGGATTTCTCAGTGTTTTGGGTGGGCACATAGTGGAAAGGATCACAACATTCCAAGGTCTCAGGGCAGGCACAGAAGAAATATTGTGAAGAAAGGGAAGCCCGTCTTTACCAATAGCTGTAAATTCCCTATTTTTTCTTTTTTCGGGAGGGAAAACCACTTCCATGGTGGTTTTCGGGTGAATGCACGACCCTCAAGCGGGAAATGGTTTTAGTGAATTGGAAGCAATTCCATTCAGCTTCCTACACGTGGTAGGGGGGTGGAAAAGAATATCGCCCCCATCGCACACTAATGTTCGAAGACCTTGTTCCATGCAATATTTCTCCCAACTGTTGGATTTCACGGAGCAGATCTACAGACAGGATCAATTGTGCAGTTTGGTGGGGCTGGACCGTTAAACACCAATCGTCTTCACTAGGCGATTTCTTCCTTTGCTAGTGGATTGCACGTGGAGATCGGACAGTTATGATTAATAATGCAAGTCAGGGGAGCAAGTGCGCGGAAGATTCTGCAGTTTTCACACGTTTTTCTGCCCACTTTGCTTAAACATTGTTTGTTTTTCAAGAGTTTGGCGGTAACCTTTGTTGGGTTGGGGTTCATTCCATAGGCGGTTAGCATTAATTTTCCTAGGTCCACGGTGTTAGGTGGACTTGTGTACATTATGTAATTTTTCTGGCTTAATGATATAGAAGGAAAAACTCTTGCTTTAGCAAAAAAAAAGAATGTGCTACTAAGTAATTCATAACATGTATAATATTTTCTTTATTTTTTTTACTTAATGACCACTATAGACATTGGTTACTACTATCTAATATATAACTTTTTTTTCCTAATAAAATAAGGGCTAATAAACCAAAAAAATATATTATTTTTGTTTTCCTTATATTAATTAAATTTTCCAAAAAAAATATTTTCATTCATTAAAACATATCATATATATGAAATTTTAACGAATTAGGCTCACCAAAATGTGATATGAAAATGCAATTCCTAAAATAACACACAAGCAAGAAACTATTTCTCTGAAACCCTCATTCAATGTAAGAAGAAAGGATCCACAAAAATGTTAATGGCCTTATATAATGCCAATATAACATTTCGTAAGTGAGTTTAATCATTTCATTTCAATTGTTAAATTAATACCTTCTTTGTTACTTTAAAATCATTTAAAAAAAAATATCCAAACAAGTTCATAGAAACATAATTCATAGAGTATAACTAGAAATGGAAGAAAACTATAACTCATTCATCAATTTTACCTTCTCAAATAATAATTCTTTACCTACTTACTATAGTTCTTTACTTACTATTGTTCATTTGCATGAAAACTACGAAGGTTTGAAATGTAAGTTTGTTTCATTTAAGTGTAATATTTAGTTTTTGTAGGCTAGCCATTATCTTCAAATGTTATTGTTTTCGAAATAATTTTTTACTTACTTACTAGTGTTCATTTGCATGAAAACTACGAAGGTTTGAAATGTGAGTTTGTTTCATTTAAGTGTAATATTTAGTTTTTGTGGGCTAGTCGTTATATTCAAATATTATTGTTTTCGAAATTGGTCTATGTGCTTGGTTCGTTGTTGAAGATTTTTATTGAGGAAATGTAAGACATGTCTTTGTAAAATAAATATTTTAACAAAAATTAAAAGAAAGATGATAAAAATAAAGATGAAGATGTTTAAATATGTATGTGTGTTTTGGTGGTGAAGATGTGAGTGAATAATTTATTTTTTTAAATATTTTAATAGAAGTGTTTTTATTAATGGATAACATTTCTATGTAAATTGTTTTTAATTTATCTAACAATATTAGTTTTTAATTTATTCAATACTATTATAATAGATAGTTTTTTTATTAATTGTTAGGATATTTTAATATATAGGAAATAATTGAGTATAACTTGGTCTAGTGTATAGTTAGGTAAAGTGTGTTTCTTTAGTATGTATTTTTAATAACTTACAATCCGACGGTCATAATATGTTCTAGACATGAAGTGATCCAATGGTTCATTCTCTTTTTGGTATTACCAACACTTGATCCATGGCTTAACACCCGATTGGTCCATGATATCTATTTAAAGAGCATGCAGGGTCATTTGTTTGGTGACTGTTCATGAGAGAAGCTTATGTAAATTTCCGTTCTTTTATATTAATAAATTGCTTGAAGTGGTCATATTGGCTCAAGGCGTGGATTGTTTCCCTCTTTGAGGGTTTTAACCACGTCAAGAATACTGGTGTACTGATCTGCGATCTATTTGTGAGCAGTGTCCTTTGGTGTTCTATATAAGGAATTTACCCTGTAAATTCCTACATGGTATAAGACGGTAGGTCATGAGTTCGATGCACATCTAACTTACATTAGGGGGATATTGTTGGACATTAGATAAACCAATGCTCCCCGTGTGTTTCGTGACATGGGCTAACTACCTCTCATGGATCCTTATCTCTAGTGATGCGATTGTTGACTAACACCCGTGGTTTTTGGTCTCTGACTCACTTTTTATAATGGGTGAGAACACTTTTACATGAAGTAACTTTAAGACATAAGTTACATGTACTTTTTGAAAAGGTAACTCAATAAAAAGAAAGACTTGAACCCAAGACCTCTATTCTCATAAAGTACCATTATAAAATTGACTTTCACTTATTTATAAAAGTGGGTCACATAAAGTAATCTTTTTTTAAAGGTGAGATAATTAGATTAAGTTTGGAAAGTGGGCAGATTTTTTTAAATATAACATTATCATCAACTTCCCAATGTTCACGTGGTTCATTCGCATCTTCAACATCTTTTCTTCAAAAAGCCATAACTTCTTCATCTGGAAACTGTTTTTAGAGCCGTTCTTTTTAATCAGCCTAATTTTTCAAGATCTTCCCATTGGAACACTTAGTTTCATCATATACAACTTCGGTTTCTTTTAAAATGAAAATTCAATGCCTAGTTATTCTTGATAGCACCAACTACTTCCAATGGCTATCCTAAATGGGGGATTTACTTAGAAGTAAAGGTATTTATAGAATAGCCTTAGGCCAAGAGTCTAAACCTAAAGATGAATATAAGAAAGCCAAATGGGAAAAATGTATTTTTATTGTATATTCTCAAGATATCAAAGGATATAGGCTTATTCAACCTAAATCCAAAAATATAATCATACCAACAATATGGGTGACCGATCAACAGAGACTAATAATTAAAATGAGCAGACAATAGAATAAAGCTTTGGTGCATTCGAACTTACTTCTGATTAAGCTCGAAGATTTCTAAACAGCAGATCTGAGGTAGGTGACTTTTCCTCAACCGAACATGCGCGCGGAACTGCGACCTCTCTCCCGGGTCTTCTTCAACGCATTCACCTTACAGTTCAAAGTTCTTTTGGATTGCAGAAACTGTCCTCAGACAGGCAGCCCAGTAGGCTTCGATATTAACAAAAACAAGCAGAGTACATAAAGCTTATTACAATAAGAGATCTCAGAGTTCTCTGTCAAGCGATGCCTTGAACTTCTGCAAACCCTTTCTTATATAGACTTCCTAAATTCTATTGTTCAAAAATAAAATGACAAAACAAAAATAATTGAGGGTCCTATCGGCATATTTTCCGCCGATGGTGTCTACTCAACTTTTCTGGTACAAAGATTCTATCCTATCCTACCAGGGTCCCATTGGACTCCTATCCGAATCATAGTCATAATCATAATTAGAAGAATCATGTGTTGGCTTGTACTCATCGAGTATCTTCTTATAGTGTCATTCCATCAGCCGGTTGTATTCTTCATCGATATCTGCTGCTGGGTCCTGAGCATCTATCAATTCATCTGGTAAAGTAGATGTTGTTGCTTTTCCTTTGGCATCTTCATCTAAAATTATTGTCCTCCTGGATGGCTTTTGAAGATTCTCCCTTTTCGGTATCTGTTTTTATCCTGTGGAGGCCCGGTTGCTAAGGTTTGTACATGGTTTTCTATTTCTCCCACTTGTTAAGAAAAGGTAAAGCACTGATCTTGATGTCTAGAAAGGAATCTTTAAAGACATTTCTTACTGTGAGTAACCTCTGGACTACCAACTCAATGCCGTTTAAGAGTTCCCATTTAAAAATTTGAAACATATTTGTGGAACTTTCTATAGCATGTTGACCGCATGATCTACAATTATCACTCATAAAATCTTTATGCTGCCAGCCTAACTCGAAAATCATTGATGTACAGATTCTTTTTGAAATCATCAAACTTATTATATGAATGACATTGTTATTCCAATTAGGGGAGATAATGCTGATAGTTACCAAAGCTTTTTGATTAACCACAAACTTTAAGACTTTGGGTTCTCCCTGTAAATCATCCATTTTTTGCAGAATCTGTAGTTTTTCTCCCAGCTTTAAATTTCCAAATTCATGGAACCAACCAGCATGTTGTTTAATCATTTCCTCATTGTTGCTGGTTTCTATTTATCCAATCCTTTGATTACTAAAAACCTGTGAAAACGGATTAGGATCTATACTTTCTCTTAATCTGAGACTGTGAAAATCCCAAGGGGATGAGAAAGTTCTGAGATATTGCATCGTCCGTTGAATGCACTGAGATATCCTGGTAGTTGGCTTTTTTCTGCAGGAGCCATCCTTGATCTCCCAATCAGCAAATCCTTCAAATATCTCATACTGAGGGAAAGTGTCGCTTGCTGCATAATTTTCATCAAACCTCTACAAGAAAGAGGCTTCTAATTCCTCGAAAATGTCAGGGATTTTTAAAGACATAATAAATTTTCCTAAATCAGGCTTAATAGGAATTTCTTCAAGATCCAGTAGTTTTGCTCCTGTAAAAATGCTAAGAGAAAAATCAATTCCTCCAATGAGCTGATAAAAATTTAAAACTTTGACGGTCCAGATCATTTTGTTAGTGTATTCACTAGACAATAGATCAAATAAACTTCTGAAAAAGAAGTTCACCTTCATATTAGGCAACGGATATACCTTTACCAGTGTATCATATAGGCCTAGAGAAACTCCTATATTCTTGGATTGCCATGCTTGGAATTTTCTTATCCAAGTATTTCTTCTCAGTCTCATTCCTACAACCTTTTTTATTTCTTCTGCAAGCTAGCTTGCATGTCCTTCAAAAATTTTGAATATATCAACAAATGTAGCAAAGATGTCATCCTGTGGAATTTTAACTGGAATGGTAAAACACGAACCTGTACAAGTCATGAATGCTTTATTCATATCCCTAGTTAATGAGTCTGTTAGAAAATTTGAATTACCTGGGATCCACTCAACTTCAAAATCAAACTGTTGGAACCAAATCTGCCAAGCAAGAATTCTTCCCTTTGCAATCTGTCTTGAAATTTTGGCAGATAGAAAATATTTGAAATTCTTGGAGTCTCTGTGTATTAAAAACTTTACGAGAGTAAGATATAATTCAAACCTTTATATCTCGTTGAATATAGCCAATGTTTCTTTTTCGGCTATGAAGTAATTATTTTTACTGGGTGTAAATTCACCCGAAGCATAAGCATAGAGTTTCTCTTCACCTTTCTCCCTTTGTTTTAAAAGAACGACTGCCCAAAAATCTAGAGAAGCATCAGTTTGAAGAATAAGCAAACCATCACCTGGTGGCTGGAGCTTTGGAAGTTGTTGGCATTCTTCTTTCAATTGTTTAACAGCTGGTGTTGCTTCTTGTGACCATCCCTATTTGAGATGTTTCATGATCAGCGTTGTTTTCTCTGTCAGATTTGGATATATTTGTGAAGATAATTCAGAACTCCTAAGAATCTTTGAATTGTCTTGGTATCCTTTAGTTCATCTGGAAACTGTGTTAATTTGGTTAATACATGGGGTTGCATTTGAATTGCACCATTAACAACATTTATTCCCAGAAAATATATACTGTCTTGAAATAAAGACATCTTTCTTTCTGACAAAACTATACCATGCTGTTGAACTTCTTTCAGAAAAACATCTAAATGCTCTAGATGGGTTTTTACATCTGGACTATGAATGAGGATGTCATCTATATATGTAACAATGAAATCATATTTAGCAAAAATAAAATCCATTCTTCGCTGGAAGAATGCAGGGGCATTTTTCAAACCGAAGGGGACAACCTTCCATTGGTAAAATCCGGCTAGACAAATAAAAGCAGTTTTATGTCGGTCCTCTAGCTAGATTTGAATCTGAGTGATGGCATTGAGGGGTTTATAGTTTATCACCATTGTAGTTTTTCCCCTAACTATCTCAGAATGATTCCTTACCAGAAACATTGAGCAAGCGTAATGGGACTCGCTTGGCTCAATGAGCTGCATCTGTAGCAATTCTTTTATCTGCTTCTTTATTTCCTGCTCATCTGAGGGAGTGCAATGAATCAGTTTTCCTTTGACTCCATTGTCATGCAAGGTTATAATTTCTTGCATCGGACTTTCTGTTTCCCAAAACCATTGTGGGTTTTATGAGCAACTTTTTAGAAGTCTTTTTTGGAGATCATCTTGTTCTATAGACCAATTGGGATCTATGCATGCCAATTGTTTTGTTTTAGATTCTACTCTTGCTTCATAGAACTGTAGGACTTCCTGCCAATCATCAGAATATTTTAAAGGATTTTTGGCTCCTACTCTTTTCTGGCTATTTCCATGTCTTGCTTCTGAGTTTTCAATAAACAACCTAGGGACATAAATAGCTTTCTTTTTCAAATTGATAATCAGCTTATCTTGGATGATTGTTACTGGAAGCACATAATTTAAAAATGGCATTCCCAACATTAAACTAGCTGAGGGATCAAAATGTTGTATTGCAGAGATCTTAACAATACTCCCCCCAACTTTCAGAGAAATATTGTCTACATAATGAGTTAAACTGACAAATCCTCCAATGATTTTTGAAACCAGTATATTTTGCAGTGGTTTCCACAGAGATTTAAATAAATATGGTCTAGCCAAATTATTAGATCCACCAGTATCAATGAATGCATCTACAGATATCCACTCATTTCTTACTTGAACTTGAACTGGGATGTAAATAAGGCTATTAGTCTTGACTATCTTTTTTAACAGTGTGTTTTCCTCTGTTCTCTTAATCTCTAGTTGTGGAAGACTGGTTGAGGCTGTTGTTCTTTTCTCAAATGGGCAAAAAGCATTCACTTCAGGAAAAGGTAACAGAGGTTGCTTACCCTTTTGTGTCAACTTCTCTGACTCCTCTGACTGTGAAGTTATAGATTCATCATCTGAATCATCTGATGTTTCACTGGTGATTTCAGTGTCACTTTCTTCTTCACTGTAATGGTTTTCTTCTGAAAACTCATCGTCAGAATATGACAGACAAATATTATTTTTTTGAACATTTTCTTCTTCTTCTGCATCTGATATTTCAGTTAGAATATATACATCTGAAATATCATCTTCTAACTCTACTACTGACCAATCGTCCTGAAATTCTTCTATATCTATACAGGCTTTAAGCTTACTAGATGAATTTTGTGGGCACTTTCGTGCAAAATGTCCTTCTTTTTTACAAACGAAACAACAGTTGTTGTTTCTGGGTCTTGATCTTTTCTTCAAAAATTTATATTTATGAAAAGGCTTTCTTGGATTTGAGACTCTATTGGGTTTAAATCTACCATACCTTTTTGCTTTCTTCTTCTTTCTGAAAGGCGTCCATGGTAGCATTATTTTGCAGACATCTGAACTGGGTGTGATGTCATGCGCCTTCTTCTACCACCATAAGTATTTAACATTCTCTGTAACTCTAAACAAAAGGTCAACCCAATAAATCTGATCTAGTCTTTTGTTCTATACATATAGATCTTTCATAACGAGGTCTCCTAGATTTCCTGGTAACTTTGACAAAAATGAAATTTTTTGAGCCACATCATTTGAGAGATTAGCTTTAAATACCTTAGCCATGAAATCTTTACTGAATTGATCAAGGTATTTTAGATCTTTTAATTCCATGCGACTAAGATCTATTATTAGTTGCTTTTTCTCGTCAACTGGTTCTGGCACGAACTGTGTTTTTAACAACAATTCCAATGTGGTCAGTCCGGCTTCCATGACGGCTCTTCTTTCTGCTTCTGATGGTCCCATCCACCAATCATAGACTATACCAGTCATGCGTTTTTCTGCTAGGACCATGATGGATACATTATCCAATTTTGTAGTAACCTGCATTTGATACAAAGCTCCTATCCAAATCCGGATTGATTCTCCCAGGTTTGAATAATTATCTAGATCTAAGATATAGCCACTAGTATTGGCTGCATACAGGTCTTCTTTAACACGAGGGTATTTATTGACTTCTTCCAAAATGTGTGCCTTATTATGATTATTTATAGATGGCAAAATGAAAGAAGGGAATTTAGAGGTAGCTTGTTCAAGGGTTATGACTTCTTTCTTTGACTCAAAAGGTTTATCAGTTTTGTATGTCTCTCTTTCACTGGTTAGCTTTCCAGTGTCTTTAGAAGTACCCTCTTCTGCACTAGTTGCAGTTACTGCTTTTTCTTCTTCTAGATCCCAATAATTGGGTGCACTCATATCTATATGAAACTTTGGAATTTCTTTGGCATTTTTCTTCTGTCTCCTTCTTCTCCTTTCTTCTTTCTGTAGCTTCTCTAATTGTTTCTCATCATAAATCAATTTGAGATTTGCATTTATCAGATCAGCTTGTTTTCCAAGGTCATCTAGAACATCTTCTGCGTGGGCACACCAAGTGATTAGATAGTTTCCTATTTTGTAAACTTGGTCCATGTCATTTGGATTTTGTGAATTGTGTTCTAGAAATGGGGCGCAGTCAGCTCTTGTTGTTGGTTTTCTGGTATTGGACGAAGAAGTACAAAACTTTGTTTTAGGTGGCCATTTTCCTCCTCTTACAAATCTATGATTTGCAAACTGAAATTCTTCTACAGGTGGAGTAGTACTAACATATGTTCTAAACATCTTATTTACAACAAAGAAAGGTTTTTCTTCTGGTATATACAACTGGTTTGTGGATAGCGGTGTACTGGTGGAAGAACTAGTGTCTTCTGGTGCAGGAATATGGTGATAGAAAGATATTCTTCCACTGATAGGAGTGGGTTCATTTTCTGAGATTGTTGGTAATACATGTTTTTCTGGAAAAACTATTGGTCTTGGTATTCTGGGTCTGTTTGGAATAATTCTAACACAACCATCTGACATAGACATTCTTTTGAGCATGCTATTTGAGCTATCTGTAGCGGCCAAAGACTTATATTGGATGTACCAGTCATTAGGCAAAGCTTCTTTGTCATAATGAACTCCTTCTACCTGTGCATTGCTTACTCCTACAGCAACACAATCTTTTAACACTGGCTGTCTTAACTTAGGATGTACAGTATTTGTCAACTGAAATGAGGTTTGGACTATTACCGACAAATATTCTCTATCTTCGACCATTTCTAGACCTTGCACTCCAATCAAAGCTTTCCAACAATCTTTGAGATGAATATCAGACAAACTAATGGCATAGTCTGGATAGATAGTGCCATGTTGACATCCCGAGGATAGGTTTCCAAGTATGGTTCCAATTCAGGCATGTTCATATACATTGTTTCTGGTATCGAGTAGCTCGACTATACAGGGAGTATTAAGGCCATGATGGAATAATGGGGATAGTCCAATTCTAATTCCCCCAAAGTGAAAATAATAGAACCTCTTTTCAGAAACATATTTTCTAAACTTTCTGATTTCATCTTCAGAAAACAAATTTAGACCTACAATTTGTACAAATGGACCTTTTATCCTGATTTTTAGTTCAACTTCTTTAAGATATACTTTTCTGGACAATTTGAACAACATTGGTACTAGATAAATTTCTTTAGAACTCAACATGGGTGGATTCCAACTTTCTGGATCTTTGGCCTTTTCATGTTCTACTACATCTGACTTAGGGATCTACTATCAACTTCAGATACAGATCTTCTGTCTATGGTTGAAAAGGATCTCAAGAAATTGGCCATGTTGAACTCTTACAATCTATTCGAGAGATTGACTGAAGCAACTTTTATTTACTCGGCACTCGTAAAACAAGATGCTTTTCAAAGGCTACCTGGCTAACTTCAGACTCTGTCTATAGAATGTATTTACATCCAAGGAACGGGGTGTGGCTCTGATACCAACAATATGGGTGACCGATCAACAGAGACTAATAACTATAATGAGCAGACAATAAAATAAAGCTTTGGTGCATTTGAACTTACTTCTGATTAAGCTCGAAGATTTCTAAACAACAGATCTGAGGTCAGTGAATTTTCCTCAACCGAACATGCGCGCAGAAGTGCGACCTCTCTCCCGGGTCTTCTTCAACGCATTCGCCTTACAGTTCAAAGTTCTTTTGGATACAACAATATGAGTGACCGATCAACAGAGACTAATAACTACAATGAGCAGACAATAGAATAAAGCTTTGGTGCATTTGAACTTACTTCTGATTAAGCTCGAAGATTTCTAAACAGCAAATCTAAGGTCGGTGACTTTTCCTCAACCGAACATGTGCGCGGAACTGCGACCTCTCTCTCGGGTCTTCTTCAATGCATTCGCTACCAACAATATGGGTGACTGATCAACAGAGACTAATAACTACAATGAGCAGACAATAGAATAAAGCTTTGGTGCATTCAAACTTACTTCTGATTAAGCTCGAAGATTTCTAAACAGCAGATCTAAGGTCGGTGACTTTTCCTCAACTGAACATGCGCACGGAACGACGACCTCTCTCCCGGGTCTTCTTCAACGCATTATTATAAGATATGTAAATTTTGCTGAAAATATATCGACCTATGAGCCTAGTTCGGTGGATGTGCCACCTCTCTCTATCCATTCTACTTATGAAAATATTCCTTCTTCAGATGATGACATTTAGGATGATAATCCTCCCCCATGTTCTCGGGATCTTCCTTTAGCTACTCAGCTTTCAAAATGGGTCTGCACTACTCGGGATGTAGCACATTCTCTTACAGGTGATCCTACAGATCATCGTCGTACATGTTCTCAGTTCAATAGAGCCTCTTCTTTATTGGCTGAAGTTTAAGCGAATTATGATCTTGACACCTTTGTAGAAAATTCAGGCCATCAAGGCTAGGATGCAACTATGAATGAAGAATATTGATCATTATTAGAAAATGATACATGGGAGCTTGTTCCTCTTCCAAAGGGCCGAAAACTTGTTAGATGCAAATGGGTTTACAGAACCAAGTTTGTACCAAATGGAAAAGTTGATAAAAATAAAGCTCATCTTGTTGCAAAGGGTGTTTCACAAGTTGAAGTCATTGGATATACTAAAACCTTCTCCCATGTTGGAAAAATGAACTATATCTGCCTTTTTCTTTCTCTTGCTGCCTCTTTCAAATGCAAATTCCATTAGATGGATATTAAATCCACCTTCTTGCATGTGGACTTGCATGAAGAAATCTATATGGAACAACCTCCTAGCTTTATAAAAAAATACTCTAGTCTTGTATGTCGGCTTCAGAAATCCCTTTATGGTCTCAAGCAAGCCCCTCAGACTTGGTATTCCAAAATGGATATCTTTCTTTTAGATACTAGCTTTTCTAGGTGTCATTCTGACAATATTGTCTACACCAGGAAAGAGGTTAAGTACCTTATCATTCTTGTTCTTTATGTTGATGATCTTATCCTTACTAGTAGTGATCTTAACCTTATAAACCATGTGAAGTCTAGCCCTAAAAAGAAGTTTGAAATGATGGACTTAGGACACTTTCATTATTTTCTTGGCATTTAAGTCTTGCAATCTAAAGAAGGTATTTCCCTTTCCTAGTCCAAGTATGCATGTGATCTTCTACGCCACTTTCACATGGAACATTGTAAGCCAACCCCTTTTCCCTTTTAGTGTGGAGTCAAACTTTCAGTCACTTGTACTTACCCCGAAGTTGATGCTACCTTATACCATCAGCTTGTTGGAAAACTTTTGTATCTAACCCATACTCGTCTTGACCTTTCCTTTGTTATTGGCCTTGTTACTCGGTTTATGCATAAACCACATGAAAGTCATTGGAAATAAGCTAAAATAGTACTTCATTATGTTGGAGGTATAGTTCAGTTTGGAATTCATTACAATGCAGAAGCATCTCCTCTATTGGTTGGCTTCACTTATTCTAATTGGGTTGGTGACCCTGATGATCGAAAGTCTACTGCAGGTTATGTCTTCACTCTTGGTTTTGGACCTATTGCATGGGCTTGCAAGAAAAATAGTTCCATTTCTCTTTCTTCAACAGAAGCAGAGTATCGTGGCATGGTTGAAGCTAGTAAGGAAGCCCTGTGTGTTCATTAGATCCTGTAAGAGTTTGGCTTTTAGCAACAACATCCGACTACACTTTGGTGTGATAATCAAAGTGCCATTAAAATATGCAGAGATACATTCCAACATCAGCGTAGCAAACACATTGAACTACGCATGCACATGATCAGAAATCTCATTCATGACCATTTTCATTAAGTACAATATTGTTCAATCGATGATCAAGTTGCAAACATCTTTACGAAGACTCTCATAGAGGCGAAGTTTACAAAAAATTGATTTATGGTTGGAGTTTAGGAAGTCTTCACTAGGGGGGATAGGCTGTAATTCCTCCTTCCTTCTCCTATTGTGTCATCTTTATATATCCTTCAATCCTATCCCAAGTTGTTCTTAAGGGGGGATGTTAGGATATTCCGACCCATAGGAAATAATTAAGTATAACTTGGTCTAACATATAGTTAGGTAAAGTATGTTTCTTTAGTATGTACTTTTTGTAACTTACAATCTGACGGTCACGATATGTTCTAGACATGAAGTGATCTGATGGTTCATTCTCTCCTTAGTATTACAGAAACTTGATACATGGCTTAACACCCAATTGGCCCATGATCTCTATTTAAAGAGCATGGAGGGTCATTTGCATGGTGACCATTCATGAGAGAAGATTATGTAAATTTTCTTTCTTTTACATTAATAAATTGCCTGAAGTGGTCGCATTGGCTCAGGTCGTGGACTGTTTCCCTCTTTGAGTTGTTTAACCATGTCAAGAATACTGGTGAACTGATCTGTGATCTGTTTGTGAGCGATGTCCTTTGGTTTTCTACCTGAGGAACTTACCCTATAAATTCCTACATTAATCAATGATAATTTCACCACACTTGCTTGAACACAACTGTAATTTATCTCACACCTTTTAGTAGATAACATCCTTAAATGTGATAGTGATGATGGTCTCCTTTTAAAACTTACAAGTAAGAAGTATTTTTCTCTAGAAAGATTTGTTTTATTATCTTATTACATTTATTCTAAAGTTTTGTATTCATGACTAATATTTTTTCCCTTGAAATATATGATTAAGTTATTTGTGGTAATGAAATGTACATAAAAAACAATATGAATTATATGGTCAAGGAAAAATTTCTGATGAGGAAGCCTTAATTACGAGTATAGTCTTATGAATGAAAATAAAATATACAGTGTTATGCAACTAACTCATAAAATAAAATAAAAGATAGATCAACGACTTCAAAATAAGCCTCTTCGAGGGGACAACCTCCTTTACATTACGCAAATGAACAATTCTTGGATGATACAAATGATAAAACCTCCTTTCTATATATAGGAGTCTAAGGGGTCACAATATAATCAAATCCGACATAACAATAATAATATAAGGGCACAACAATAAAAATAGTGGGCTTCTATGGGGCACAATAATAACAATATGGGGACAATAGGGGAACAACCATAACAATAAGGGCTACAATGGCAATACTAATGAGGGAATCACTAGTATTATAGGGACCTAACATGCCCTCTCCTTGAAGAATGTGTTTTCCTTAACGCTTGAGTAGTTATGGATGCTTCTGTATAAAATTATCATCCTCGCATGTGGAATCTTCAGCGGGTAAGTTCTTCCACTTGATGAGATACTCTAAAATTGATCAATTTTGTAGCTGTCAAGTTCTTTCTTTTGTGACTGCTTCAGTTTCCAATATGATTTTTCCTTCCTTGTCAAGTTCCAGAAATATTGTTTAAACTGGGAACTTGTCACCTATAACCTTCTTTAAGCATGAAACATGGAAAACTAGGTGCACTCGGGAAGTTGTAGGAAACTCCAATTTGTATGCCATAGTACCAATCTTTTGCAACACCTTGTGCATACCATAATACTTTGGTGATAATATTATCTTTCATAGCTCGCTTGAGGGAAATTTTTTTATATGGTTGTAGCCGTAGAAATACCCAGTCACCTACATCAAAACTTCTTTCGTTGCGATGTTGATTAACCTTTTGTTTCATTCTATTATGTGCCAAAGTGAGGTTATCCTTTAAGAGTTGGAGAACTTGTTGTTGATTTCTCAATGTGGTCTTCCACTGCTTGAACCTTGGAATTTTATCTTAAATTTGATGTGATGGGTAGTGGATGATATCCATAAAGTGCCATAAATGGGGTAATTTTTGCTGCAATATGGAAGGAAGTGTTATACCAGAGGCAACCATTTGACCCATTGTGAATGTTTATCAAATACAAAGCAATAGAGATATCCTTCCAGACATTTTTTTACTATCTAATGTTGCCATCAGATTGGGATGATAAGATGAGCTATGACCTCACTGAGTACCAAGACAAGAAAATAATTATGTCCAAAAATTTCCAGTGAAAATGGGATCTCTATCGCTTACAATAATACTTGGGTTTCCATTTAGCTCTTGAATTGTTTCCATAAATGTAGTAGAAATTGTATTGGATTTAAATGGATAAGATAATGCACAAAAGTGTGCATACTTGGTAAGTCTGTCAACTACCACCATGATGACACTGTTTCCTATGGACTTGGGTAAACCTATGATAAAATCCATTGAAACATCTTCCCAACGTTGGCTTGGAATGGATAACAGTTGTAATAGACTTGGGGTCTTGATTGCTTCAACTTTATTTTGTTGGAAAATCATACATTTCGCCACAAACTTTTGAATATCAGATTTAAGGCCATCCCAAAAAAAAATCCTTCTTAACCGTGCGGTAAGTTTTTAAAAATCCTAAGTGCCCTCCTAAGGGAGAGCTGTGCAATTCCATATTAATCTTTTGTTTGAGTTGGGAATTCTTACATAGATATAAGCGATCTTTGTACCATAATGAATCGGTTTTCCAGCTAAATGTATTAGATGTAATGGGATCTTGTTGTATCTTTTGAATGAATTCCCACACTTCTTCATCATTCTTCCATTCATCCCTTGCTTTGTTTATCCAATCTAGTTGGATAATAGAAATGGCGCAAAGAAATGCTTCCACATCCTCATCCTTTCTTAAGAGTGCATATGCCACAACATTTTGCTTCCGTTTTTTGTAGATGATTTCAAAGACATAACCCAACATCTTTGTGATCCATTTTTGCTACTCTTCTAAATATAATATTTGTTCTAAAAATTATTTAAGACTATCATGATCCGTTTTTACGTTGAAGTGTCTTTCCATTAGGTAGGGTCGCCATTTCTTAAGTGCATGTAGTATTTCCAACATTTCCTTCTCATAAACAACTTTGTGTAAATACTTTCCTTTTATTGGATGACTTTCAAAAGAAATTGGTTTTTATTCTTACATTAAAACAACACCAATTCCATTTCCTGAGGCATCACATTCCACAATAAATGGTTTTGTGAAGTCCAGTGTAGCTAAGATAGGTGCTTGGCACATTGCCTCTTTAAGATGTTCAAAGGCTTTCATTGCTTCTGGAGTCCATGAAAATGCATATTTCTTCAACAATGTTGTTAGAGGTGATGCTATTCTCCCATAATTCTTAACAAACATGTGATAATACCCTGTCAACCCAAGAAATCCTCGCAGATGATTTATGGATGTGGGGGTTTTCAATTCCTTAATGGCTTTAATTTTGCTAGGGCCTACCTTAACACCTTCATGAGATACAATTTGACTCAAATATTCCACCTCTTGTACTACAAAGAAACATTTGGATCCTTTTGAATATTGATTGTTTCTCCTCCAATAGTTTGAGCACCTTGTCAACATGTTGAACATGATCCTTCCAAGACTTGATTTAGATTAGTATATCATCAAAAAAATACTAGCACACATTTTCTAAAGGTTGGGTTTGAAAATGGAATTCATCAAACCTTGAAATGTAGAAGGTGCATTGGTAAGTCCAAAAGGCATAACCAAAAATTCATAATGACCCTCATGAGTTCTAAATGTTGTTTTTCGAATGTCTTCATTCTTCATTCTATTTTGATGATATCCTGACCAAAGATCCAACTTGGTGAAGTAAATTAGTCCATGCAATTCATAAAATAATTCATCTATGACAGGAATGGGAAATTTATCTTTAATAGTGAGCTTATTGAGCTCCCTGTAATCCTAACACATGCACCACAATCCATCCTTCTTGTGCACCAATACTAATGGAGTAGAGAAATAACTTTGACTAGCTTGAATTATACCAGCCTCTAGCATTTTTGCAACCATACATTCGATTTCACTCTTTTGGGCATAGGGATATCTGTAAGGCTGATGTTTGGAGGAAGGCTTCCTGGAATCAAATGAATAGCATGATCATGATCACGAATAGGTGGGAGGCCTTTGAGAGTCTCAAATACCTTGAAATGATTATCCAAGACTTTCTGGAGATCTGGAGAAATAGATGATTTTGATGTGGGAACCTTTAGCGAACATAATTTTGCATTTACACCTCATTGTTTTTCTTAGAAGATTTTCCATTCCGTTAGAGATGATTATCTTTCCCGGTTTCCCTACAATACCCCTTAATTCAACTTCCTTTCCTTCCGAATAAAATTTCATGAAAATTTCTTGAAAATTAAAAACTATCGTACCCAAAGATTGTAGCAATTGGACTCCTAGTACAACATCAACACCACCCATTGGAATGAAGAGCATTGGTCTATTCAATACATATTCTCCCATGGATAACTTGATATTATGGCACTTTCCAGAGAAATTTATGGTTCCTCCACTTCCAACCATCACTTGACACTTTGGTGATGGATATAGGAAGAAATTCAATTCTGTGGCTATCTTACAATGAATAAAATTATGGGTACTGCTTGAATAAATCAACACTATTACTTTTTTCTTCTTGATATGTCCTTCTATCTTGATAGTTTGAGGAGTGGTAATTCTGACCAATGCATTACAAGATATGGTCAGATTCATTTCTTCTTTCTCTAGGGTTTGTTCCTGGTGTATATCCTCTTCTTTTGATGTTTCTTGTTCATTTCATTCCTCCCCTTCACAATCTATGTAAAATGATTTCTTCTCAGCACACTTATGTCCTTTAGTGTATTTGCTATCAGAACTGTAACAAATCCTTTTTTATCTTTCTTCTTCCAATTTTGTGGTGTCAACCTTGTAGGTTGTGGAAGGCTAGGGGCAACAACACTTCCATATTTATAGTTGTGAGTGGTAGGCTTCCTTGTTGCCATAATTTTTCTTTCCATTTTTCTTACCAACCTGAATGCCTTCTCCAATGAATCAGGTTCCCAAAGGCGAACCTCATGTTGGATTTTATCCTTTAAAGTCCCTATGAACACATCAACCCTATGCTCCTCTTGAATATATTTTACCCTTATATTCAATTTTTGGTTGTCCTCAACGTGCCCCATCATTGAACCCTTTTGTTTGAGATTTATCAATTGGCTAAAAAAGGTGTTATTTTTGTATCCTCATAATGTGCTATCATTTCTTCTGTAAAAATTGCCCAAGTGACAATTTGTTTATGAGAGAAAAGCCATCAATACCATACAAACTAATTTGGTTCCAAATATAAAGTTTCAATGCATACCTTTTGTGTGTTTTGCACATTATGGAGATCGAATTATTGATTCATCTGTAGTATCCATGTTATAGATCCTTGCCATTAAATATTTTCATATCGATCTTTGGAACATGGTGGGTATTCAATCTAATCTTAGAGTCTATGAAATCATTATTAACATTTCTTTTGTTCTCATCATGAGTTTTGTTTACTACCCTTTCACCATTAGTAAGCATTTCTTGTAGCAACTTTGTCAAATCTATCTTCAAATATTCCATGTTTCCTTTAATTTTTTCTTCTATACCATCCATCTTAGCTTCCACACCATTCATCTTAGCTTCCATTCCACTCCATCCATCTTAGCTTCCACGTCTTTCTTTAAGCCATCCATATTAGCTTCCACACCATCCATCTAGCTTCCATGTCTTTCTTGAAACCATCTATCTTAGCTTCTGTTACATTTTGTGAGAGTGAATTTTGTTGCACTTGATCTCATAATTTTGATATATCATGTTGTATTTCTTCCTCTTCTTCATGATTCATGCTAGATATTTCAAGTTGCTTAGTAAGTGTCTCCATTTTCTTTCTTCGAGGCATCAATTAATAATAATTATGATTCACTATGCCCTTTGAAATCCTTCAAACTATCTTTTCAAAACAAACTTATGCAAAATTTAAAATAAAACTACACACCTTTTTTCACTTTGTAGGAGCTCGATATTGAATCTGTTTTATCTCTGTAATTTCAGATCTCCAAGGTCTAATTTTTTTTCTTGTGGTAGCCCTTTGCGTCTTCTTTACTACCCCACAAGTCTCATCAAGATTGGATTCTCCAAGGAAAAGTTATTCCAAATTGACCACGATGACCTGACTATATACTAGTTTAGTAGAGTGAACTTGTACGAAGTGCCACGTTTCACTTTTTCAACCTTCAGAACTGAAACTGATACACATAAAACTATAGTCGGTCCTCTTTCTGTAACTCTTTACGAAATTTCGATATGATGCTCAGAGAGAAAGTTATGATGATTTTCCCCAGATCACCTGCTTAAAATATAATTCAGGAGCATGCAAAAACTCTAACTTCCTTGGATCATATCTCTGAAAATATAGTGATAAAAGATCTGAAATTCGTACTCGAGGTTCATAAATATTTTGGCTCAAATAAGTTTTAATTTTAGTTTCTAAAACATCGTAGGAAAAAGTTATAGCGAAAATTCCACGATGACCTATTTGAAGAAGTGAATCCCTAGAATCCAAAGCTCTGATACCAATTGTTATGCAACCAGCTCATAAAATAGAAGAAAAAATAGATCAACGACTTCAAAATTCACCTTTTCGAAACATTACTCAAATGAAACAAGATTTTGGATGATACAAATGATAAAACCTCCTTTCTATATATAGGAGTCTAAGGAGTCACAATATAATCAAAGTCGACATAACAATACTAATATAAGGGCACAACAATAACATAAGGGCTACTATGACAATAATAATGGGGGAATCACTAGTATTATAGGGACCTAACATGCATTAATATTGTTATTTTATTATATGGAGATCAAGTATTAGGTCCATTTACATCTTCTTACTATAATGTGCTCTCTCTTTACTAATTACATATATAGAATCAGTGTTTAGAAAGAAACCAATGGGATTTTTAATGTTAAATTTTTTGACATTATCAATGTGGGTAAATGAAAATATCCATGTTTTATACATCTTATCTAAGATGTATACACTAAAATGCAAGTGAAAGTTATTTTTCCTAGAGAAGGTTACCATTTTATTTAATGCTAAAAAAAATTACAAATTTGGGCAAAGAGTAGAATGTGTTTTGTATACATTAAAAATATTGAAATGAAAGAAAAAATTATATGGATGAATGGTAACATGAAGAGATTTGCTTGTGCTTGGATTTTAGGCATTCTTCTTCAAAGCGAAATGAGTGTGCAAGAAGGTATCTTTAAAATGTACAACTATTTTTCATTTGCATTTAAATTTCCATATCATACATAAGATTTTCTTGGTAGTTGCAACATTGAATTTGTTGATGTAAAAATCATTTCATATCTTTACATGCTTATAAATTCTTTTAGCCAGTATTTTAGGCATTCTTCTTCAAAGCGAAATGAGTGTGCAAGCAGGTATCTTTAAAATGTACAACTATTTTTCATTTGCATTAAAATTTCCATATCATACATAAGATTTTCTTGGTAGTTGCAACATTGAATTTGTTGATGTAAAAATCATTTCATATCTTTACATGCTTATAAATTCTTTTAGCCAGTAATCCTTTCAGTAATAACTTGATCTCATACTTAAATTGATATATAGAGTTTTTCAGACGAATGAGAGGAAACAAAACACCTTGTTTTCATGTTTTTGAAATATGAACACAAAGATTTGGCGTTAAACACATAACAACTGCCATATTCCGCCCACGGGGCTTTGGATTGACGGTGAATGGTGTGATGTTAAGGACTCCTTGCGATAGGTCACCGTTCAAATCCCCGGTGGTAATTAGGTTAGTCTTAACTAAAAAAAAAAAAAAAAAAAAAAACAACAACACAACAACAACAACAGCCATATTCCAATATTCCTCTTTTTTTAACTCTTACAATCTCACAATTAAAAATCAAATAATTAAAATTGTTTTATTTTTTTTCTTAATTTTTTATATTAATTTATTTTTAAATATCTTTAAAATTATAAGTTTCAATTTCATCTATATATATAAGCATGTTTAGCTAAGAGATTCATTTTACGAGATGCTCATTCCACGACCCAATATACGTGCAACATTGTCCGTCCATCATCAAAGTTGAAATTTTGCTCATCGCCGTAAAAACAAAACTTAAAATTTTAAAAATAACTATACAAAACATTTAAATAATGTACTCATAAAAAAATTGAGAGTGAATAAATTGGATCGCTCATGTTAGATCAATATTTAAAATTGATCTATGTTGGTTGGTTACTTAGCATGAGAGATATTCTACAGCCTAGTTATGTGTAAGATTGTTTCTCCTTCATCAAAGTTGAACTTTGCTCATGTTTTGCCAAAATAAAACATTTTAAAAACTAAAAAAAAATTAAAATTTAAAAATTAAATAAATATACAAAACATTAAATAATGTTTGCTGATAAAAAAATTTGCAAGTGAAGAAATTGGATCCCTCTTGGGATGTCAATAAGGGATGTGTAAGTTTCTTCGTCTGTCCATTCCCCTTTAAAATAAAAATTAAACATAAATATTACGTTATAAATAGAAAAATAATATGGGGTATAATTAAAAAAATGAATATGTTGTAAATAATTGAAGTAAAAAAAATGTGTAATAAGACGTTTAAATCTTATACTTTTCAAAACTATTTCAACAAGAAATTTAAATAAACTATTTGAAATCTATTTTAAATAATTTAATTTATATCAACTTCATATATATCGAAAAATAATTGTTAAAATAAAACAAGAAATTTAAATAAACTATTTGAAGATCTATGTTAATAAATTTGCGTTGATATCAACTTCATAATATATCCAAAAAAATTGTTAAAATAAAATATTTTAATGTTGTATATAAGAAAATGTTCAATGTGTATTATCATTAAAATATTTTAATATGAATTAATATTTGCATATAATTAAAAATATATAATAATGAAAAATAATTTTAATTTGCATGATAAAATATTTTAATGTCATTACATATGATTTTTTTTTTTTAATTTATTATATGTATATACCATGGAAAAATTAAGTTTTATGGTTAAAACATTCATTTTGTAGTATATATACTCTATTTAAAGTTCACTAATACTATT